>PVKB01001354.1:0-246047 GCA_004027205.1 Ctenodactylus gundi | reverse complement strand
TCTTAGAAATATTACTAGCCCACACCACAAATTTCACCAATGTCTGACAATTTTGGCTTTCGTGGTACTCCTGATACACATAATTGGAAGACATCAGCCGTCTCTGATGCTTTGCTATTGAACCCATGGAGTTGTCCTCCTCACTAAGGTTACAGACTGCCCCAAAGGCACACATCAAAGCTAACATCTATTTGTGGCATGGAATCTTAATTGAAGTAATCTAAAATATGAAGAAGTATCATTTGTACAAAATAGTTTTCTGGTATTCGGTACCTTTGCAAAATTTTCTGTCTCTTCATTGAGGATAAGAAACTATTTACACAACAAAACCATTTGGATCTCTTCAACTTAGCATTCATAGATGTTTATAAGACTTCAAAGGTATTTTTCCAGTATTTAACAATACTTTACCAACCTTCTTCTGGGGGAATTTATCAGCAATTATTGTTAATATATAACATTTATTTAGGCTACAATGTGATATGCAGGAATTTTAAATTCCTACCTTAATATCTGTGCTGAAGCTAACAATATTATTTTATTGATATAAATATTAAACAGTTTCAATTTGGTGAAATATTCAGGCCATACTGCTGCAGCTGTCAAAATTGATATTAATTAATACTTAATGGAACTTTGAAGAAAGTTGATGAAGCCAACATTGGGATGGTTTAACATTGCATCTTCTTAGGACAGAGGCCGGAATCTATGATAGAAAATAGTAAGGTCCCTGGATTCCTAGATATGTCCACCTGTGACTAAATCCCAGAGTACCTTTATGTTAACTAGTTTGTAATTCTTAAACTGTTTGAATAGATCATAATGATCTAGAAACCTGAGTTTAGTTGTCTATGGAGTTGGTGTATTCTAGCATTTACTTATAAATGATTGATTTTAACAAGCATGTAAAATAAAAAGAAATTTATGAATATTAACAGTATAATAAAAAGGGACAGGAAATTGGAGGAAATTGTATATAGTACTTCCACCTGGCTGAAATAAACGTTATTATTATTATTATTATTATTATTAATTATTATTATGTAGAATGTTTAAAAGAAACAATTTATAGAAGAACATCTGCATTTCATTTGGATTCAGGTAACAAATATTAGAAGAGTTAAAGAAAGGCCGATAGACATCTTTCTTTCTCTTTAATTTACATGAAACAGAGGATAGTCTTAGCATTATTGCTTGGGTGGTTCTGCCTCTGCCAAGCCTTGATGTTTATCTTTTTCTTGTTGTTTTCGCACAAGACACTGACTCCACAGGCAGTAGAGGGCAAGGAGTAAGGCCAAATGACTGGCTGCAAATGAGCTTACCCAGAAGCCTTCCGGAGACAATGAACTCTAAATAAGATGGTCACTCTGAGACAAAGTAGACACTAATGCTAATATTACTCTTCTTTTTCTATTTCCAAAAAATTCATATGAATGCATTTCTAAGATCAGGTTAATTATAAATAGAGTCAATGATAATAATCTTTTAAAGTTGTTATTCATTGTATTAAAAAACAGATCACTTACACTCTCTTCCATGAGGCTTTTCTATTTAATTGTGTTAAAATACACTGTCCTATCACTCTTGCATAATTTGTGTGCAAAGGGTGCCTCCTTCTGGAATCAAGACCTGCTGGATTAGTTGATCTTAGACCATTCTTCTGGGAAAACAAAACAAGGCTAGAAATTCTCCAGAGGATCTGTAAAAAGGGGACATCATTGTACTGCACGCAGGCAAAAAATAAACAACAGTCAGTCAGGAAGTTAGTCAATCTTTGCACCACAAAGCGTAATAAGATTTTTCTTTCTAACCAATTTACTAATCAAATTACTCACTTAACAACCTCTGTAGGAAGATATCAAACTATTTTTGGAACAACTGTAGAATTGAATAAGAAAAGTGTACATTCTAAAGCAATTTAACAAGAAATACTGCTTTTTCCAAGCATACAAATGTGGTCTTTTATCAGAAACTTCCTTTACTGTACTAGCCACAAGATTTTTAAAGCAGTAAGAATCACTGTCATTTTCTTGTATACAAATGTGAGCTCTTTTTGCAAATAACAACTTTTTCGAATATTATCTGCAAGGCATTGAAACAATTCATCTATCATTTAGATTGGCATTAATTTAAAACTAGACAGGAGCTGGAGGAATAACTCAGCGGTTAAAGCACTTGCCTATCAACCTCAAGTCCCTAAGTTTGATTCTTTAGTACTACATAAACCATGCATGGTGGTATATCTCCATATGCTCAGCACTCAGGAGGCTGAGGCAGGAAGATTGCCATGTCTTAAAGGCCAGACAGGGGGCTCCATACTGATTTCAGGACCAGCAGGGACATAGGAATAAGACCTTGTTGCAGAGGTTCAAGAAGAATCTTGCAAGAAGAAGTTGTAAATACCTCGAACCCACAATATATTATATTTATAATTACAAGGAAATACTCCCACTCTATTGGTTAGATAGTTTTTAACATTTTTTTTGTTCACAAGATAATACTTCTCTTTGTAATTCATATATAATTTTGTTGATAAATTGAGTTGCTGAGGATTGAAGTCAATGCCTTATGCATACTGGGTCGGCATCATATCAGTGAGTTAAAATACTAGGTGCTCATAACTTTGTAAGTATCATTCTGAAGTTAAAAAAAGAGAAATCGGTGTTGTTTACCTCAACAGTTTTAGATTTATGAAATAAACACAATTTTATTTAAAAAGTAACTGTGTTCATTTCATTTAGAGCCTTTGTAATCTTGATCTCAGCTCATTTGTGAGAAATATTTTGCTGTCTAACAAGAGATCTATGACAACTATATTTCATAATTTTCCTACCTCATAGTATTCACACTTAAACACTGATTCCCAAGCTTAAACTAATACCATAATTTATCATTCTTTCTGCATTTTATATATAACATGCATATCTGTTCAAGACAAGGAAAATGACAAATGAGAGGCTAGTCTTCAGAGAGAAAATTACAAACAATTGATTTCAGAGTATACACAGTTTGATCTCAAGCTTATGAGATAATGAAGAGATTCTTAATTTTAAAGAAAGGTATATTTCTAAATCATGAAAGGATAATATTTCTGACCATTAATGCTCATGCATATCTCCAAATCATAATACAATTCATAAGAATTAGAGAAAACAACAGCACTTCTTAGGTACCAGTCAACAACATGCACATCAGGAAATGAACTCTCTTGTTTAGGGAATAGATATAATCTTCCATATGTAAGTTGGCATAACTTAAATTTAAAGACATATTGAACATGTTTAAAAGACTATGAATTTGACTAATATGTAAAGTAAATATGCTAAAACATACATTCAAAATTTACAGGAAACCTTTGTCTTGATAAGCTCTGGTAACCTCACTAGTATTGAGAGAGCATAAATAACTTTGATAAATGCTTTGTACTAATGGAAAGATTTAAAACACGATTGGGATCAGGTTGACACAGTAACTGGAGACGAATAATGCAGAACCAGTGGCTGAGGTCCTACTTATAAGCTGAAACTGCAAGATAAAAAGCATTCAGTGTCATTGAAGATTAGAAGTTTGCACTTATTAAGCCATAACTTAAATTTGAAAGGCCATACATAGTTAGTGATGATAATATTGACTAACAAAATTTGAAGTGGCCATGCCAACTTGAGGTAGTGAAAAATGAGAAAAAGATAAAGATACTTATAAAAACTCTATACTGGACTTATTAATACTGTCTTTAGAATCAGAAACACTATACCTATAGTATCTAAAAGGTAATCTTCTATGTTGTTGTGAGATTCTTTGTTTGCTCCATAAATTTAATTATATTTAATAGAATTCAAGCTCATTATATACTTTACTAAGAAAATATAAAATATATACTAAGAAAATGGTTATTTGTAGAAACAAAAAATGAACATTTATTTTTATAGGAAAACTGCTTTTTAAAATAATTAATCGTGATATTATTACTTTCATCTCATAAAATACAATCTATCAATTTATTGTGTTGAAAATGTTACCTGTTTGTCATGGATGGAAGCTCTTCTTTGCCAAAGTATCATATACTAATTTATATTGATAAGTTTTTGATTTACTTTGAATGCCATTTTTCTTTCCTGAGACTCTGAGAATGTTTTGTCCAACATTTGCAATTAATTTATCTGGTTTCTTATTTTTTAACTTTTTTAATTTTTTTTGCTTACGTGACTAAAATATAGCCATGATGTATATTAATGAAATTTGCCTTTTTTTTTAGGTGAAGAATCATGCAATCTTTCTGTTGATCTTGCTTAATAAATTATTCAAGTAATCATTAAATTTTTGAAAACTTCAGTGTTTGTGAACATAAAAAAACTGAGGAAGAAGTAAAAATAAAAAATTTCAGATTCTGAGTATTATTTATAAAAGTGTTGAAGAACTGTTGTTCAACATAATACTATTTTTTAACATTGTGCCAAGATTTCTGTGTTCTTTTAGTTGTCAGTAATAATATCAAAAATTTTAAGAAACTATCACAACAAATCATAAAGCACGATGTGCATATTTGAATAAGAAATAATTTATTAAAAGATAGACTTGAACACATATTTCTGACTGATACCATTATTAACATGCCGATTTGATGATTTTCAAAATTAAGTTAGTGCTAATATGTGGAAGTAAAAACCTTGGGCAGTATTTATTTGTGAGTAACAATTAGCATAACACAAAATACTTCAAGTAAACAGTTCTCAATAATTTATATATTGAAGTTTCATTAATGAGAAGAATGAATTAAGATGTAAGAATAAATGACATTTTTGTTTATTTACTTATTTTACATGGTGAGTGTAATAAGAGTGAATTCTCTTGAATGTTTTATGGAAGTAAATTATTGATTTCTTGTATTTATTAACTTCTAATAGATTAAATTACATATATATGAAAAATATAAGACTTTTTATAATACCTATCGACGTTGAAATGATTAGCACAAATTAGGTAATTCACATATCTATCAGCTCACAAATACCTTTCGTGTGTGGTTGTGTGTGTGTAATACCAGTACTTTAGAACTACTCCCAGCATATTTCAAGCAGTCATTTTGTTGATATTGTCACCATAGTGTAAATTAAGCCTACAGAAGTAACTCCTCTTAGAGTCAAATTTCCCTTTATACCCTCCCTTTCTCCAGTGGTAACCACATTTCTTCTATTCTCTACTTCTAAGATTCCATTTTTAAAGATTGAAATGTAAATATTATTCTGCTCCTACCTCTTACGAGAATGTGTGACTTGCCTAGAGACAGATCTCTAATTTTCACATCGCCGTTTTCTGGGTGTGGTTGTTCTTTTCAACTATTCACATCATATTTTTTGCTCCTCTACTGGGGACAACCAACATAAACTTCCTAAATCAAATCACTCCTGGGCATGTCAAGTGATTCCTGCAGGTTCTAATAAAGAGAATTACTACAGAGATTAAGTTTCCAGGTGATTGCCTAGAACTTTATTAAATAAATTGCTGCTGCTCCTTCTCACATATCATGTTATTATGTTGTCATTGTAGTGGCCATTGAAAACATTTTCAGTGTTTAACAATTAGACTGTATATGCAGCCTTAAAATATGTTTAAATGTTGCATATGAAATATTCAATGTTTGCATCTCACTAGAGCCTGACTGTGCCACCACATTTCTCACCATTATTAGTGTACTTTCTTGTAGTCAGAAAAGCAGTAGTTTAAAACAACATACTCACACCACAGTATAAAATAATTATTTATGCAACCTGCTATATTAAAATGTTTTTATACTTTTTTATTTCAAATTATAAAATTAGCCATCAGCTTCTCATAAAACATTTCTGCCTGCTGATTTTTTTTTTTCAAAAGTCTCCTAGCTGCCACAAATCTTACTTTCAGAGTCTCGAGGTGTGTTTTTGAGTTCTGGCTTATCTACATACCATAGTGGACATGTCTATTCCTCTAAATAGGTTTTAAACACATAGAAAGAAACTCCTATATCTAATTTAGAAGTAAAAATTACTCACGCTTAGAAAGTACTATTATATACTCAAGAAGCTGTGCATATATATCTGTAAAATTAATGGGATAGATAGGTCAGTTACAGAAGAGCATGAAATCAATATTTTTCCTTTGTGATTTATAAATTCAGAAAAGTCTCAGATTCATCCCATCCTGAATGTGACTTTGCCACTGAGACCCATGCATTCTACTTTCTATGGCTATGACATTTAGTATTTTGACTTTTAAATGGCTAGATATATCACTTTTCTACATATGGTGTCATTAGAGTAATCTTATCTTAAAAAGATATGATATTGTATTCTTGAAATTTAAAGAATTATTTTCCCTAATTGACCAAGTTACAATTGTTTCAAGTAATTTTATTTCTAGTTCCCTCTTACAGAGATTTAACTAATTGAAATACTTCCTTTCTATATATAATATACATGAAAGCAATGGACACTACTGATATAACTGCAGAAAAAAATAATTATGAATTAATCTATGGTAACTTTCTTGATCAAACATAACTGTTTTGCTTTTTAAATTTCAATGTAAATTAAACTTTGCATTTTAGCATATTACTCAATTTGACATATAGAATATTGTTCTCTGAAGTATGTTGAAGATTAATGGTGTAATAACTGGAAAGATGTATCGACAGTGTGTATGATAGGGGCCATTATGAATTATTTTTCCTTTCCTTTTTAAAATTCAAAGGAGACGTATCAACTGAGGCTTCAGAATGTTGTTCTGGTGTAAAGAGATAATAAATTTATAGCTCAATTTGTAATCTAGGTATGATGATATTCCTCTTAAAAAGTTCGAGAGCTCTCTGATAATAGGAGCTCATTCAATAATGGAAGTTACTCATTAAGTCTGCAATTTTCTACTGAAACTAAACTGATGCATATAAAACATTTCAGTGATAGAAATAAATGAAGATACTTTGAATCACAAACTAAACTAGATCTCAATTCGCTTCAATTTTCAATAGTTTAAGATGAAATTTGATACACATGTCTGTGAATATGTGGAAAGACTAAATATAAAGACTATAACAACTATACTATCAATAATTCCCCACAGACAGTGTGAATGTGGACATTTTTCTCTACCTCTTTTCCAACATTTGTTACATATCATGACTCATATGTAAATAAGTTGTAGAGTGCAAAATTTACCAGACTGTAAGTCACACAAAAATGGTGAAACAAAAACCGTGATTCATACCAACAATAGAACCTGATTTCAACGAATGAATTTTTACATAACCTTGAGAGAAATAAATAACTTTTTGTTTGTCATATTTTTCTAGGACTCAAAAAATGTAAACAATAAAAATTAGATTAAATTTACACACATTTCTGACAAAAATTGGCATATTAGTAAACAAATTATTCTGCAAAATATAAGGCAAGATTTTCCCCAAAACAGTTACTTTTATTAGTATGAATTTTCAGTATATGAGAGCTTAAAATCGACAGAGTACACTTGAGAATATTCTGATTAAACTTGGGAGACTCATGTGCATGCCTGTCACATCATTTTCATGTTTACTCCCCTCCCCCTTTCCCACCCTCACAATATTTTACATTTGTTTTTTCTTTATGACGTTCCAAAATGCATGAGATCCTTTTGTGGTATTCATCAAAAACTTTTATTTTTCCACAACTTCTACTTTGAATTACTTTATTGGGTAACTCAAATTGACTTTCAAATTAATTGGAAATCATGATTTCTCAGTTTTGTATCACTTTTGTAAAACACTAGGGAAGTATTTCTTTTTTTCTTTCTTTATTTGCAAGAATATTTTTATTTACAGTTTATTAATATATGCTAGACATTTTTTACTTAAATCAAGTTTAGTAAATTCATATTTAGTATAATATTTACAGGACAGAATAGGTGAGTACATTTAATTTTTATGTTGATGAAATAAGATTCATATTATGTTTTGAAAGGAATCTCAGTGTGCATGTTTGTAATCCCTGCAATTAAGAGATTTAATCAGGAAAATTCCAAGCTGAAGGCCTGCTTGGAAGACATAACCACACATTCTCTCAAAAAGCAATCACGCTAACAAACCTGAAAGCCCCTAAATAATCTTTACTCTGTAAGGACTAGAAGGTTACTTGTTCAGAACTGTAAAAGCTAATAACAATATAGCCTGAATTTTTCACAATGAATTGAAATCATGCAAGTTGAATAACAGTATAGACTCAAACCAGTGATAATACAGTGGATCTTGAATGAATTCTATTACAAGAATAAATATTTCTCACCCAGAAGGAAGAAAAAATAAGCCCCAGTGATCATAATCTTATATGCGAAGTTATTTTGCTTGGAAAAAGTAATAATAATGAGTAGGTACACACGTTTTGCAAGAGAATTTTTCTTTTCAATGTAGGCATTATTTCTGAGGGACTTACAACTTCCTGAATTTCTTCCTCCTGAATTTTCAATCTTGATTAGAAATATCCTCACCAAACTGTAACAAGCTCGATTTCTTTCTTGTTCTTTTTGTTCTTTTCTTAGCCCATGTATTATTGACATTTTTATTGTATTGTATGTCATTCCCAGATTCATTCTTTCTTTTACATCTTCTTTTACTGCTTTCATTTGGTCCTTTTTATCAGTCACAGACTTATACGGTTGATACTTATCTAGAATCTTTTGTCATTACTTTTTAAAACTGATACACTGCTACTCATTACCTCTTGAATCTCGTCCCGTTTCCTCTGTAAAAACCCATGATACCTGATTGTGTGATTGTGTGACTCTCTACACAATCCAGGTCAAGTTTAACTTCCCTTACCTTGACCCGAGTGGACGTTCCTTGATGGTAATATAAGTAGGTAGTGGTAGACTGACCAAAAGTCTTTCCTGAAAATGACGGTCATATATAAAATAGGTAGGTTGTTTTCTGCATTACAGACAAAAAGGAAGCCATATCATTTCTTCCTTTTTTTCTTTCCTCAGGTATCTGTCACTCATTCTTCCAGCATAGTATTATTTCACAGTCTGGTTTTGTGCCTCCAATTCTATATGTCAATACACACTTATTACTGTATTAGGGTCTCATTGAGTTGTCAATATTCCCATATTCCTGACTTTTTACAGTACTAGGCATATTAATATTTTTAACTAAAGCATTTTATTTCAGTAAAATATCTATTTTTCACACACTCTGGCATAAATAACGGTGGAAGTTAGACCTTATTAATAGAGAGCACAAAATTCTCAATTGTAATGTACTTTTTGTGTATCACATTTATATGCCAATAAAAATGGGAAAAATAAAATATTGAATTAGATTTATGGTTAATTAAAATAGCATGTTGTCATATCTGATATGAATTCAAAAGCTTCTGAATGTTTTGCAGTTTGTTTTGAAACTCTGAACTGGTGACACGTTACAGAAATGCTTACAACATGGAAAATGATTTTACCCTATAAGAAGAAATACGAAAGCGCAGCAATCTATTTGCTAAAATCACGGCAGGCTTGTTGATTCATTTAAATAGCAGTCTGTTCCCATTGAATGCTCAGAGCTGGGTTGCTATTTTGTGCCTGCCAGCTGAAGTTACTCTTCCTATGGCAATAGCCAAGCTACAGCTTCCAGTGATTGGAGCTGCCAACTTTCAGCTTATGCAATTGTAGATGAACTTTCAAAAATTGATTTGCATCATCTCAGATTTGTGAAAAAAGTACAGGATGTACAACATGCTCTTTCAAATGCCACATTGTTGATATTCTTCGAAGCTGGCAGACATGTATTTTTCTTCTTATTATAATTATATGTTTTTTAATTAATCAGGAGATCACTTTTTTTCTCCTCTTTTCTTGTGTCTAGATTGAACTTGCTCTGGCCACTGAAATTCACCGAAGTGACAGTGTTCCCCTTCTTGGCAGTTTATTTAGGCCTGGTAGATTCCACTGGAAGTCTATGGTACTAAAAGAGAAAGAAAGATCATAGGGAGAAGGCTAAAGCTCATAAGCTCATTCACGTCTTTTTAAAATTTTTTTCTGCTTGTATCATGCTCCTTTATCACTGTAGAGTTGTCAAACACGTCAAAGGCTAAGGTCATGAGGACTCAGGCTTTGCTCTTAGCCCTCAGAATTGCTTTCATTATTTTATGTCCCATCTGATCCCACACATATTTTAGGAGTGTTTTTAGTTTTATTCTATCTCAGTGAGAAATGCTGTTAATATCTTTGTTAGACTTGCCTTAATTTTAACAGTTATATTGCTTATATGTAGGTTGTCAATATTTGTCTTATCTGTATAGTAATAAAATTATTAATAATAGATTATGAGAGAAACATTCTAAAATTATAATGGCAGTGTTCTGTCTTCTATTATAACTATTATTTAGTTGATGCAATGATGATTCAGTAAAAAGTTAATAGTAATTTATAGACAAGAAAATAAAGCATTTTTAGGAAAATGTTGTTAATGTTCATTTGTGCACACTAAAATCTTAGAAAACAAAAACCCTGATTCTCCACACAATAAATTGTACAAACTAAAGAAACAATCTGGGTATGACTCTGCTTCTACATTTCTGCTTATATGCATGCCTAAGATATCGAGTAGGAAGCTAAATCTTCATTTCCCAGAATCTATATACACTGGATGTCTGTAACCAGTTTTTTCTTCTTACCCCCCCCCCTTTTTTTATCTATTTCATATTTTCTCCTAAAATTCTTATGATAATTATCTTTTTGTGAGTATCCTAGCTATGTGAGTTGTTAACTGCAGGGATACACTTATGGGATGAAATAATATATTAAAGGAAGGTATGTGGAACATATTTTAGGAATTTTTTACATCAAAATAGGAAGTGAGAATTTAACTAGTTTCATTAAGTGATGACACATACACAATTTTGACTAATTATTCTCTATAGTTTGCACAAAAAAAGTTACCAAGTTACTGGTTAAGCCCATTGTCTGAAAACTTCGAACATATTATTTCTAAAGGTAAAAGTAGAAATTCAATTTGATAAGGATGAAGAAAATGTTCCTGTTTTTGTTTATTTTTCCAGGCTGGGTTAATATATTGATATGCTTAGTAGTATCCTAATTTTTTTTTGTTTTCCAGTGTGTTAAGTAGAAGTATAGATTTTTTTAAAATCACCAAGTAAATATTAAAAATTTAAATAAAATTTTAGCACAGACTTGACTTTTAATTTACTGTAAATCAGATTTTTCATCTTTTAATTAAAATTTTCCTGTTATGATTTATTCACATAATTAGAATTGTATCATCAAGAGTAGTGATGAACTTTATTGGAAAATTTATTTTTTTATATTTTTAAAAAATTCAGAAATTGTATCATGTTTTGTGCTGCCTTTACTAAAGAATTTCACTAAAATATTTTAAAAATATATAATCTCCAGCCAGGTACAAGGACATTAGTCTCTCTAGTCCTAGACACTTGGCAGGCATAGAATACCATCTTGGTATATTTTTTAACATTGACTTTGTTGATCATTATAAACCTTTCCTTGATCATTAGAGTTTACATCTAGTAAAGGAAAAGTTCTTTTTCACCATTCTAAAAAATGCTCCTTCAATCAGAGACTTACCAGTAAAGATGACCTGTTGCCGGCAAAACTGAGGAGATCAACAATGAATATTCACATACACTAGTATCAGAATTATCCAAATACTTTTGCCGTAAATTCCTCTCGTGTTGCTTCAGCCTGGATTTCAACAGAGTAGAGCCTGATCCGCAGCACTGGGCTAGTGTCCGCTTAGTAGCAGATGCGATCATGGCATGAGGAGCAGACCTCTGCTAAAGCAGTGCATGCACAGAAAGAGATGGCATGGGGCGACTTCACCGCCTCCACCTTCCTTCTCTGTCTAGTTTCTGTCTAGCCTTCCATTGCTCAAAAGTTGCCACAGGGAGAAAAAGGTACTAGTTGATGACATTTTTGAAAAGGATTTTTCCAGGGCACAGAACAAATCAGGGGATAATGGCAGAAGGACTTTTGAGGTCAAGCTGTGCTCATCTTGTGTTTAGTTAGAAAAATAAATCAAGTCAATAGCACAGCTGATATACGAAAATCTCATCAGACTCTCTTCTTTGCAGAAGAATTTAACTCGGTCATCACCAATGGATGTCATGCAAAGAATTAGGAGAAAGTCGGAGATATTAACAAGCCATGCTGTGATTTTCACATTGGCCTTTGACCTCAAGCTGAAGATGGTGAGGATCAGTGAGGCCCTTGGCCACCACTCACGTGCCTTGCATTCGCAGCCAGCCTTTGGCATACTGAGATGTTCTACTAGGTATGCTTTAATGAGATAGAAATCAAAAGATGCAGTCTATAAGCTACCCTGTGTTGTATGTATCTTTCTATTTTGTCTTTCAATTAAGATCATTACCAATATATGGCAATTTTCACACTGTGGTTCTTGAATTTAGTTAATAGCCTTTGGCAATTCAGTATCTTCAATATCTGCAAAACAGAGAGTGTGTCAGTTTGTGATATTTATGATAGTACATCTAGAATACAGCTGTGATTAGTCTCCTTACCTGAATAAATAAATGGCAATCTACAGTTATTTCCTGAGACCCATCCTACATATGCACTGCTCAGGAACATATACAATTAAAAAAGATAAAATAGGAATTAACAGCCTAGTACTGGTTACATATTTAATCATTGGACAAAGATGTGCCTTTTTCCCTCGGGTACACAGCTATTGCTTTTTGTTATTGTTTAGATTGAGGGATGTGTAGGAATTTGACTTGGCCCTGTCTCTAAAATTACCTTTTTCTATTTTTATGAATCTCTCTCTCTCTCTCTCTCTCTCTCTCTCTCTCTTTCTTTCTTTCTTTCTCTCTTTCCCTCTCCCCCACTCTCTCTCTCTCTATGTATGTATATATATATATAGAGAGAGAGAGAGAGATAGATATAGATATAGATATAGATAGATAGATATACACACATACACATTCTTCAAATGTATACATACATACATGTGTGCACATTTTATATACCTATTTATGCATATATAAATATGCACATATATTATATGTGCTCATATATAATAGATATTATATACATATATGCATTTTAAACTGATAAAAGGAAAAATATATATCCATATATCTTACTTCTTTCCTGTCACTAAACATTCTGTCCTAAGACACACTCTAAGACCAAAATCTAAACTCCTGATTAAAAATAGCCATCTCTTAGAAGATCAGAGCCATATTTTATTCCCTAGGAAATGGAAAATAATGCCAGGTCAGACATAGAAGTTATGAATATCTTTTTCTTTTCTAAAAGAAGTGACACTTGGTGTACAACCAACTTTCCCTCTTTGTAATGCTTAGAGCAAAACAAGGGATTGAAGTATCCATTTCATGTTCCAGTCTCTAAGCTAGTAGAATATTGGCCCTAATTATTATTTCAATTATTCTCTTAATGAAAAAAGTATGGCACATAGAATGATATCATTTAATGGGAGAAAATTTCATATTTATTATGACAAAAATATATTACATATTTGAAAAGAACAAGGTTGAATAGTATGAAAAGTCATTACTCTGAGTCTGAAAAGATTAAAGGTGATTTCCAATGGAAAAAGGACAGCCTGTTCAACAAATGGTGCTGGGAAAACTGGACATCCACACGTAGAAGAATGAATCTAGTCGCACACCTATCACCATGCACCAAAATCAAATCAAAGTGGATCAAAGACCCAGACATTAAAAATGAAACACTAAACCTTCTAGAAGACAAATTAGGCAAATTTCTAAAAGACATAGGGGTAGGCAAAGACTTTCTTGACAAGACACCAAGAGCAAAAGAAATTATCCCCAATATTAACAAATGGGATCTTGTCAAATAAAAATGTTTCTGCACAGCAAAGAAAACTTTTAACATTGTAAAAAGAGAACCAACAGAATGGGAAAAAAAATATTTACCTCAGATACGAACCTTATCACTAGATTATAAATACTTATTTCAGATAAGAAGATTATAACTAAAATATAAAAAAGGAGCTGAAGAAAAGTAAGCCTACCAAAATAAAGGATCCTCTTGAAAAGTGGGCAAAAGAAATGAAGAGACAGTTCACTCATGAAGAAATGCAAAAGGCCAATAGATACATGAAAAGATGTTCAACATCTCTAGCCATAAGAGAAATGCAAATCAAAACAACATTAAGATACCATCTCATTCCAGTGAGAATAGTGCATATCAACAAGTCAAATAGTAATCAGTACTGGTGTGGCTGTGGGGAGAAAGGAACCCTCCTGCACTGCTGGTGGGAATGTAAATTTGTACAACCCCTTTGGAAAGCAGTATGAAGAGCTCTCAAAAGACTAGAAATAAATGTCCCCTTCAATCCAGCGACAGCCCTCCTGGGAATATATCCTAAAGAAGTCAAAACAACACTCAACAGAGATATTTGTATACCCATGTTCATAGCAGCACAACTAACAATAGCTAAAATATGGAATTCACCAAAATACCCATCAACAGACCAGTGGATACACAAATTGTGGTATGTATACACAATGGAATACTATGCATCAATAAAGTCCAACACTGTGGAGGCTTTTATAGTCAAATGAAAGAAACTTGAGAGCATCGTGCTTAGTGAAGTGGGTCAAAAGCAGAAGGTGAAACATCGAACGGTCTCTCTGATGAGAGACCCAGATCACAACTCCTATGGAACTTAAAACAAAAAACCAAGTGAAACAGGGGGGTCGGGTACGGAGGGGAGTGGAGGGGAGGGGGAGAGACAAAAGGAGAGTGGGAAAGCCCTGTCACCTTGACAAGATACATATGTTCATAAAAGGCTCAACTCCATTGTAAACCTTAAATTTTGCACGTATACATGTCAATAAAATGGGGGGGGGGAGATTAAAGGTGGAAACATGGTCTCATCAGCTAAGACTTTCAGCCATGGAAGTGGTTTTCTGTGAGAAGACATGGACACGTGGAGGGTGACCAAATCATCGCAGAAAGGGTGCTCCAAAGTGGAAACACCAAAAAAGAGGACAGAATCAGACCTACTTTTCAAAATACCTCTACTTTCCGAAGTAGAAAACGTGTGCAGAGGTATAAAGAAATGTAAATCATTCTCCTTCTGTCTAAGAATAGATCTTAGCAGAGTCGTACTGATGTCATTTGAAGATCCCATTTCACAGTTCATGTGTTCTGTCAAAAAATCTGAGTAAAGAAAAAACAAGTAAAAAGATATTTTTGAATTGTAAAAAATCTCTCATACATTCTACATATGCTGATTACTGACAACTGACAATAGGTTATTGTTAGTCTGTTTAAAACTAACCAGGTCAAGGGCCCAATTTGAAAGTTTGCTTTATAATTGGCAAAATACATTAAGTCACTAAGCATATGAATAAATGGTCACATTTAATCAATAAAAATATCCTTCAAGTATTTACTTATTTATCTATTTTGGAAACAAGGTCTTGCTCTGTAGCCCAGACTGGTCCTGAACTCACTATGGAGCCCAGGCTGGTCTTGGATTTATAGAAATCCTCCTGTTCCAGCCTTCCAAGTGTTGGGATTACAGGCATGTGCCACCAGTCCCAGCATAAGATTTTTTTTAAGTGAAGTTATCTTCTACATATTTTTTATTCTTTAATAGTTTATATGACTATTTGGACTTTGTTTTAAAATAATTATATCTAGCTTCCTGCTGTGTGACATCTCCGCAGGATGTCTGAAGCAATTTAAGAAACAATGTTTATTACATATTTTATGTAACTTCAGCTTAAAGTTCGTACAGAAATGGCTTTTAATTAATTTGAAGTACTGTTCAACTGAACATACAGAGTAATGTGTAAAGTATAGTTAACAGCTATATTTTTAACAGAAGATAAACTGAAAACTTAAATCTCACTTATATAATTGTAGGAATATTTGAGCTAAAGAAATGACTTTACCTACAAATTTCTCACTGAACTTCTGTGTGAAGGGTTAATGAACCACAGAACACATATCAGGAAGAAAACTATGCAGGGGTCATTGTCAGAATAGGAATCTTGGGAGGAAGCGATTGCCCAGAAAGGTGGTACTTATAGTATAATCAAAAGAGAGACTTTTTAGATTCATTATGACGTAGTTAAATGTGTTTGAAGCTAAGTATTTGGGCCTTTAAATATGTAGGTGGCCACTTTATGGATTTCTATTGCAAAACCAGGGTATTTCGTATTGAAAGAGAAAATGTATTAATAAATGTAAGGACTCTTTTGTTGATGTACTTGGTTCATGTGATTGGTATTGAGAAGTCTCATAAAGGTTTATAAACTTTTTAGAACAAGTGATGATTTGGACTTTAAATTATATCAGATCAGAGCATAAGGTTTAGAAGAAAAGATAAGGAATTTGATTTTCTTCATTTTATTTAGTAGTGGTGTAACCTTGAAAATCACCTCAGCTCTGTAGTCCTAACAGAAACATTGAGTGCTTTGGACAAGACAGTCTCCAAGGGCCATTCCACCTCTAATAACCTGTGGTTATGACTGTCTGCAAAGCGCTAGATTCCAAAAATTACTTTTCTTGCCAAAATTCTTTGCTGCCTCTAGTTTTTACCTATTTTTTTAGAAAGTTTATCCTTTATTATATGGAATAAAGAAAAATACAACATCTTTTTAAACCAGTGGATTTCACCAAATATTTTTGCACTTAAATATGTGTTCTTCATGCAGCAAAAGATGATTTTTTACAAAAAAGTATTTTTTACTCCTGTAAAGTTAAATTTCTCTACAAGTGACAAGTCATTGTACAGAAGCAATATTTTCTGTGTAAGTTATTTGCTTGTAAAATTTCATCATTTTTACAGCATTAGTTCTTACATATTATATTGAACTACTTTTCAGATTACAGCACTTACTTTTATATATTATTTTTCTTCATATTGTAGCTTTACCACATTTTAACAAAATGAGGGATCTTTCAACATTATTAAAACATATTTTCACTCCTTAAAATATTATTACTGAAAAATAAAGTTTATGACAACGGAATATGACATATGTGTTAACTTTGTAATTTGCATCCCATTCAAGTTTTCTCCGGCCGGCTTAGGGAGTTTACCACGCACCTGATGAGTGTGTTTCTTTATGTGTCTTGACCTAGGAGAGCCATGGCAAGCAACCTCTTCCACGTGAGCCAACGGGTGAGTTTGTCTCACCGCTTCCTGTATCTGTGCTTGTTGGTCTCCTCAAAAATGAATTTATTTGACTTTTTTTTCAATATACTTTAGTGAAGATTATAAGAATGTAAGACTCTTAAAAAAAGACAAAAAATTTCTTTCCCTTAGTATAGCATAAAGAGGAATTAGAACCTTATGTTAAGTGCTACTATTATCCTAATTGATTACAATGTAGCTGTAAGAGATGGATCTCTACTTCACAGTCTTTTGATCTTTACTGTTTTAAATCCAACTATGGAGAAACGATATGGTGAGAGAAGCGAGAGGAAGCTTCTGAGTACTTACGGTGTTAACATTCTTTACGCTTAAGAAAATATTTTATCGTTATGTTGGGTATTTTTTAGGTAAAATGTTATGGAGAGCATTTACATTTTAAGGTGAAGGATATACTTCATCTCAGACTTTAATTGTAGCCTTTGTAGATTTCTGATGTAATAAATTAACTCCGAAATGTTGGGTTCAATGCTAATAGGATGATTTTCCATGTTGACTTTGCCCATCAAAGAGATATTAAATATATACCTTCCCAAGGCAGGTACCATATTCAAAAGTAAGGTAGGGGTTGTGGTTTGGCTCTGGAATGTCCCCAAAAGCATCTTGTATTTGAATGTTAGGGATTGTCTATTAAGACATGTGCTGCTGGTAGATTGGGGCGTGGTCTGGAGGGGTGGATTATCGGCATGTAAATTGAATTATCAGCGTGTAGTGGGGATTTTCCACACCTTCCACATGGGGATTCAGGAGGGGCTGATCACTGGAAGGAGACCTGGAAGGATATGTAAGCCACTTCTTGCCTTTCTTGGACGACTAGTCTCAACTAGTCTCAACTTGCCTTTCTGTTTGTGACCTCCTGAGAAGCTGCCTCCACCTCTGCCTCTGCCATGTACTTCGATTGCTGCTGGCTACCCCTGAATGGACTGTGACCTTCTGAAACTGTGAGCTAAAATAATTGTGAGCCATTCATAACTCCCCTAAATTTGTGGATGCTGGGTGTTGAGTCACAACAATGAACAAGTAACTAAGATAATGTCTGTCTTCTGGTAAGAAAATATTCAGAAAAAAAAAAGCCCAAGAGTGAAATGAAATGAGCCTGGAAGCTGTAATTTCTGGGGAAACAGATCACAATCAACAAATCTAAAGGGAACCTAAGAGTGTATCACAATATCAGTGACACCTTTTCAGTGCTTAGGCTTTTTTAAAAAATTAAAAGTATTGCAGCAACTGATTTGTTGATGGACTTACTTTTTTCTCTGAAGATAGCTTAAAAGAGGTTAATTAGTGATTCAAAACACATCACATGTAGCAGACTTTGAGGCCTAATACTGATGGGTATGATGACATGTGAGGCCTGTGAGAGAGCTACTGGGTAGCCCCATTCAACTTTCCAGAAGCCTTTTCAAATATTGACAGTTTGGGGCTTTGAATTATGTGAAACCAGAGCATATAGTTTGGAAGAAAATATCAGGAACTCGGTTTTCTTCTTGAGTTTTTCTTCCTTTATATTTATTATCCATCTTGTGCTCCATTCTCCCTCTGTACTCTAGTCCTGTATGACAAAAAACCTCAGCCTTTACTTTTGAGACAAATCAACTGTTATTCTCAACTATGGTTGCCTAAACTCTTCCATTTGTCATCAGACTCAAACAATGTATATTAAGATATGCACAAATGATTATTGGCTTAAAAAAGTCATCTACCCACTCACATGTAACAGTGACAATTCTTAACCTCCAGATGAACTGGCTCTTTCTTTTAAAGTGTTTAGATATGAATTCAGGCAACGTTTCTGCTTGGACTCAAATCTTCTCAACCTTTTAACTTCTCAATGGGACATTGGGTAAGGTGAATAGAAGAAAAAATGAGTACATTCACATTTTAATTTTGTTACGCATTAAGCTGTATACTAATCTGAGATCATAATATTATCACCAAAGGGAACATTAAAACTTCTAATAAAACACACAGCATTGTCAAATAGAAAGTGCTTATTAATAGAGCAGGTAGCATGTAGAAAGTACTCACATAATTATACAAAAAAATCAAAGATAGTGATTAGGTAGGGAAAAGAATAAGAGAAAATACAGTCGCAGAAGATGACTGCTGACTTCAATGAAAATGAAAACATTTTGCCTATCTACTACTATGTTTTAGGAATTCGATAATGATGTTTCTTTTGTGCCTCTAAAGTTATAGTTTGACTTTCCAGCAGTGACTGACATTCTCATTTACTGGGACTAATGCTGCTGTCTGCAGTTTCATATCTTGTCCTCGGCCTCTTTGATACTGGCTGCTGATGTTTGACATGAATGGAATCCTTGTAAGCAGGGGAGATCACTGAGGGTTTTAATGTTGTGTTTGCTTATCAAGCAAGATCAGTAACTTTTCCAGTATATATTCTAACAAGTGGATATTTAATATAGTCTAAAATCGAATGGATAAAAAAGAAATCTTTCATTCTATAGGAGGCAAGCTGGGGTTTTTTGATTTTTAAGATATCCATTAGATAACCTGATTTGTAAAACACAGGAAGACATATAAAGAGTAATCATAAAGACAATTTATTAAGCTGATGAGAGAAACTACTTTGGGGCACAATTTCTACTGCATCATTAGTCAACAAACCAAGTTCACATGTAATAAAATACTCTGAAATAAAGTGTGGTACAGTGCATAGGTGATGTTATGACTTGAATACAGAGAATGTAAAGGTTCCTTCCATTCATTTGTGTACAGAGAGATTGGGCTGTTCAAGAGAAGCACTCGAATGCCAAGCATGCAAATGAGATGGCATTGTAGGTCACTGTCAAAGTCCTTACTATCACTGTGATCTACAGGCCAGGCAAGCGTCATCCGCTGCTGAATGGACAGACCCCAGGAAGAGAGAGCATTATGAAGTAAAAAAAATAAATAAAAGAGTGAAGATGAAGAGCTGTTATTATGTTGATATTTTTATATTGGCTATATATCCATAATATACAATAAAGCAAATATGATATATAAAATTAAAGGCAAGATACAACTTTCAAATGAAAACTTAAAGGATTTGCATGTGTCAGTATTTAATAAAAAGAGAACAGAAATTGCTTTACTACTTAGTCATTTTGTGGGATGGGAGGAATTGATACAAAAATCTTCATACTAGGCTAGATCACCATTTTTTAATATAAGAGTTTACCTAAATCATTAAGTTTTCCAGAGTCAGAATCAAACCTGTGATTCTCTTGTCTCAGCATCTCAGAATGCTAAGACAAAATAGAGACCAGTGGAGCACACACCATTCCAGAGCTACCGTTAGGCACATAGGACATGGAGCATATTGTCATAGATGCATATGCAACCTGATATATATTTTGATATCAACAAATTTACATGCTACCCTCATGGCTCCAAGGCCAACAAGCATCCTGTCTCTCTTCTATTTCTGAAGGTGAGCACCCTATCATTCTGGGCACACACGTTGCAACGCTGTTACTAAAGTCATGCTGTTTGATTCAATTCTGTGAATACAGTATCTAAAGCATCAGTACTTTTCTAAATTGAGGTACAATCTGTATCCATTTAGATTATCATCTGTTACTTACTGTCTTTACTGTCATTTACACACTAACATTATTTTTCTCACTTTTCCTTTGCAATATGAACATTTATATTTTCTCCATGAGAGGCTTTTTTTTTTTTTTCTTGAGATAGGAACTCACCATGTAACCCAGGCTGGCCTTGGACTCACAGCAATCCGCCTTCCTCAGGCCTCCCTAGTGCTGAAATTCTAGGCCTTTGCCACAATGCCTGGATTATGTGGTGCTGGGGAATCAAATTCAGCACCTTGTGCTTGCTAGGCAAGTGCTCTGACTTCTGTGTCATTCCTTCAACCCCAAGAGGAATTTCTTGAAGGGTATTCTGCAGCAGTTTAGTGATGACAACTTTATAGATGACATCTTTGTTCTCAGATATGATCTACTCAAATGGAGACTCAAATTTACTTATTGAGTAGTAAATATATTAACTGTGGGTGTCCAATAAGAGATTCTCCTCTGTCAGGAATTACAAACATTGTCAGGAGATGCAGACTCATTTCCTAATATTTAGCTAAGTGTTACTGCTCTCCAAGTTCAAATTGACATTTGTCCTGGAAATGTGGAACTAATTGATGACCTTCAAAGACTCGCTGTCTAGAACACAGGAAGCAAGCACACATCTCAAGAAGCATGGTTTTAAATTGGATTTTAAAATTTGTATAAAAGATGGAGAGACAAAAGGTCAAAGGAGATTATTGTTTTATTTGGAATGAGACATGTTAAATAGGTTTGCGTAGGGTACTAAAGTAAGTAAGAGAAAGAAGTAGCAAGAACTTATTCGAGAAAGGAAATTCAAGAGAAAAATCACTGAGCACATAGGAATTGGGGTAAAGTTCAAGATTGGAGAGGTTGGGATTGAAAATTTTCAAGACCAATTCAATCTTTAAAAAGAAATTGGCAGGGAAGAGATTATAAATTCCAATGAAGTTTTGATTTTAATTCTGGTTTTGATTTTTCCAACTGTCTTCAAGTATATGATGATTTTTGGATTTGAGTTCAAATTACAAAGAGATATTCATATGACATGCTACTGGTAATTTTTGCATATTTCTTTGAAAGGAAGGACTACCAAACCCACGTGCTGGCTCTAGGGATGTGGATGGAGTTTCTTGATCAGAAGTCTCAGTGAAGGAGTTTCTGGCTAGGAGCCAAAGACACCTCCAACACCCTCATCATTCTCTGAGTGTCAAAAGAAGGGGGCAATGCCCTGGCACAAGCTTATCCTTCCTATGGGCATTCTTCCCAGGAATCTACAGATGTGATGCCCTTAGCTTGATTTGGGGGTTAAATCTATCTAGAGGGAGAAAATGAAAGGATATTGATGCTTCTGAACTTACATCAAAAATACTTCTTTCAGTCCACGGTGCCCTTAGCACATTGTCATTATACTCTAATGTGATAAAACTTAAATCTAACTCAATTTTTGGAATTAACACTTACTCTAGAGTGTTTTTATCTTGATCTTATTCTCCAATTATCAAAAACAACCTACTAATTAAGATTTATAGTGTTGGATATAAAATTTGATTACAAATTTGAAGAAATGTTGGTTAAAAATTTTGCAGGATGTCTACTTGGTCTTTCAAAGTCTTACAGTAGAGTTCTTATTGGTTCTATCTTTAATGTCATGCATGTGTGTGTGTGTGTGTGTGTGTGTATGTGCGTGCGCCCATGTGCGCTCATTACTTGCTTTAGATTGATTGAGCTTGCTCTCTCTCTCTCTTTTTGCAATTTGTGTACTTTTTTATTGCACCTTACATCTTAGATATTGGAGCTTGTAGTAAGAAATTTCTTAAAATACCTTCTTTTTCTCCTATAGAGCAAGACGTAACATAAAACTATCTTTAATATTTTTGCAAATTTTGAAAATTAATACAAAAATGCATGTTTCACAGTGTTTATTTTAAAGTATTTTAAAAGCTCAAATGATTCATTTTGTATCTGTGAAATAATTTCTAAGAAGCTTTTCTTCAAATGAAGCGTTTCCACGTAATGCTAAAAATGGCAATGGTCTCTAGAGCCAGTCGTAGTTTGCTTGTGTAAACTGCCAAATCAGGTCCCGTGGGTGGAATTTGACAGCTGCATAATGCCATACTGCAAATTTCTCGACAGCTGAGCATAGGGAGAAATTCCATTTGAAGATCTAAAGTTTCAGTAGAAATTTAGTTGAGTAAAAGGAAATTTCACAAATTGAGATATACACAGAGTTTGAAACTTTTCTTTGAAAAATGCCAATGATCATAAACAGCTAAGAATGTGATTTTAAATTAAGATGCATTCTATAAATAATGTCTATTATTTTATTATTAGTATGAGTTGCATTTTCCCAAAATTAAGAAGAATGTTCTATGAAAGGGCAGCAAAAGTTTCTTTATAGTTTTATCTTGGAAAGGTTCACAAATTCAGTGTTTCTTGAGAATTTAAAAGTGTTATAAAATTCCTAAGCATTCAAAAGGATAAATGAAAGAAAAAATTATAATAGCCATAAAGGTCTTGGTGATATGAGGTAGATTGACTTAGTTGTTCCGGAATTATATGTGCTTGAGATTTTTCTGTCTGACAAATACCCAAAGCATCAAAATTGTTCAACAATATTTACCTTTCTGAGTTTGACTCACTCGACTAAACATGATGGTCTCAAGTCGCATGCATTTACTTACAACAGCTCCAAATTTATCTGTTACGGAAGAGTAATATTTCATAGTGTACATACACTACAAATTTTGTATCCGTTGGTCTGTTGATGCATATTTTGGTGTCCTCCACAATTTAGCTTTTGTAAATTGTGCTGCTATAAACATGGTTATACATGTATCACTATTATATGTTACTTTTAACTCTTTTGAAAAGATACCAAGGAGAGGTATCACTGGATTGATTGGAATATTTACTTTTGTCCCTTATAGAACCAAATGGATGTGACAGTGGAAATTGGTGTTGGGGGGATGGGAGAGCAAACAAGAGGGAAAGGAAACAAAATACTCAAGCTCAATACAACCATTGTGTATTACACATATATGTATATATATATGTGTGTGTGTGTGTGTGTGTGTGTGTGTGTGTGTGTGCGCGTGTGTGTGTGTGTGTATACATATATATTAATAAAATTGAAAAAATAAGGAATCAAAGAAACCTGTCCAATATGAAAGCAAAAAAATAATCAAGACAAGAATTTATTATATAATTGATATGACATGATTAACCATAGACACAATTTCAGATACTCAAAACAAGGAATGGAAGTAAAAATATGTTGATCTGAAGAAACTAATGACTCTAAGTATTACTGGATTTTGTAATTTAAAAAAAAACTGTAGAAAATGAGCCTAGCATGGAAGATTAATAGTAAAAACACATTACAGATCATATAGAAAACAGAATTTTCATATTCAAGTTGAACAAAATGAAAGGCATTCCAACACTTAGATATTTATAGGATAATTGCATCAAAAATGAGAATTTACTTAAATAACAAATCCAGAACTTTAGTGGAGCCAAGTGTCATCTGTTTCTTATGAAATACTAACTTTGAGATACAATCATTATTTGAAGTCATAAAAAAGCAACATGGATGAATCCTGCCTTTAAAGTGCCAGGTACAGATTTCAAACCGTCGGTCATTGCCAGATCACTCAACTAATGTATACTGTGAAATTAGTGATTAAGGATAAGTCATGAGGAAAATTTATTTGGGAAAAAACATTAGAGCATATTAACCTAATCTAGTTTGTTAAACTCTTAGATCTATGATATCCCCCAAAATCTCACATGTTTGGAAAGTGATTGTATCACAGAAATTATATATCAGTGGATTTATCTATTGAGTAGGTAATATCTAGTTAGTGGTCATTGACTGAGGTCCGTGACATAAAAGGTATATTCTTGTCCCCGGCTCATCTCCTTTCGCGCCTTTTTCCTGGCTTCCATAGGTTGAAAAGCTTTCCTCCACCATGCCTTTTCACCATTCTATTTTTGGTTGTATCCAGGTGACCATGCACTGAGACAATGAACTGAATAAATAAATAAATAAATAAATAAATAAATAAATAAAACTCTCTTCCCTTAAGTTGTGGACACTGGTTATGTTCTCACAGCAACAAGACAGCAAAGTTTCAAAAGATAAAGATATAAAAGCTTGATTGTGTTTTGTTGGAATAAAACATATCTGTTCATTTGAATATCAACATTTTTTTAGAAGTATATTCATCTATAAGGAACATTGGACAGTCTTGACCTCCACATTTTAGTACATCTCAATACAGTTATTAATGAAATATTTTTGTTAGATGTCAGAAAATCATTTTTATTCTTTAAATGATTTTGAACTTCATCAGGAAAAATTAGCTATAAGCTTCTGTTACCATTTTTCTAGCAAATCTGGTTTCAGCATTACATCTTAAACTGGCATTATGGGTAAATTATTGACAGTGATTCATGAAAAGAGAAATGTAATACTGGAATAATTGAATTAAAAGCATTTTACTCTGCAACATCAGCTCCCGGCACAGTTCTCCACACACTGACAAGGAAACTTTATGTTTAGCTGCCTTTGGCAAGCCAGTTCTTTTTAGGTGCATCACCGAAAAGGGTACTTATCCCTTTTGGTATGTTCTTAGCTTGGCAGGTGCTTAGTTCTGACATTGAATGAACTCACCGTGTCCTAGAAATATAGTTCATGCAGCATAGACTTGTTTAAACAAAGAAGATGTTGAAAGCACTCAGAACTTACAAGGGTCTTATAGGTCTCTTTAAGGAAAGATCATTGTGTCTTTTTTTTTTTCTCTGCTTATTTTTTTGGAAGAAAAAAATATTTTTAATGTAAAGAAACCATGTCTTGTGCATAAGGTTTCAATGTAGAGAGCTTTCTGCCACCAGAAGTTCCAGGTGAGGCTTTGTTAAGACGGTATCTTTCTAATTCAAAGGTTGTTTTGTGATGTCAGAGTCTCGGTATGTAAAGCAGATATCCATTCCTGTCCAAGTCACAGGATGTATGCTGTAGAGAGCTACCATAAAGGAGCATAGGCTCTCGTATCTCTGAAAGGCAGCTGTTGCTGTGGCAGTTCGATATTACCTTTGCCAAAGTCACACCTAGTTGGAAAAAATTAAACGTACTATAGTGGATCTGGTCCTTAGCCATCCGTCTGTTGTTTTGTTTATCATGTTTTGTAACAATCTTATGGGGCACAGAAAACAGACATGTACTGAGATCAGAGCATCTATGCCTTAACAGGTGAAATTAGAACAGGTGTGATGATACTGCAACAAAGCACAGCGACCTCAACTCTCAACTATTTTCTCATTTGGCTCTGTGGAATCTTTTGGTTCTTTGTTGAAACCTAACTCAGGTTGAGAACACTACACATGCTAACATCCACTGTGAAAGAGAAACATCTCCTTTAACAGGTTTTGACTTCAGACATTTCTGATAAAATTCATGTGTATAAACAATAGCATAAATCAGAAGAGTTATTTTAACATTAAAATAACTGAATGACCTATAGTTGATGTTCTTATAAATTTCACTTATCATAGTGGTTAACCATTCCCCAGAGTCATATAATTAAAGTGACACAATAATTTCTTGTTTTGTTTGTTCTTGTAAATAATCAGTGTAAAGTTTATCTAAAAAGAGGAAGAAATACCAGAGAGGCTCAAAACTTCTTGGTACATTTCTAGGGCTCATTCTTAATTACATAGGATACACTGTATCATCTAATTTATCAACAAACATTTAAAAAGACAGGAGAAGCATTGTAGTAGAAAAACAAAACCCTCTTAGATATTTGTAATTATGTATGAGTCGTTCGGTTACGTAACCATGCTCAGTTCTAGAAACCAAGAGACTCTAATGGATACTGTGTAAAAACTACTAATGTCTAAATTTTATATGAACAAAGTTAGTTTTGCTGGCCTTCTGCTCTGTATTTGCATTTAGTGTAGGTCTAGACCAATCATAAGTTTATTCATTTTATCCAGAGAGGTCCAATGTAAACACTGTCTTTTGACATCTTTAGAATCAAGCTTTGTTTTGCCACAGATTGACTGATACTGTGTACTTAGTGGAAGAGACAATAATATGAACATAATTTTATTCAACAAAGACTCTAATAGGATTTATAATACAATAAATGGAATATAAAAGACAGAAGGACAAACATTTGGTAAGGGTAAATTTTGGTCTATAAGAGGGTGTAAGAAATAAGCTCTAAGCTCACAGAACAGTCTGAGCATGCTATCCTTGATTGGGTTGACCAGAGCCATCAAAAAAGAACAGGTTTAATTATTTACAAATTGAGTATATATTATTCATATGCACAGGTGCCTCTGCTACTGTACACCAGGTACTTTACTCAAATTTCCATATTAGTCACTATAAAGCTGTACCATTTTCCGTTGCAGAATTTCTCAATTATACATGTAGAAATGAAGAGGATGTTCCTTCACATTTTGATATACACTTTTCAACATGTATATACATCAAGCCATTTTTCCATCAATGCAGGAACTGATTTAGGTACAGCTTTGTGCCATTGTAGTGAAACATTACTATGACCCATGCAGCGACATAAATCAGATTACTATTAAAAGTTGATATAAACTACTACTTGAATTTGTGAGAATGTTTGTTCGGTACAGAATAGGAGTCCAGAATTACTGTTATAAAGTTGTTACTCCAGTCAGCTAAAACATTTTTATTTTATATCCAGTATAAATTATGTCTTGATAAGACTGATTCTTGAGCATTGTTAAAAATCTCTCTTTTTTTTTCTATATTCAACATACCAGACAGAAATAAATATTTTTGGTGATTTAGTACAATCATCTCAAAAGTAAATTATTTAATTAAAATCATTTAGAAAGAATCTCGCTAAGAAAGATTTCGTGTAATATCTTTAAATTGTTTTGGTTTTAATTTTTGAAACAGAAGAAAGAAGTAATTGTGACAATTGCCAAGTGCACAATATAAACTCTGCCTCATTTGACTTTAGTTTCTTGGCCTCCGTTAAATTCTTCTGCAGGAAGGACGCACAGAGAACACAATCAAATGTACAGTTGAGCCTGTGAATCAAAGTTAACCAATTGATCCAGTAGCAATTCATTGCTAAGTAATATATTTTTCTGAAACCTACTGGCTAACATGGTGAAGACTATTATAAAAATAAATTATTCTAACAATACCTACAACAAGAAAGAGTCTCCTAATTAGGTTTTTAAGGTAAAAATAAAATGTAGTTTTACTTTCCTTAAGAACTTATTGCTTTTTACTGTAACTTTTTTTTTCAAAAAGTCAACCTGAATTACTATGCATGACAGATAACACTGTGCAAAGGATTATGGGTAGTTTCTGTTGGTTGCAGCTTCGTGGGTACTGCTATCAACGGCTGCTGTCAAGGTTTGTTTGCCTTTTCTGCTTTTGGATAACCTGTAAAGTCTCCTCATATCTTTGTTTTTAGGCATAATGGATTGTAAACACATAATCTCACAAAAAACTTGTGATACACAAACAACTGAAGAAGACAAAATGATACTGTACTAAGAACAAGAACAGTAGCTTCACCTTAGAAAATTACATCTTCTAAGGTCCTATATCTTTGGATATATTAGACTGCCAAGATAATAGGCATATTTTAGAATAAATAAAAATTATAGCATCAGTCACTGTTTTATAGTAAGCAAAAATAATTAATATGAAATGAAATATTTCTCTCCTTTTTCTAGTAAATTTTCTTTCCTCCCCATATATATTAGCTTTCTTTTACTTCTCTTATCAGTTTTTAAACATCTGCTCTCTTATTGGCCTTGGATAGATTATAACTAGACAGTTATTTTTTAATGTTTTTATATACTTTTTATCGTGACTTTGAAACCATATTTCTCTTTGTAAAGCGTATGCAGTAGTCACACTGGTAAAATGATAAATATTTAAAGCTTATCTTTTATTTATTAAGAAAAATATATTATTTTTTATTCTTTTATTTATTAAGAAAATATATAAAATACCCAGAAGTAATTATATATAAGAATATTTGATTATGCATTTAATATATTTATGTAATAAATATATTTGATATGTTTATTTCTATACATTCATATAAATATATATTCATATTATATATAAGCATACACATACATTTATAATAATTACCAAAGATGTAGACATAATATAAATATGTATTTAAATTGCCTCTCAGGAGACTTACACACTTAAAAAAGGGTACATTGCAAATAACAACACCACTTAAAGTAAAATCCCACATGCCCTTAGTAAGAAAAGCTGTTGACTATTGTAACATATGCCAGCAGTATTTTAAGAAATGGAACCCTTGGTGAGAGTATGAATTAGGGCAACCATTATAGAATAATATAGTTTCATCAAGAAAATCAAAAATAGAGCCAGCAAATACTCCTACAGTCCCACTATTGAATATCAAAGACTTAGGAGATGAAATCAGTGTGTCCAGAGAAACTTCTAAACCCTGGGTTCATTGTAAAAGGACTCGAAATAGCCAAGTAAATAAAATAATCTGTGTACATCAATAGAAGACAGGGAAAATCATGTATACTTGTACAAATTAAATATCTAACAACAAAAAGAATGGAATTCAGTCATTGGTCACAACACACGTGGAACAGAACATACATATACCGGGGACCTGATGTCATGCACATTTACACAATTAATATAGGTGTAAGAATGTCATACAGAAGCTCATGCATATGAACAGTTTTATACTTTTAGACCAATGTAAAATGCTTACATTTAACAAAGGTATATGAGTAAGGCTGTAGCAAACATGTCTAATTCACCTTTGTTGAATGTAGTCAGATATGTATGAGTATGCTTTGAGAAGTAAGAGTCTGAGCAAGTTGGAGCGCATGCAGTACTTGAAGTGTTCAGTGGTGACAAGGTTAGACTGTGTTTGACAATTGTAATTTGCATACATTTCATCTTTCTGTGCAACTAGTCTTTTTATTTTTAGTTTTACCTATACAGCTTGGAATTAGTAAGATGAGTGCTTCTAAGGAAAATATGGTGAATTTCATAATGCAAGAACAAGTAATGTGAACTTACGCATGTGATAACTAACAGCAATTCAGCTTTAAAAATGATAATGTAAGTATGGGATTTCATATTATAAATGAGATGAGACTGACTTGTGATCACAATTAAGATATAATAGCTTGGTGGCACAATGTTAACGACAATTGTAAAAAGTTAGTTATATTCTTTTAAGTATCATTATGATATTGAGATACTCAGTGTTCTTCAGACAGGAAATTTTGGCTGGGCCACTTTTTCATTAAAACATTTCTATGATCCTTCAGCTGGGAATGTACAATTGGTTCATACTAGTGTGCTAAATGTCATGCCCTTAAACACTTGAGAAATTAATCTGTTTTACTGTGTGCATATGAAAACTTGTGTTCTCCATGCAGTCACCAATATTTTCACATTCGAATCAAAAACTCATTTTTTCACATTAATCTGAGGATACTTAATGACTGTTTTGATATTGAGTCTATTTGTAGTTGATGTAACTGGTTATTTTTTCTCTCCCCAAATTATTATTTTTGTTATAATATGTCTGCAACACACACTGTCTACATCCATCTGGAGGAACCGTTTCTTCCCTTCCTTCTTTCCCACACTTCCCCTATCTCCTTCCCTCATCTCCTCTCCCTATGTTATAGTCAACGAAAAAAAATGTTCTTAAAAAGAATGTTTTATCTCTTTATTTATATAAAAATCAATGGAGCTTTTTTTCTGATTTTTTTTCAGAGTACAAATTATCCCCTGAGGCTGTTAGCTTTCTATTCAGAAGACTATCTTTACAAAGATAGGTCCTTTCCAGATATATGAAAGAGGTTTATTGAAGAGTGCATAGAAGAAAAATAACTAAAAAGAGCAGCTTGTGGAAAAGAAAATACAGGTGAATTCAGATTCACTTAAGGCAGAGTGTCAGCCACAACTTGAGAGAGCTACCATGGGAACTCAGCAAAGCTTTGTACCCCCGCATCAGTCAGGGACTGGATACAAGCTGCTCCTGTGGAAAGAGCTGACCTTCCATGAGGCAGCTGCCTTTGCTCAAGACAATTTCTCAAGAGAACTGTAGTTGTGAACCTTCGATAACCAACACTAATTAAGGACATTTTCACTCTGCATTAGTGTAATGTAGAGACCACGCTTCTCAACTATTTTCTATAAATCTTGGCCTGTGATAAGCTTAGGAGATTAAAAGACGAGTCAGTCATGATGACACTTGTTGTCAAGAAAGTACATTGTAATGGGAGGGGGTGGATAGTAAATTTCTGGACAGCTAAATGCAGTAGAAAAGTGGATCTAAATAAATGGTTCAAAAAAGGGGGATGCTTTTATCCTCTGGAATGTTTTGTTATTAACTCTGGACTTGCTTTTGTTGCCGAAATTTGGTAGGATCTACAGACGTAGACATTTATCTAAAAAACAGTGAAACAACAGTGTTGTCAAGGCAAGGACCTGCTGTGGTGTCAAGAAAATGTAAACTATTAATGTAAGTGCAATGAGAACAAACATCAAAAATTAATGCTCGGGTTGCCATATTGTGTCTTGTTTTTTGAGGAAGTTATTTTCCGAAATCAGAAAGGAACTATCATTCTTGTATATGGAACATAATTTAAGAAATCAAATAAATGAGGTTTTCATGGCTTCATTATTTTGTTTAAATTATTGTGTGCTAGGAAGTCATCATGCAAATGCACGTTAATTATGAATAAAAATAAATCACTAAACAGTGGCTAAGATTTGGATTGTTAACCAGTTTGTACCTCATCTTATATATGAAGTCAGTTATCTCTACCAATGTTTGGCAATAATCTTCTTTCTTTTGACATCATATTCATCATTTACATGTGCCACTCTAAGCAGTTCTCATAAACACCACTTCAAAATCTTAGAAATCCACAGCTTGCATTACCTCCTTAACATCAAGTTACCTCGTACAGCAATGGCCATCGTTACCATGTTTAAAGGTGCATTGCTAAACAGGCACTGCTAAAGGAATATTTCTTGAATTAGAGAGTTTTCGCAGACCAAGAGGATGGCTGTGCTAAATTACCACTTTTGACATAAATTTCACAAATCATTAAATTGGTACTTCTGTGAATGATTTTTACAGGTATTTAATTTAGCTTCTCAAGAGAGTTTATGTATTTCTGTATCATTACACAGGAAACCTTCTAACAGTTTTACTAATGAGTTTTGAAATTCAAACATGTTTCGAACATGTAAATTGTGTACTAAGTGAATAAGTTGAGAAAGGTTTAAGCTGTAAGCAGCAGTTCAGGCAAGGTGTTGGCTGGAGACCACCAAAACACAACAGTAATTTCCTAAATTTCAGCTTGTAAATTTACTTATTACCAGTGTGTGTTATCAGCTGTAAGCCATGTCAGTGCTAAAACATTCTTGCCACAAAAGGTAAACTGAATACTCCATATCATCAGCCCAGACAAACAACTGAGGAATTCACCGAATTAGAATCCCAAAGTAGTTTATTTATAAGTTCTAATTAGCTTCACCTTCCTAGAGAAAATTAAATACTAATCAGTAAACACACAAAGGGGCAAAAAACAAACCCATGAACACATTACTTTAGGAGAATATGATTGGACAAAGTTAAACTGGAATGACTTCTAATAATCTTTTAAAATCTAGTTATTTTAAACTGAAAATGCAAATAATATATTAAGCTAAGAACTAATACAACTATATTTAGTTGTGTAATATAACATATGAAATGTAATAGTTGAGAACATTAATATACAAAATAAACCCTGTGTACTTGTCTTATTTTAATAAATCCTTAACTTTGATAATAAATGGATTTTTTTGGAAAGTATTTTCTCAAAATGTAACACAGGTTCACAATAAAAATAGAAAGAATATGAATAATATAAATGAAGAAAATTAAATCACAAAACATCTGCATTTATATTTTTTCCATTTTAATATGTTATTGCAGTCCTAGATTTGATATACATATTTCAAAAACATTCAGTCTGAACAGTATTTTATAAGTTGAGTTCTTAAGTCATGTAGTTTGTGTCTACTTTTATGCTATAGAGACCACTATTTTACAATTAAGTTAATTACCTTTATGTTACTTTGTTATACTGTACTAAACTCATCTTGTTAAAATGCTGTAAATATTCTATAATGCACATAGTTGGAGAACAACTATTCATTTTTGTACATAAGCATGTGACTTGAGACACTGATAATTATGACCTCACTATTTCTGCTATTTCTGTAGGTCCGATGTTAAGGTATGGTGTAGGGATGTCTCCTAAAAGGCCATAGTCTAGGTGTTGGCCTGCCGTGCTGTCAGATTAAGACCTTAGTTTCTTTCTGCTTATGCACTGAAGAATTTCCTTAGCCCTTTTTTGTCACAAGAATCACTTATTAGCCATGTGAAACTATATCACAATGCTTCTTTGGGAACACCAAGAGTCGGTCTGCCCACTGCAAATACATTTCCTTTTTTTCATTGTTTAACATAAATAATATATAGTTTATATGGTACTTGTACACATGGTATAAGATTTAACTTTCAGAAATAACCTAAACCTAAGTATCTAGACTGCAGAATCAGTATTTTCTGATAATCTCCATAACTGGACAATCTATAATATGCCTAAGGACTATGGAGAAATTGGAACTGTTAGTGGTTGTAGGGAGAACTGGTTACTATTGTCATTATTATTATTGGTCGAAAATTTAAAAACTCGATCAAAATATCTGTGGTTTGTGGCAGACAGTGCTAATTACTTTTACCCTAAACCTGCGTGTACTCATGGGTCAGCTTATACCTTTCTCTTATTTTCCAGAGAGCCATATTCTGTCTTTCCCTTTCTTCCCCGAAGCTGCGTGTAGTCGAATTAGCCACTTTAGCACATAAGAAATAAGCAGATATGTTTGGGAATGGGAATGCTTTGGGGAAAGCCTCTCCTTTCCTGATTAAAACAAAAGTCATGTCTAATGCATTCCTTTTCTTCTTTTCCCAGCATGAAGGCAAAAGCCATTCGGCAGCATTAGTGATTTTTCAAAAAGCTAATCAGAAAACAGTAGCAGTGCTGCTGATGTGTGGAAGGATGGCAGTAACAGTGTGTATCATTGGTTCTGTGGTTTTGTTGCAGCTAAATGAAATGTTATCCAACCAGAATGCACGATGCAAACCACAAAAATAACACCAAGACAGCATTGCAGTACTTAAAGATTAAAACAATTGGTAATGATCTTAAATAATTAGAATTCTATTTCATGTTGCATTAGTGTACTTATCAGTACGTGTTTTCTTTTCCTAAGTGATTCTTAAACTTAGTCTTTGTTTGAAAGAACTCAGGAAACTGGTAAAATACACCACCCAATTCCAGAGGCTTGGAGTGTGGCATTTCTAACATGCTAACAGATGACCATGTGAGGGGTTACAGGATACCCAGGAAGCAGCGAATTAGGCAGCCCTCAATTTTCTGCTATGTGGTTTCTATTATAACAACAACAACAAAAAGTGATGATTGACTTGGCTTCACTAAAACTCATGTTGAGGCTGCAACTTCAGGAAGCAATTTTGACACAAGCCAGGGCCATTAAGAGGCTCCTTCACCAGACACTAGAAACTGGATGCTGGTGCTAAAGGTTTGCACTTTCAAACCTAGGAGCTAAATAAACCTCTTTTTAAATATGTTTTCCACTGTCAAAAATTCACCAAAGGTGAGTTTGTAACTACCAGAAATTCTGTGATAGCAACGCAAAGGGGTATTATGTATTTCATATTGTATGTAAAATTAATCCGTTAAGTTCATTACTATCTCACCTAGATTTTATTCATGCCATAATTTCTTGTTTATGAATAGTCTGCCTAATATGCATAGTCCACACAAAAATCGTCTACTGCTTTGGTGGGAATAAGACCCTAATAATTATAGGTGTGAGTTGTGTTAGAAGCCAAATCAATATAAGTGCAATGCATAGAAAATTTTTTTAGACATTAAAAATGCATCTCTGTAGGAACTTGGCATAAAAGGTAGATTACTTTTTACTGATATGTGGTTGTTTCTGGGGTAAGGGTTTACAAAGTCTACACTCAGATGGGAATGCTGTGAACGATGTGATGTCACAAAATAACCACAGATAAAAGAGAAGGGAGGGAACTTGTGGAAAGAGATACAAGTAATTTGCAAAGATAAGAACCTGTATATGTGAGTAAGAACCTGTTTCAAAAAATATTTAAATTCTAATTTAATGTGCTTAAATGTATTCATGAATTAAGATATTTCAAAGAAAATAAAATACATAGTTATGTTTAGAGAAATTAGAAGAGGGACATAAAAATGTAATGAGGAGAAAGAATAGGAGTTAAAATTTGAAATTGAAAAGTCTCCGGAAAAAATGCAACATAAAATTTCTCCCACAATATTGAGAGTATTATCACTATTTAATCTTGCTGAGTTTCACGCTATCCTTGTCTTGCATTGTGCAATTGGTCTGTGGTATAAATAATCCACACCAGAGCTCTCAATCACAGAGAGAAGCCCAATGTGGGTAGAGTGGCATATTATATATTCTTTTGCCTCCAGCAACATTACATCATAGCTTAGGAAATTTTCTGTCAATTAGTTTGTTTAACAAAACTATTTCTTGTAAGACTGAAATTCATTTTTAGAGATTCATTTAGTATCCGGTGATTCTTTTCCTATAGCATTCTATTCCATATGTCAGATGCTTCACTTGGTCAAAAATGTTAAGTCAAATCCCTTCTTTGTTTGGTATGACTGGTATGAACATATCACAAAGGTGAGCTGGATTAACCAAAATGCCTATACCTTCTCAAAATTCTGGAGGCCAAGGATATGGTAATAAGGAGTCAATGGGGTTACTTTCTTCTGAGTGCTCCTTTGGGACAGGTTACTGGCCTTTCCTCCTGTCTTAATGTCTCCTGTGTTCTAATATCCTGTCATGAATGACATAAATTATTTTGAGATAAGGTTCACATTATTTTTAAAGTTATTTTTAAAAAGCTTTTCATGTCATAGTTTCAGTTCATGAAGGTAAGGACTTCACGGAGAACCTATTTCTAGGTCCTTGAGGTGAGGACTTCAACATATGACTTTAAGGAGAATCCATTTCAGTTCACGAATCTTCCTGTGAATTAAAGGTTACTGTTAGTGTTTAAAAAATTAAAAGACACAAGTTACTTAAGATTCAGTCTATGAACTGGAGGAATGCCTCAGAGATTAAAGTGCTTGCCTAGCAAGTGCTAAGTACCTGAGTTCCTTTGCCCAGTACCACATAAGCCAGACGTGGTGGCCCACACCTGTAATCCCAGCATTTAGGAGGCTGAGGCAAGAGGATTGCCTTGAATCCAACGACAGCCTGGGCTCCATCATGAGTTCAGGACCAGCCTGGGCTACAGATCAAGACCTTGTCTCAAAAAAAAAAAAAAAAAAATAGTCTATGAATAAAGTACATTTTCCCTCAAATGGGATAAAAATAGAAAATTTAAAGTTCAAAAATAAAATGAGGGATTCTACAGTACATATTTACCTTTATCATATTTGTGGAGTTTTGATAAATATTGCCATCATGAATAAAAAAAAATATCTGTGCCACCTTAAATATGGTTAGAAAAATACAAAGATCTAATGTATTAACATGTTTTAAGCCCTTCTTTCAATGTATCTATTTCAGTTTTTTTATTAGAGTATTTTTGTCATATTCTGGAGTTGTATTTTTAGGAAGCAACTGTGGTTTGGGGATTTCCATTTCATTTTTAATAAGTTAAACTTAGTAGTGGTCATTGAAGTCAAAAGCAAAGCAAATACAAGAATTGAATTTCAGAATTGAAATATTTGACTACCAAAGTCTAATTTCCTTTGACAGATTTCATGATGTTTACTCTGCTGTTCTTTGTATGTATATAAATCAGAGAAAAAGGAAGTGAAAAGACAGCACAGGGAATTCTTGTTTCTGGAAAAAAAATAAAGGTGTTGAATTGAGTGATACAAGGGTGGGATAATTAAGAATTTCTTAAAAAGTGCTGTTGTAGACAGCCTCCCATTGACATTTACACAGGATATTGTGGGTTTAAATTTCAAACAGAGGAAAAAAAAAAACAACACTAAAATACTTCCTGGTATTTACAATTAGAAAACTTTAGAAAACTTAAAGCTATCTTTTTCAAAAATTTTCATAAGACCATCTAGTGGCTCTATTTTTAGTATGATTTTTCAAAAGTACCGGTAACTTTGAGTCTCTACAATATGTCCCTTATTTAAATGATTTATTTGTTTTTATGTGATGTCTGACAAGAAATTTTTAAAGTATCTTCCACTATGACTTTCTAAACTTAGATTCATTACTAAAAAGAAAGAAGTCATAAACATTAGGGATTCAGATATGCTAATTACCTTCATTTGAACACTACTTATTCAGGTCATGTGTCTAAACATTTTACTGTATCTCATTAAAATATTTAATTATTATGTGTCAATTTTTTAAAAATGTCATTAAATAGCTTTGGTTAGAGAGTCCAGCATCTTGGAGGCACATTTTAGTTTTATTCTATTTTTAAACGCTTCCAGTTTTATATACAACAAAACTAATTAATGAAAATGTCTTCAACAGAATGATTTTAAATTTACAAATATTATTCTAGTGTGGATATAAATTTGTGTTTAAAACATGCTAATTATGTGCCAGGTACTATGCTTAATACTTAAAAGGCGAACTTTGCACACTTAGATAAAGGGCATTTGAGAATGCAAGACAATTTAATTATGGAACTGATGTCACTTCTGGTTAGACAGGGACCCTAAATTGAGCATCAATGATGCATGGTGCAGTTCAGTAAAGAAGAGAAAACACACTAAAAAAGAAACATAAGTTGTACAATATTCAAAGCACAATTGAGAGACACTTCCTGATTTGGAGGATTAATTTAAAAGAAACCATAAGTAAGGATACAGAAAATTCATGGATGTCCCAACATCTTAAGTAAAATTCCATCCATTTTTCAAGTTATTGAGAAGTTGAGATGCCTCTGAGTGCTCATGACAATTCAAGTAATGCTTGTAATAAAGAAAGGCATTTTAAAACTATAAAAAGAAAATAAGTACTGATTATACTCTATTATGTGATACTGTGCAAATTTGGTGGTCTTGCATTATTAAGAAAACATGAATAAGGTTTAATCTTACATTTTAAAACATCATAGTAGATAAAAATATCCTCTATTGTATTACACATAGAATTTCTGGGAGTTCATATGGAAACACAATATGAGATTACATATACATACATATGTGTGCAGGAATATATTAGGAGAGTATATATATATATATGTGTGTGTATAAAATATATGAGATTATATATACATATATATGGGATTGTATATACATACATATATGTGCAGGAATATACACATGAATATATACAGTATATAAAATATACTGTATGCTGTGTTTGTTAGGATATATATATATGTGTGTATATATATGTGTGTGTGTGTGTGTGTGTGTGTATACATATATATATATGGAGAGAAATTTGTTTAGCTTCTTACAGATATACCATAATTCCTGTCTTTCTTTCTCTCTCTTGCTCTCTCTCTCTCTCTCTCTCTCTCTCTCTCTCTCTCTATATATATATTACTACATATAAGAGAAAAAGTGAAAAGATATATGTAAATAATGGAGATTCCCAAGTTAGCATTTGGAATTATTATCAGCTTTATTCTCATTCTGCTATTTTTGAATTTTGCAAATTAATATACTCAATGCTAATCATGTAAATACATTTACAATTTAACAAAATTTTCACAAATGAATATTAATATTTAGTTAATTTATTAATATATTAGCTTAATAAATATGTGCTGACTATCTTTTACCACTGAGCAATTTCTTAAAAGTGTTATAGCAAATATTATTTGCATAGTAATATTTAGGGTTAAAACCATACAGAAAAACTGGTCAGCTTAGGTTTTATGGTTTTTTTCTCTACTGTCTGATTTTTTTATTATGTTTTTTTGGTTGACTGTGACGCTGAAAATTCCTGGTGTCCTTTTCTTCATTTGAAGTACCTTTTATGTCCTATTCAGTAGAAATGATCTGCTAAAAATGTAGATAAAGAGATACATCTTTAATCTCATAAGCTGTCTCTTTTCACAGGATCAGGAAAATGATTTTTCTTTTAACAGTTGCCAGCATGCTTGACATCTGCCACAAAGGCTTAGGATCTATTTTTATTTTTTTTCTGTAGAAATCATGCTACTACACCTGCCCCTTTGATACTTTTATCAGTAGAGATCTAACTGATTTTCAAAAAAGGAACTCACTCTATTGCATTTATTTTTTATGTGGTTCAAAAATAATATTAAACTTAAAAATCAGTTTTGGTACAATGGAAATGTGGAAATTTTCAAATTAAATATAAGTGCATCATTATATGATAAATATTTTTTGCTAGTAAAGATATATCTTAACATATTTAGTCTTACAATGAAGTTTTAAATAAAACCTCAAAATAATATTTTATATTTCTCAGAAAACTCTTTATGCTACTTATCATAAAATTAGTATTTACCAATTACTATTGTATTAAATAAGAAATAATATAGTAATAGGATGCACAAAATAAAATTTCAAGATATATTTATGAACTTTAAAGTGCTAAGTTACACAATTGGGAAAAAAGTAATTTTAATGACATGAAGAAATGTGCTGACATTCTGGTATATGCATAAAAATAATCTCAGCTGCAGAAAAGAAATACACACACACACACACACACACACACACACACACACACATATATATATATATATATATATATATATATATGAGGTATAAATATCAAGATTTGGCAAAGATGTGCAGAAACTGGAACCTTGGAACCCTGCACATTGCTAACATTAATATAAAATGCTGCAGCCACTTTGGAAAACAATTTGGTTGTTCAAAAGATCTAAATGTAGAATTATCATTTGATACAGTAATTATCACTATAACTATGAAACAAAATAATTGTTGATAGAGACTTAGATACCTGATGTTATAGTTCACTACAGAGTTATTCAAAATTTCAAACAATTGAAAAGTAGAAATGTCCATCAACAGACAAATAGATAAAGAGTCTGTGAAACTTCTTCCAGTGTAGCTTAAGAAGTCTTTTTTCCTATTTTCTACATGATTAAAAATGACTCCAATTTTTGACTTAGAATATTATCTATTTTGTGTAATTTATGTGTGCTGTAGCTGAAGAATAATTTCAAAGGAGTTTCATTCTCTTAAATGAAAATCACAGATATTATTATCCACGTAAATATTCCATTTTTTTAAATAAGGAAAATGCATGATGTTTTTAGAATATTTACCAGTAAAGACAGGCTGTGTCCCCTTCACCAAAAATTTATACATAACATGCCTTACTCAGCCTTACCAACATTAGACTGACCATATTTTCTGCTTTTGTCCTATGAACACTGCAGTCAATTTCTTCCCAGTTGTACTTTTGGTTTGGCTTAGAACTTCTTTGGTCCATTCTGCTCCTTCATTGATACTACATGTATTTTGTTTTCAGGCCGTTGTACCAAAGAATAAGCCTCAGATTGTCTCTGCTCTGGTAAGGATGGAAAATGGGTAAGGTCAATCTGACCACACATAATTTCCCTAAATTATTCGAATCCTGTGCATGTATTCATACCTCCAGGGAGAAGTTTCAAAAAGCAGCATATTCTTCTTTGACATATTTCAATGCCATTCTCATAGTACTAATCATATCATAAGTCCAAATAGGTATTTCAGAAATAATTTGATATTAATTAAGCTGCATTTATTGGGTTGATCCTAACTCTCAGCAATGCTGACAGTCACTATTCTTGCAGTTAGAAGAAATAATGTAATTAATAGAATCTGCAAGTAGGACATTACAGAACGTAAGAATGGGGATGGAGAGTGTAGCTCTGTAGGTAAACAGCTTGCCTAGTGTGTGATTCCCAGCACCACGTAAAAATTACCTGGGCGAGATGGTATGCAGGAGGCTGAGGCAAGAGGATTGCTATGACTGGAGGCCAGGCTGTGCCACACAGTGAGTGCAGGACCAGCCTGCACTATAGATTAAGACCTTGTTAAAGAAAAGAAAAAAAAGTAAAAGAGAAATATTTATTTCAGTTTTAAAATACTACTCTTTACTTTTGGTTGGTTTCTTAGACTGCGAATTTCTTCCTGATGGGACAAATACCTATTGCTCACTATTCCTGGAGTTCAAAGATTCTATTTAAATTTGGTTTAGAGTTACTAGTGCAGGTTGAGAGCTATGATAGTACCATCCAAGGGAGGACACAGTGTGCCTGAAATTACTGAAGTATATTTATTAATATCCCAATCTTAGTTTTTTCTCAACCTTAGAGTATCTTTTTCTTTACTAAATTAACATCTCAAAAATTAGACTGCAGCGTACACAGTAGGACTGCTTACACAGGTAAAACACAGTGATGTGTCAATCTTTTTAAATTTAAATAGTCTCTTTTAAAAATCTGTCTTCCTGAAAGTTCCTCATTCTTTAAAAAGACTTTTTGTGGACTCAAAGAATAAGTAATATTGTAGTGGAAGGAATGAAGACCGTGCTTTCCACACACAGAGTGACCGGGGAGGTTAGGAGACTATGAATGAATTTCTGGTGAAATTCAGAAATTAACCAAACATAGAGGTACACCCCCAAGTTTCCCATTGTCCACGGGATCAATCAAGACCTGCTTTTCCTGGAGCCAGGCCAGAACGTCTCCTGGAATTGGACAAGTTTCTTCTGTGTCCCACCCACGTGGGGAGCACAGCCAATCTGTGCCAATCCTGGAAAAGAAAAAGAGCCAGATACCAAGAAAGTTGGTTCTGGATGAACACTCTCTTGGGAACTGAGCAAATTTTCTTGGAACCACACTACCAGGGCCAAAGAAAAGTAATTTTTCTTTTAATAAACTTGCATCCAACTGGCACCTAATATTAGTGGATATCTTTTAGTCTTTTTACCAGCATGCAGTTTTTGCTTGAGTCACTGGAGGATTGAAAAGGGCATAAGTGTCTGAGAAATTGTTAACTGGAGTCTCCGAAGACCCTAGCAAGCAGCCTTTGTCCCACGTGGTTTTCCCAATTCAATGAGAAAACTGCAGAGAACCCGAAGATAAGGGTCCGGCGTCCCCCTCTGGTCATAAAAAGATCAGCCAAGTCTGTCTTTTCTTTTTCGTGTCCTCATCAGTACCTCTCTCAGGTCCCTGCAAGTCTTGTTGGGATCCATTGCTAAAATCTCCAGGGCCGGATTTATAGTCTGGCAATTTGGCTTGTTCAGGGATTGTTTATATCCTGCATTGCTTTGGCTTTACTCTATAGGTGCTGCAGGTGTTCCTGCATTCTTCCTGTGGTCTGAGGAATGACTCTTCTCACTAGAAAGCTTTTTAAATGTGTCTTCTCTCTACTGCAGAATGCATGCCACCGCATAAATTTATTCAGTGAAAAGTAACTCTCAACATGAGCGCATTTGGATGTGGAGCTTTTGAGAGGTGATAAGGATATCACAGTGCAGCCCGCAAGAACAGAATTAGTGACATGATAATTGAGAAGTCACAACAGTGAATGGCACTTTTCGCCATGGGTCATGCGATAAGTCATGGATTCCCTCTCGCTCAAAAGTATGAGGAAGGAGTTTCCTTTCTTTATAAACCGTGTATTCCTCTGTGTTTTTGTCATGTCAGCCATATGAAATGAGACACACCTCCAGCTACAGAAATTTTCTCCAAGGTGGTGGATCTGAACTTGCTCAGAACATCAGTGGGGCTTTGGGAACATATAAGGCTTTCTGTGGTGTTGCTAGAATTAAGAGAGAGCAGAGCAGTTGGTTGTGTCTGCTCATTATCAATATATCCTTTTCTTGAAAAATAATTTTCTCATCTATGTTGTATTTCCATATGTTTACCTTATCCTGCTGAAACCTGCCATCATTATACAGAGAGAACTTGTGTAATACATTATCTTTTTTTTCTTATTTCTTTCATAGAACTGTTACTGTGAATTCAGCTGTTAAGAAATAATGAAATAATGCAGTAAAGGAAATTTTAAGGGATTAAAAAATACTTTTGAGAAATGGAAAGTCACCACAAAGATTTGGAGATTGCATTTACTTCTGTTTTAAGGATGGATACATCTTATTCTCAGATATGAGGGGCTGCACAGAGTAGTTTTTCTTATCCATGGAGGACAACTTCCAAGAAGTAGTGTAGGCTTGGAACCACCGATCACTACTAACTCACACACACACACACACACACACACACACACACACACACAAATATGTATTGTGTGTGTGTGCGTGTCTGTTCTGTTTAATATAGGCATATTAAAGGTAAAGTTTAGTTTATAAATTAGGTGTAATAATAAATTAATAATTAACTACTAACAAAACAGATGAACCACTACAATTATATTATAGTGTAAAATGTTATGGATGTGGTCTATTTCCTATCTACATATGGTTTTTTGTTTTGTTTTGTTTTGTTTTGTTTTGTTTTGTCTTTTGGATACTGGAGAGTGAAACCAGGGTCTTAACACTGAAAGATATCCCCATCCTATTTTTTATTGTCATTTTTTTATTTTGATTTTTCACTGTGAGAGGTTTCTTTTGAAATACCAAGTGTCCCACGCTGCCTTAAATATTTTTATAACTATGCTATTATATTAGGCTTTTTCATTACTGACTCATAATGTCTGACATCCAGAGGTTAAAGAACTTTAATTTGGCTCCCAGTTTCTTAAGATTCATTCCACACAACATGGTAAATTTGCTTAGTTCTTCACAGCCAGAAACCAAAGGAACACACCAAAAGAGAGATCCTAGACCACGTATGGCACACACGTCCAAGGTGTCATGGCCCACTCCAGCACACAGAGTGGGCTTTCCTAAAACCAGATGGTTCCCATGCCAGGGAACTTGACCACCTATGTAAACTGACATAACTGCACTTTAAGAGCATCGCCAACATCTAATACTGAAACTGTCTATGAACATGAAGACTAAAGATAAGGTGGGGACTAAAATATAATTAAGACAAGTTATAATTTAATTCTAAACACGTTTCTATAATTTCTTTTCTTTGTATGTAAAGCTAACACACTAGCAATGCCTTTATCAATCATGATCCAAAAATTAATTGCTTCTGCCTTAGATAATTATGGCTGTTTTTTATTTAAATGAAAAGTATAAAACATGGTGTATGGTCTGTATCTTCTAGTTTTATGTGAACGTTTTTGCTCTCAGTCAGCATCCTCCAAGGGTTTTTGAGGCTCTCACAAGAAAGAATTCACAAAACTGCAAGTCTGGGAACAAACTTGGAGCTATAACGATTCTCCCAGGTAATATGATGCTTTGAGGATATATCACAGTTCCCCAAGTACTAGTTCCCTATTTGCCTATAAAATTTTATGAGACTGTTTCATCCAAATTCTCACAAATGTTTACTGTGCCTACCTTTTTAGGCTTGCTTGAAGTTCACCAGCCTAAATAGACATTAAGTAAACAAAAATTTCAGAATTTTACTGTATAGAAAATAGTATTAAGAAAGTGGTATGGCAATAAACAGACTCTTCTGTTGACCATAATCATTAATTAAATTTTCATATCTTAAAATTATTCAGAATTATTTTAAAATATTGATTACTGTAAAATGATTCAAAGGTCAGATAGGCCATCATAAAATAGCTTGTTTATAAATTTTAACTTCACGGGGAAGTCAATAAAAACAAAATAGTGTGAGCCAAATTTAATCTGCTACTCTGGGATTTAAATTTATTTTACACATCATGAACTCACCTGTTAAATGTTCAAAATGACTCTAATTTATGCTGGTAAAAAGAAAGAAAGAAATTGCATTTCATGACTGAAGCAGGTTGCTTAAACTACCCAGTGTTTGTTTTCCACGAGAGCTCATATGTTCTTTCTTCCATTGTCTCTGGGCGAACATAGTAACAGGGAACTCACAGTGCATGTGTAGGGAAGAGAACTTACACAGAATCCAGAGTGCTGCGCATTACATGATGGGCCACTTCCTGGGAACAGGACTTATTAAAGGATTTATAAACAGAATAAATGAGTACTGCAGCAAAATAATTATAATTTAGTATTACTTCACCAGGATTCTAAAAGTTATTTTATCACAGTGTGCCTTCAGCAGTAAGAATTTTTCAATCATTACATCTTCCTTTCTATGCTCAAATATTTGGGCATATCACATAGACTTTTATTTTTTTTCCTCATCCCTAAAACACTTGCCGATTTTGATTTTTTATATCAGTCTTATTATTAAGTCAGAGAATATCTTACTTGAGATGATTTCCTAAGGTGTAACATCACATTCTTTAAAGATTTCATTTTCATGATGTATTTTTCCCCATTTCATTGATATGTATATGCACAAAACCCAACGTTTACAATGGATTTGAGTATCCCGTGCACATACGCATCCTGCCAAGGACAGGAGGGCTCTCCCACTCTCCTTCTGTCCCTCCCCCTCTCTTCTCCCCCATTCTGCCCCTCTTTCACTTTGTTTTGGGCAAATGGAAAAAGCTTGAGAACATCATGCTTAGGGAAGTGAGTCAGAAGCAGAAGGTGAAAGATTGAATGGTCTCTCTGATGTGAGAGTCCCAGGTCACAAATATTATGGAACTTAAAGCAAAAAACAAAGATTTCATTTCCATAACCAAATAGTTTTTGTTTAATAATATAAAAAGCTACAAAAATATTTATCAACCTACAGGTTTTTCTTTTCAAAATTTAATTTACTGCTCTGTTTTTTGACCAAATTAGTGTTAAAAAAGGATATAATTACCTTTCTTAGAACTGCAGTACAAAATAAACTCTTGAACAAAATCTGACAAAAAGGTAGATCATTGCATAACACAATTGATATATTTAAATATATACAAAATAATTATTATTCTATAATTTGCATTTTTGATGTTTGCCCTCCTTATGTACAAACGGGTTAGTCAAAAGCCAGAATGATTGATGAATAAGAAAAATTAGTATAATCTACTACATTAATTTAATATCCGTGATTTAAACAAGAGTGGATTCTGTAGCTTAAAAGAAGAAAATGCATTAAAACTTAATATAAAAACCAAAAGAATTAATTATGTGAATTAATTTCTTATGCATTTTCTTTTATCATAAAATAATTTATCTGAGTTTTTAATTTGACTATGTAAAGTGGAATATAGAAATAGAAATAGTGAGGAACTGCCCTGTCCCTCATTCATCTCAAAAGTTATATGCTAGTACGCATTCTCATCTACTCAACAAGAAATAATCCCAGTAGTTTAAGAAGTTTGCTCACGTACTCCTTTAACAGTGGAGAACTTTGAAGTTTTCCCTCCCATAAGTACATCATTTCATTTGGCTCCTTGATAACATGCTCTGGTCTCCTTGAACATTTGGTTGGCTACTTCTTATTTTCATCAAAGCCTATACTTCCAAGAATAGTGGCAGCTTGTTAAAAAGAGATAATCAATCTTCAGGAAAAATATTCTTGTGTCTATATCTCCTAACCAAGAACATGCTGTGTAAATTTTTACACGTTTACTGTTGCAACTCAAAATGCAATTCTTGCTTGAAAAATGTTTCCCAAGCCATTATTAAATAAAAGATGATGATGTTTTACTTGCATATGTTAAATAAGTTCCTCATTTATTATTTTATATATTTGACCAACAAAACTTAGTTTCACCAAGGAATGCCTGCAAATTATAATTTTCCTAAAATAGCTATAGATATTTTATTTACATTTTATTTTCTTTGGGTTCATCAGCTTGAAATTCTTCATTATTAGCTGCATAAACACTAGGTCATAAATACATCACTGAGTGACACAGCACATAAAAACTCTATAAAATAAATGTAATATATATGAAAAATCTTTTTCTTAATAACATCTATTACATTAACTTAATAGCGATGAGTTAAATATGAATGGATGCTGTAGCTTAAAAGAAGAAAAACTGTATTTCAGAAGATAGTTCTATATTTCTTTGGGCAACAACAACTATACTATCAGAAAGAGAATGGGCTTTGAAGATGTCAAATTCAAGATAGAAAGTTAGTGATAACTTAATCCTATCAGTTTGTGTAAAAAGAGTAAAATTAATTTAAAAAGGATGAAAACTATTTACACCACAGATGTTTTTCCATTAAGTCCATCTTCACGTATTGTTTGTGAGCTTCTTTTGCAAGACACTTGGTCAGTGACTTTTTTCCAATTCATCCCTTTCTCCTTCCTGCCTCAAGTTCTCAAGAATGGCTGTAGAGTATGCTGGAAATGTAGGTTTTTCAAGATGCAGGGAAGTTGTTTAGGACAGTTCTGGCTCTGTTCCATTCCCTTTGTCCACCCAAACAGAATGTCTTGTAATGTCTTAGCTTAGTGTGCCAGCCTGCCTCTGAGAAAAATGAGAAACAAACCAGTAAGAACACTACCAACCCAAGAACAAAGTGGGCAGCTTTCTGGAGTCTCTCCTGTCCAGCCCCCAGGCCTGTGTAGCTGGGGAGGTATCTGTGGCCTTCCATAGCTTTCAAAGCCTTGAGGGACCAGCTCACAGTGAACATGTGACTTTTTTTGTCCCTCCCTATCTGTAAATCATAATTTTGTTTTATTTAACATTGTGTACATAAGGGTTCAATCTCATTAGACTGAGACCTGTAGTGAAAAGTACATACTGAACCTGCATCACAATTTTTTCAGAAACATTTTGTTCCCATTTTTATTAGCATATAGTTATGATACATACTGAATACATTGAGCTTGAGTATTTTATGCACATATATATCGAGTCACTATTACAGTGACTTCCCCTCCCCCTTTTTGGTATTGTGTGTTTTTTCTAACATGAGAAATCCAGAATATAAGCGTTCACAACATCTTTATCTGTGGGTACAGAGTAGCTCATAAGTGGTGCTGCAAAATTAATCAAATGACTATTGTCTTTTGTAGAAGCAAACATTTTGAAAGCTTGGAGGACACACCTTATTGGCTGAGGTCAGAGAGAAGCAAAAACAGGTTTGTTTGTTTGTTTGTTTGTTTGTTTTTTCTGAATCTCCAGGATCTGTCATTAAGTTACTTCATCTGACCTTGGGACTAAATCTATTTATTCTGTATTCAGTTGAGTACACATGTTTATTTTCCAGAATAGATAGTAATTCATTACAACACTCTATTTAAACTTTATATCTTACCGATATTCTTTAAGACTTAACTGATATTTCCCTTGCTTTTGCATGTTCTGAACAACTCACTATGTAGCCCATGCTAGATATGAGCTCATAGCAATCCTTCTCCAAGTGCTGAGACTACAGAGGTTAGCCACCACACCCTACTTTATGTGGTGCTGGGAACTGAACTGAGGGCCTTGTGCTTGCTAGACAAGTGTTTTAACAGCTATGCCATTCGTCCAAAACCAATCCCTATTTCTTATATTTAATAATTTAGAGTCTCTATTTAATTTATATAATTTGTTTGCATTTTTTCCTTTCTACTAACAGAGTATAATAATTCTAAATGGTTCATGTCCTCTTCAGAGCTTGTATCTTTTACATTGTTTATGGCTATTGGATGGGATCTCATTGTTTCTTAATGGATATAAGATCTGTTATGTATGACAAATAAATTTTAGATAACTGTTGTGCAACATATTTTTATAGTTAACAATTTAGTATCATACGCCTTAAAACATATCAAGCGTGCATATTTCAGGCTACATCCTATTGTCTCCAAACAGAGCACGATTGCAGTATATAGACAAGTGAATAAAATTTCAATGGACAGGAGCAAATTTTTCAGGTAGTATGCATGTTTAAAATAAAAATTGATTATAGTTATGGTTTTGTGAGAGTATATCTCGAGATATTTTAATTCTGTGAATATTAAATATGTCCACGTTTAAAATTGGTCAATGGTATTTCAATAAATCTAGTAAAATAAATTAAGAAAAGCAAGTTATTTGACCACTAGATTATTATTCTGTAACACAGACAGGCATTGTTAAGAGACAGGCATTCCCCACATTTGTATTTTTTTACACTTTCTTTCATCTTTATTTCTGATGTTGAATAGAAAATCAATATTCATGTTGTTAATGGGGACAGAACTTAAATTATCAAAATTCACAAACTATTTTCACGTACTATTCAAATTTCAATCTTTGAGTCTTTTTGTTTTTATGCATAAATACACCTGCCTTAGACATAGATTTTGTCCTATTTTTCCTGAATTTGTTTGATATTTTCCTTTTGGTACACTAGAAAATTAATTTTTAATGTAATATCACTTTTTTGAGGCTGAATCCCAGGCTGATCCTGAGCTATGGTGTAGCTCAGGCTAGCCTCGAACTCAGAGGAATCCTCCTGTCTCAGCCTCCTGAGTACTGGGATTACAGGTGGGCACCACCATCCTTATGTGGTCTGGGGAATTCAACCATGGTCTTGTATATTCTAGGCAGGTACTCAGACACTGCACTATTATTCCACCCCTGAGAAACAATTTTTTTAAATGATAAAAATAATCTTCAATCCTGAGTTTTTTCCTCTCTCCACTTCTTTATAGAAGCCTCTCTGACATTTCTATTGATTCTTAGTCTTTGATGGAAATGATTTTAAATTCTAATCTCAGAGTTCTTTCTTAGCTTTCATATACTTGTGTGAATGTCAAAAGAAAGGTTTTTGCTTTCTCAAAAAATTCATCATGTTTGCTTTGGAGCATAAAATGTAAAATATATCTTCAACTGTTTTCTTCAAATTTTGCATTAGTTCAGGGAACAATGGGACATGCCTATAGCTAAAGATATGTAGCAAGAAGAAAAAAAAATTGTTTGACCCGGGAATTCTAGGCCATTCCCAACAACATAGTTAGACCCTATCTGAGTTAAAAAAAAAAGAATCTTTAGGTACCCAAATTGTTAGAGAAAACATCACTAACAATAACAAAACAAGAAATTACTTCTGATTGTGTGTGCTTTGTCTTGTGTATGTGTGCAAGCACAGGTGTGTATGCATTGGTATCTAATTCTCAAGCAATTAGTCACATAATAGGTGGACCTAGAATAAATTATTTTTCTCAAATCTCTAACATTAATATAGAGAAAATTGCTTAAGAATTTGAAAAGCAACTGTTACATACTAATAAATTTGAAATGACTTAATTCTGAAATTGCCATTTTCAGGCAACGTTATAGTGTGAAAAAAGAACAATGTTGCAAAACTTTAAGTGTTTTGGCCTTTTCCAGGCTTTAAAAATAGCCTTTAGATTTCTTTGACTTTTAGGAACTTACTGATTCAATCTTTCTGCTGCAAACTTTGTCTATTGAAAGGTCAAAGAAATGGCGATCACTTTAAAAATTATATAGGCTAGGTATTTAATTTTAAAAGCTAGAACCAAAAAGTGATCTGGTTAAGAAGATGCATAGATGGCAAAGTATGGTAACTTGTTTTCTTTTTTGGAGTTCCTTGAATACTTTCTTATAAGAACATTGAAATTTTAAATGTAGTCTGAAATTAAAAAGCTCAAAACAAATAATTTTTTCATTCACAGATAGGTTTTTACACTGTATCTATTGTACCAAACTGTAAAAGATTTTTAATTTGGTTATACAATCTTTAATATTAGCATGCACAAATAATTCCAAATGGTACGTAAAATTTCAAGATTATCATAGATTTGGTGTTCAGAGTGGACTGGAGGAGTGCCTGACTTCCTCTTTCAGCTTTATAGAAGCTGGTTCCTTCCTTCTCATTCTTGTGGTTTTGTGCAGCACATGGGTGCAAGTCGACCTGGGCGTGGGGGTAGACTGGCCACTCGGGAGACTGTGGAATCGTTCCCTTTTCCTTTGGAACTACAGATAGGAAAATGCTTTGCTTTAACAATCTCCATGGCTGGGAGCCTTCCTTCTGTTTTGTCATCTTCAACGTTCTGCGGCATTAGAACCCTTTCTTATGTTATAGAGTTTTGTTTACTGACCATCTCCTAATAAAAGTGCAAATGTTAGCTTCCAAAAGGTTAAATACATCCCCGAAGAGCAAATGGTAGCAATTTGTTTGGATATTTACCAAACTTCTATTTAATTGTACAATGGACAGTTTTCAAACCATATTTTAGTAATTAAAGCCATAGCCTTATTTTCCATGGCAGTTCCAGGACCTATTCCAAAGCTAAGACACAGAAACTTTGGAAAATACATTTTTGCCCACATTTTATTGATATGCACACGTTCAAAATTCAAGGTTTATAATGGACTTGAGCATTTTGTCCACATACATATCTTGTCAAGGTGACAAGGGCTTTCCCACTTCCCTTTTGTCCCAACCCACCCTCCCTCCTTCCCCACCCTATTCCCCTCTTTCACTTTGTCTTTCGTCTTAAGTTCATCATGCTTAGTGAAGTGAGTCAGAAGCAGAAGGTGAAACATCGAATGGTCTCTCTGGTATGAGAGACCCAGATCACAACACCTACGGAACTTAAGATGAAAGACAAAGGAAAATACATGTTTAAGTCATTAAATTATATGGGCTTTTATATGGTTGGGACTTAATCATCACCCTTGACAGAATTCTCTATTTCTATAGGTCTTTCTATAATTGATTTTTCCTTTTCTTCATTTTATGTTATAATTTTTATACCCAAGTTTCTGTATTTATATACATCCTGTTACATTGTAGAATCTGTCAATGTTTTTTCTTACTCTGTGCTTCCTTCTCCATTCATGCTTTACCAACATATGCCTCAAAAACAGTAGACAGAGAATCAAGGCTCAAAAGAAAAAAATTGAGATACAGTGTTGTTTGGCATAACTGATACAATTCAAAAAAATCCTGTTCCCTATAGCAAGGAAATTTGTCTCCTGCTTAGACCCAAGACAATGACTGTAGGGCCTGAATCAATATTTCACAGTAATAATACTATAAACATTACCAATTCTGTCACTTCTTATAGAAAATTTATATTTAGAATTTAATGATGACAACTGTAGAGGGACCTAAAATAGCGTAATAAATGGCATTTTAAAGACAAAGTTACTTATGTCTATGGACCGTGTTTATTAAAGGATGAAAATAACAAAGTTGAAGAACAGCTATCTGTGTACAGAGACAATAACACAAAGCTAGATAGTGGAAGCACAAGGCTCGCAAGGTAGTGACAAGGACCCCAGGTGACAAGAATTCTTCTGGATGCACCTAGTATTTTAAGAAGCTGTATTTTTGTCACACTCCGATTTTCTTTCCCTTCCAGCTTGTCCTTTCTTGGTTAATCTTTAGATTTTTTTTTAACTCTACATCCTCAAACATCAAGTAACTCAGATGAACCAACTCAGGAAATTTGCGCACGCCTACATAGAGACTAAAGAATCAAACACCACTTTCTGGCGTTCTTAGCTTTATGGTAGGACCAATCGCGAAAGCTAAATGAGTGCTTTATTAATACTATCATGTGACAGGGTGGCGCGTGCATGCAGTTCTGGCATTCTGGGAGAGAGAGGTAAGAGGACCACACATTCTAGACCAGCCTGGATAGTTGAGTGACGCAGTGGGAACTTTTATAAAATAGAAACTATAAAAAGCTGAATATGTGTGCTTAGTGTGAAGGTCCTGTACCCCCCCACCCCCGCGCACACACACACACACAATTTGTATAAAGTAAATAACCTTCAAGAGTAGGAATTAAAACTATAATTAGAAACCAAATTCTCAGGTGTTAAATATGATAAATGAATGGGCTAGGAAATGTTATCCAGTGCCAAAAATAGCTGAGCATGGTTGACACTTGTAATTCTAGCACTATGAGAGGGTTAGGCAGAAAAATCACAAACTGGAGCGCAACATAGCCAAGATAACCTAGTGACTTTATCATGTCCTGTCCTGTCTCAATTAAATAATAAAAAGGGCTGAGGGTGTAGTGAAGGCCCTGAGTTCAATCTCCACTACTACAAAAATGAGTGAATTGATGAATGAATGAGTAAATAAATAAAAACTAAAACCATAATACATGGAAATTAAAAATATATAATGAAGTGGCAAAATAACAGGAAAATATAACAACCAAAAACGATGAAAGACATATTAAGAGGAGTGGAAGTATGTACCGGAGGACTCTTATAGTTAATCTTTTTGCTGAATTGGTCTGTCAGCTTTTAAGAAAATGAAGAAAGAAATCCATAATTATATTATTTAATGCAATTCAAGGAGGTCTATGGAAAATTCAAGGTTAAATTTAGGAATGAGTGGTGTTCGGTTTCTATTTTAATTACTTCTTTGTGGATATTTTGAACTATATATATATTTTTTTTCAGTAAGACTATTTAACATAGGCCCACAGAAGAACAAATTAAAATAAGCCAGTAAACAATCTTCTTTTAAAGGAGTTGGAGTTGTAGGACTCTCAAGGCAACACTGTATGTGGTATTCACACAGATAAGACTTCTGCTAATGTTCTGCCCACTGATATTCCCTGGACTCAGTTGAGACACATGGCTCAGTGGCCACCCAGAAGCGAGGACAAGCTTATGCTTGGCAACAAATCAAGGAGGCAGACACGTGTTCTAGCAGAGTGAAAAACTGGGGCCAGATTAACTCAATTTGCACCACAAAACTCTTCCTAAATTTTAAATAAACATAAAGAAATGCATGTTTCCTGTAACCTTTTTGAACTTATTATTCTTTCCAGTTTTCTTTCTATGAAATCTCACAATCATATTTCGGAGCCTTTGCATGATGTGGCTTTCATATCTCTCACCTAATTTTAAATGACAATCCACTCAGTCAGCAGATTGGGCTTCACTGCATTTTCCATGCCCTCTTTGTGGTTTCTCCCCATGCAGCGTGTTGTCCCTTGTACCCACAGTGCCGTAGGCATGTGATTTGGTCATGTAGTTAACTCTTGATCGGTTTTTAATTAGTGGTTGACTTTGGCTTAATTCTTTGTTGTGGTTGCTTTAATTTTTACCTTATATTTCTCATGTGAAATTATTAATCATTCTGAAATGATTTGTAAGGATGTTTTATATTTGAGACACTGAAAATGAGTTTTCCTTGATCGCACGATGTCATTAAAATCAAATGTGCGGCCCAGCATGTATCTACACAGGATGGACGGCCCATCAGGACTCTCAGGAGGTAGCTTATTAGCACTCTGTCTCTTCTTCCCTGTGAATATCCCAGAAAAGAGCAAAAGACTCAAATTTTCTTATGCATGTTTTATTTAAGCAGGTAGCACACCATAACATTGTTGTTTGATATCTCTCTCATATTAGTTAAAATTAATGCTTCCTTGTCTTATTAACAGAACACAAAACCAGTTTCACCTTGTGAATTACTATACAGAATTTATTGACAAGACACTGATGTAGAAAAATGTTCCTCTAAACATATTAGCAGCCTATTGTTGATGTACTAAAAAAAGCGCATGAGAAGTGTAGGAAACTATGTCCAGGTTGTGCCTCTTTATATGCAGCATTTATTCCAGCAACGTAAATGCATGAAAAATGTTTATGCTGTTTACCCCACACACGATTGTATAAAATATAAAACAAACAACATAAATTCACAAAACATCTCCACACAACTTAGCATATTGTATTTAAAATTTCAATCATGGTATTAGAAGAATAGCCCAGCAGTTAGAGTGCTTACCTAGCAAGAACAAGAACTTGGGTTCAATTCCCTAGCACCACATTAATCGGGCCTGATGGCACATGTCTGTAATCTTAGGACTTAATAGACGGGAGTATTTCCATGTAGTCGAAGCCATCCCAGGTTGTACAGTTAGCTCAGGATCAGTCTGGACTACAAAATGAGACCCTGTCTCTAAATAAATAAAGCGAGCAAATACATAAATAAATAATCTCAATCATTTTCTAGAAATAGAAACTATCATCTTGGCTATTATTGCAGAACTAAATCAGGAACTGAACTAAATTTTTAGGACTTTGAAGTGCACTTACTGGTGTTTGTGATTGAGTCCAGAATTATGAACAAAACACACAAAACCCTGCCCACAAAAATGTATTCTATTGAAGGAAAAAGATATATATATATATATATATATATATATATATATATATATATATATTTTGTGTGTGTGTGTGTGTGTGTGTGTGTGTGTGTATCACAACAATATCGGTCAAGAACAATTGTTATGAAAAGAAATATTTAGAAACATGAGAATTTTTTTTTAATTTTGGTATGCTGAGCATTGCCCTGAGGGTTTCATACATTCTAGATATGTGCTCTACACCTGATTTAACTCCCCCAGAAATGTGAGAAAGAATTTTGGTGTAAGTAAATGTGAAACTTCTCTGAGAAAAGATATTCCAGTGAAGCTGTGAAGGAAGTCAGGGAATGAGAATTACTGAAGGAAAAGCCACGGTGAAACAGTGTTGAAATTCCATCACTATAAACGTTGTGAGTTAAACCAAGGTAACCACTAAGGCAACTTATCAAACTTTGAATTAAAGTAACGAAAAACATCAAATATCCTTTGTCAAAGTATACCCATTAAAACAACGATCTCCCTGTCCTGTACAGGCTCTTGGATACCCCCAGGGCTATGAGGGGCGAGGTTAGGGGATCATGCAGCATCATTCAACATGATCTTCCCTTTGCCTCTTTGCCATGCTTTAGGAAAGAGAATAGTTTTAAAGCTATTTCAAGTTGTTAACAACTAATGAACATTTCATAGTAAAAATAAAATCTATTCCTTTTCAAATGAGCCACGAGAGAATTATGTAATTTCAATTGAGGAAATAAGGAAACACTATCTACTGATGTCTTCACAAACCACAGTTATTATCCCACCATGTTATCCTGCTGGCCAACCTAAAATACAATTTTTATGACCAAAATATTTGCACCACTAATGAAAACATATCAGTAATATGTGTGCTGATTATATAATATTCATTCGTATTTAACTAATTTTTACTCTTGTGTGAGCAATTAACTCTGGCACTGACCAGTTCCTTGCACACAAAGGCATATTTCCAATGAAGAGATTAGGATTTCTAGACTGAAGAGCGATCACGTGGAGATAAATGAGTACACATGAGAAGGGCATTGTGGGATGCAGAGAAGCAAAAAATTGATTAGCTTCCCATACATGAATGGATATGAAAAGCCTATGTGGAGCAGAGGACTGTCTGTCAAGAAAGTACCAAACTGCGAGTATGAAGGAAATAGGATTAAACAACTAATAAAAGAATGAAAATCTAGGAAGGTAGCCAGAGAATAGACATGTAATGAAAATGATAAGTATATCATGACCATATGACTTTTTTTGCTTCTGATAATGCACATACCAACTACACACATCCACATGGCCTCCCAAAAATGCCATTAACAACTATGGCAATCTGATTAAAAGGAAAAAAATGTAAAAATGAAAAAGAATATATCCTCTTATGAGTTAAATATTTCAGAAACAGTGTATCAAGTGAAATGCCCATACCAGGAATGATAGGCAAATTCTTGAAACATGATAAGGTTTCAAAATCCATGAATCCATGAGAGGGCTGAAGGAGAGTTTGTTTAACAACAGTATGGCTCTGAGTTCAATTCTCCAGCACTACACAAACCAAACATGGTAGTGCATGCCTGTAATCCCAACATTGATGATGCTGAGGCAGGAGGAGTTCTGTGAGCTCTAGGTAAGCCTGTGATACATTGTAACTTCATTGACAGCATGGACTACAGAGCAAGTCTCTCTCTCTCTCTCTCTCTCTCTCTCTCTCTCTCTCAACATCATTATGGAAAGAGAAACAAATTTGCTTGCAGACCCTGAAGGAGCCCAGGAACCCAGATACTCAGACTCAAGAGCTCTTACAAGGTGGTAGATGGTGGGAGAGAGTCAGAAGTGTGAAATCTCAATTACAAATCTACAAGTGGGACTTTCTATCATGACCACACACATTGCAACATCGTGAGATGAATAATCAGCAAATCATTGAGGTTTTTCTCTACAGAAGTAGAATTTAATCTCTGAGAAAATTTGTGTCAATAACGAGGGAATTACTTTACCAGAGAACAGACCTTACAATCTTCATATTTATGAACCCTTAGCCTAATATTTATTTATATGATGACATATAATTAATGTACTAGATCATCGTTAGCTGTGACAAGATATTTATGCACCACAAAACAAAAAGATAAAAGCTGCAACATGAAGAGAAAAAACAAACAGAATAAATCAGTCTTTAGAGAATACAACGTATTCAATGAACATAGAGAATGATCAAAGAATTCAAACATATCTCTGTCACCTAAGATTTTTTAAATTAATTTTTTATTTTTATTTACATATAGTATTTTTACACACATGAGAGAAATAAAGTGATGTTTTGGTTCATGGAAATGATGGGTAATAATCACCTCAGGTGTTTTGCATAGTCAGTTTCTAATATCTTTTTTGTCAAGAACATGTAAAATCCTCTAACTGCTTTGAGGTATACAAAGTATCATTGTGAGAATAGCTGTGTCCATCTTATTGTGCTGCAAAAATCTAGTACTAAGAACTCTTTCAGCCATAGTGCATCCACTGACCAATGTGTTCTTGCAGCAAAAAACAAGAAAGTTCAAGAAACAATAAATAGTTCTAATGGTAAAGAAAAGAAAAAGAGAAAAGAAAAGGAAAGGAAAAGGTTGCTCAAGGTTATCAACCAAAAACTTGGAAAAATAAAACTGAAATAAAATAAAAGTCAAAGACCATTGGGAAGAAAAATTTCTCAAATATACGAGTAAGTAAGAGAACAGGGACAGGGCAAAAAAATTAGAGAACAAAATTTTTTCAAAATACAAAATGAGTTTGTTCAAAACAACATGTGAGTCAATGAAAAAGGACATTTAATATCTACTATAATGAAAGAAAAATACAAAATATCACCAAACATGAATATAGTATAAAAATAAAAAATAACAAGTTCCCAGGTGATGTATTTGTTTTCTTCAGATATTATATTTATTTAATTTATATTATAAGTGTGTATCTTATCTCATTTTACTTATGAAAGTTTCTACTTGGTAGCCCTTGCAACCAATGATTTTATAGTAATAAAAAAAAACTCTGAAAAATTTATGCACTAAAGAATACAAATACCCATAGTAATGAGAATAGAATAAAGTGATTTTTAATAAGAAAACAGATTTCTTAGCTAGGATTACATATCAAGTTGGAAAGCAACATCTGAGCATGATGCTAAAGTATTTTATGACATGAAGTAAAATTTTATTTTTCACTTACCTGCCATCAAAGTTGTTATTGAGGATTCTAAAAAGCAAAAGAATAAATCAAATATGAATGGAGTATAGAATACGAAAACTAATGACTGCAGTATAAAAAAGGAACAGACCAGTGGATACACAAACTGTGGTACTTATACACAATGGAATACTATGCATCTGTAAGGTCCAACAGCGTGGAGGTTTTCACAGACAAATGGAAGAAACTTGAGAATATCATGCTTAGTGAAGTGAGTCAGAAGCAGAAGGTGAAATATCAGATGGTCTTTCTGATATGAGAGACCCAGATCACAACTATCTCATGGAACTTTAATCGAAAGACAAAAGGAAAGAGGGGGACTGGAGGGGGGGGTGAAGGGAGGGAAGGGAGGATAGAGGGAGGAACAAAAGGAGAGTGGGAAAGCCCTTGTCACTTTGACAAGGAAAGTATGTGCACAAAATGCTCAACTCCATTGGAAACCTTAAATTCTGCACTTTTACATATCAATAAAATGGGGGGGAAATAAAAAAATAAATATTCTGCACAAAAGAAGGGAAGGGAAAGGAACATCATGATGTCAAAAGATATATGTGCACAAAATTCTCAATTGTAATATATAACCATTGTATGTTGTGTATATATATATATATATATATATATATATATATATATATATATATATATAAATGGGGAGGGTCAAAAGAGGAATGAAGAATACATTAGTATAGTAATGCGATTAGGAATTCCATGTACTTCTTTATCTAAAATAAAATGCTGGAGTTGGAGAAATCACACAGGAGTGACAGTGCCTGTCTAGCAAGTGAATGGCCCTACTTTGATTCTTCACAGCCACATAAAGCAGGTGCGGTGGTGCACACATGGGATCCCAGCACTTGGGAAGCTGAGGAAGAAGGATTAGATTCCAGGCCAGCCTGGGCTACTGAGTGAGTTTAAGAACACCATGCATGGCAGACTGAGAACCTGAAGGATTAGGGTTTTAATTTATTATCAGAATTATTGAGCAATAAGTTGACAAACTTCTAGTATCTCAACATCAAGTATCCGATTAAATATATTTATGATACATTATTTGTTTAAATGGTAAACTTACATTCAGTTAACAATGTTACAAAAGTGCTTAGGTTTCAACTTTTTCCACTACCATTTTTATTAACATGTCTATGCAATGCATAGTGTTTACAATGAACCTGAGTAATTTGTGGATATATGTATCACATCTATACCTTCTCATCGTTGACATTCCCACATCCTCCTCATCCCCCCTAACTCCCACTATCACACTCACTTGGTTCTATGGAATGCCTGTATTCTTGGTTCCCCGAATCAGAGAAATCATGAGATAATTAATATATTTAGTCTTCTGCGTCTTCCTTATTTCACTCAAATAACCCCTCTTTAGCTCAGCTTCCCACCCCTAGAACAGGCTGCAACAGCCATGACTTGATGTCTCTTCTCTAAGTCCAGCAGAGCCCTTTATTGGAATATTTGCCCAAAGTTCTTTTTTCCTGTATCTTACTATATGTTTGTTGAGATTCTTTAACATGGCCTCACCCACCAGTCCACATAAGAAAAGAAATATGACAATGTAATTCATAAAACTAGAAAACATGAAAAAAGAGACAAGTTAACTTTCAAATACTTTAGCTGAGTATTGAAAAGAAAATGCTTTTAACATTAAAAAGACATTCAGGTTATTATTACATCAATCAGTTGTCTTAGGATAAACTTACATTAAAGACCGAAAAAGTAAATTGGTTCAATAAAAGAACTTAAGTCTATAGTGAATTGCTACATTAAATGAACTTAAATCTATATCACATAAATATATTATGCTTAAAGAAATAGATATAATGGCATGCTTAGTTATTTCAGAATTTTTTAGCTTTCATAAATTATTTAATCAAATTTCACTAATTACTAACATTCTGCTATATTTGGTTTATAATTTTATCAATCTATCCATATGTTCATGAACACATATTTTAAGATTTAAATCATTTCCCCATGTTGAATATAATTATTATAGCAATGCAATTATTATTATGTTTTGCACACTAATATAGTATTACAAATGATAATTATGTGGGGGAAATTCCACACATTTTATGAAACAAGTGATACTGTTTTAGAAGTATACCAATCAAATGATTCAAATACCAATCTCTTTTTGTTGTTGTTATATTTGTTGTTGTTATTGTTACACTTTCTCTTTAGGTGCTTTCAATTTTTAAAATCAGATTTAAAGTTCTCAAAATACTGTTGGTTATTGTTACTGAAGTTAAATAAAGATGTGTCAGTCAAGTAAAAACAGTATAATAAATACACACACACACACACACACACACACACACACACATAGTGAACAGAAATTTATATGACAATCACTGAAAGAAAAAGAACTTTTATTCTCTAAAATACAAATTTGTGAGAACATAGCCATGAATAACAAAATCATTAGCAAAACTGTGGTAGATTTTAAAAACTTGATGCAAATATAACATAATAATATTTTAACTCAATGGCAAGAGAAATGGGAACGGTAAAATTGGTCAATGAATCGTAAGCTTTTTAATCATATTTGAGTCAATAAAATTTTAAATTTCAAAAAATAAGGAAAGGTCATATTCTGAAATTGTTTTCTATCCATATAAAATACACTGTGTGGTTAAAAGAATTGAAGCCCAGATAATTAAAGATGTCTATATACTTCATATCCAATTTAAACATAGTAAAAGATACTTTGTAACAGTCCCAGTACTATTAATTCAGTCAAGAAGTTAAAATTCATATGTGACATAAGTAAGCTTTAATTAAACTAGATTTTTATATGTTTACTCTTTGATTTTTAACTTAAAGATATGTCCTCAATAAAACTCATATTGATTATCACGATGAGGAAATATTGACTCCATTCAATTAATAAAAGTGTAGTTGCAAAGTGGTCAATATAGTTAAACTTAAATTATTTTTATATAAGTGCCTTTTATAACTCAAGCTGAATACTTTTATATACAAGCATGTTATTGAATAACATACTTATTCCAATAAAAAGAAACATTAAAAATTATAAAAATCTTTTAAATATAATGAATAAAATGCAGTAACGAGGATACTGACCTAAACAAAATTATTTCTTCAAAGAAAATTACACTAACTGAATTAAGCTTGAAAAGTTTGTTAAATGTTTTTAAAATATTTGAAAATTTACCTATCATTTTGAGTTCTATGTCAAAATACCTACTTATATCTCACTAAGTTCAGTTTGTTGTGAAAATTTTGCTAAACTTTTGTGCTAAATAATTCAGCTTCAAAAATGTAGTTTATAAACTTTAAAAATTATTATTTTTTCATGAGTATACAGTTTTATATTGTTTGTCATAAAAGCAATAAATGTAATATTTAAGTTATTATTTCCAATTAAAATAGATTTTAGAAAATTCCAATTCTAGGATGTATCCATTTTTCTCTGAAAGCATTGTGATTATCCAGTTCATCATGCACACTTAGTGCTTGTGACAAGGGCCAACTTTTACGGATTATGTTGAAAATCAATGAGCACTGGAAATGAGTTTGCATTTTACCTTAAACTGATGAGCTCAGAGCTCTAAAATTTTTTTAATAATCTTTATATTTTTATAGGTATTGTATGATTTTTCTATAATATTTACATTATTTCCTGAAAGCCTAATTGATCTTCTTTTTTTCTTTTTTTCCACCCTTGGAGAACAGTCTGTATGTCTCTTTTGGGGAAGTGAAATTAGGGCAAATCTCTTTTCTGTTATGTTCCACAGCCTTTGGTTTTTTTTTTCTGTCTGCACACTGATTGCTCCTCAAGTGATTTGAGCTCATACATGAAGCGCACTTTTCATGCCTGTGAGAAAGCTTGGACCCCAGAGGGCTGGGGGTGAGGGGAGGAGTGGCACCTTGAACATGATAAATGTAAATAAAGAAACTAATTAAAAATTAATACGAACAAAAACTGTTTCTCCAACCAGATTTTAAAACACTGTAGGCGATGGTATAAACCTCTTTGCGTTCTCTGAAATTAGTTGTGATGGGCTTGTTTCCTTTGGTATCCAATAATAAATTTTTGAAAATGAAACAAAAAATATGTACCAGTCATCTTACTTTTGCATGGTAAATAGATTATATGTGGTATTTTTCACATTTCTACTCACATTTTAAAAACTATATTATAGAGTTTTTTACTGGATGATGATTTATAAATAGATTGCAACATAAATGTAACAGAAAATAATTAAACGCTTTTTCTCATAGGTTATTCAAAAAGATTTTATTTTAAATTTGGTACGTGGCACTTTAAATAAATAATATTAAAGCTTTAACAATAGGAGAGAAGTGTAAAATTATTGCTTCTGTATATATTTTATTGTATGTCTCTTGTAGATTAAAAATAATTAGCATTAAACAATTAAGTATAAGAATCACTTAACTCTTTTAAAACATATGCAAAGTTACAACAAACAAATTTCTAGACATTAATTGCAGCAAAGTGTAATTAAGAATAGTGAGTTCAAAAAATAAAAATTCTATTTATCAAAATTGAAACCAATTTTAAATATGTGATTTAATAACCTATGGCTACCATCTTTGAAAGTACATCAGTCATTCTTAGCATAAGGATCTAATAGAATAAATTTATTTCACCAACATTATTTTTAAAACTTGGAAAAAAATCTGAGTCCATTTTTAAACTTTCGTGACCATCGAAGCCCTGTCGTTTACTGTTGTTGGCTAAGAAGTGTGTCAATCTACACGCGGTCACATAACCAGCTTCTCGAAATCAGTATAATTCAGCCTCCTGGTGGCGGATATCACAGCCTAACGCATTTTTCAAAATTAGAAGTTTAGGCTATTCTCAGTTATTTTACTTGACATTAAACTTAATAATTCTCAATTTAGAATAGTAAAAAATCTGTTATTTCTTCATCCTCTCCTCTTCTTCTCGCCTCTTCATTAGCCCCAAGCTACCAAAAGAAACGCAGCATACTTTCAATAGTTAATGAGACATCAATTTCTACATTATATTGTGGATATGAAACAAGCAACTATTTATTAACAATTCCAAGTTCACGTTTTTCTAATCTTTTTCTTACAAAGAACAACTCCACACAAAATTTTTCAATCCTGCTTTGACTAATTTTCCAGCATATTAAAAACATAATCACTTTTATTTTAAATCAAATATTCAAAACAGGCTTATGTGCTGATTAAAAGAAATACTTTATGGAAGCACATAAGTTTTATTTCATTAGCAAACTTGGAAACCTCAAGAAGGTCGAAACTATTTTTTCATCTTACCTTTCTAAGTCTACAGTATTAGAAAGGATATGAAGGTATCTGTAGTAGGAATTTAAGAAAACCTAGGTTTAAAATTTGAAATTTCATTTTGAAATTCTTTGAAAATCAAAGCAAAATTTGTCTTCTCAATCGCTTTTTATAGATTATTGAATGGAAGTTAGGCATTCCAAGCCTTATCTGTGTCTTGAAGAGACTATTTTATTTTTAGAAAACTATTTTCCAATTCCAGAAAGTCTGAGGTGATTATCCAGGCAGCTTTTGGCATGTGATTGATTACTTTTTGAAGTACATTAGTACCCTGTGAAAGCAAATTTAAAAGCTTAAGTCTAGACATGAGGTCACCATTCTTCATTACCACTTTCTCAAAACAAAAAAGTGATATCCTCCTTATTAAAGCATAGGTACCTTTTTACAGAGATTTCCACTGGCATGTGCTTTTTCTTGCCAGAATTCCTTGTCGCACTGAATCTGAAGAGTCTGTCTCCAAAACAGCCTGGAATATTGTGCCCTTTTACCTTTTCAAATATTAGCTACGGCAGTCTTCTGTAGTCCTAATTTCTTGTATCCGGTTATATTGATATTGGCCTCTTCTACAGCTTCGGGATCCTGTTTATATTGTCTCACTTCCAGTACAAACATCAACAAATCGGACTTTTCCCTTTCACTGAAGCCAACTCTGTTGTACCATTGCCAAGAGGAAAAAGACCCAAGCCTGGCAATTATGGTAAATTAGCATCTGTAGAAACAGCAGACCCTAACCAAGGAAGCATCTGTGCTCTGTAAACAGTAGTTGGGTAATTTGGGACTTTTGTTTGTAGATAGCCAGAACATCCCATTTCCAACTTCCTATAAAAAATGCATTTCATGCACTGCACAATTTTCTGGATTAAATAATTTCTCAAATGTGCTCTTGCCACGGGTGCAATTTCTTTCATGTTCATGTTTCCCAGTCGTAGGTCGATATGCTCTCTCATGTTTCTACATGCTACCCACTGTCAGCTTCTCTCTATAATTTTTGACTTAATTCATTGACATGGTAACATAATGGAAAGATGGAAACAGGCAGATAGCTCTTCATTCTTCCAATTTTAGTCTTAGCTAAATGTAGTAACTCAACCTCCAACAAGATTTTGATTTATTTTCTTTGAGAAATGCATTTTTATATTTTGAACGTAGGTTCCATTGAAATATTTTGAGGGCTAGGCTATTTATAATTGACATGAAGCCACATTTCCCAAGTGATCACATTGTATTAATCTGTACAATCTGTCATGTACCGACCATCAAACAAACAATGGTTAATAATTTTTATTTTCTGATCAAGGCCTGGTTACATGCAGCAAACTTGGAACTACAAGACATTTTCATCAAATATTTATGTATCTGAAGTGTCTAAGATGTAGTTAGTAAAAGCCATTTCAGACATGTCTATCAGTAGAAAATGAAATAGTTTCTTGATGAGGAAAATCAACGCAAGATCAGCATATTAAGGTATTCAGACCGTTAACCAGAAACTAGTAGTTCAAATTCACAAGTATATTAACATGTACTATACATACTAATGATATTCAGTTTGCTTAAATGTGAAGTTAATGTAGTTATACTAAATTAAAATATGTGTGCCTCTGATAGATTAATTACTTTTATCTAAATATTCAATTTTTCTTCCTATCATACTTCTTTCTACTGTAAGATTGCATATTTCTGTTCTAGAGTACTTCTAGCATCCTTGGCCTTGCAAATTAAATGTAAGTAACTATAACAAATATCACTCTGAGCCAGAAACTTGAAAGCCATTGCATGACTTCATGGTTTTTTTTTTCCTCAATCAACAATGACTTTGGGGAAACAAGTCAAAAATAGGACTATGTTGAATTGTTTCATCAGCAGTTCCCCATGACCACAAATAGATTTGGTAAAGGAAATTCCCTAATGGCTTAGCTTAAGAAAACAGAGGAACACCTGGAGGACAGACATGATGACCAAAGGAGAGGAAGAAAAGTGGGGATGATCATTATTCAGGAGAGCATGACTTACTAGGTAAAAAAAGGAAAATGAAAAAAGAGCCTTGAGCTGTGATAGTGTGGTAGGCAGTCAGAGCCTGAGGCAGTTTGGTAGGTGCATCCTGCTGTTCAGCCCTGGGTTACAAGCTCAGTGTAGGAGGAGAGTTCTAGCCAGGACAGCGATCTAGACAGTGCCAGAGAAGCCACTGAGGATGCATGACAGACAACAAGGAACTTCAGCCCCAGTGCCCAGAAATGCCAGACATTTGGTTACAAAAACAGGGAAAGTCCGACAGAAGCAAGGCGCAGCGCTTAGGGGCTGAGATCTGCGAGCGGTGTGGAAGCTGCAGCCTCTGTGCCTTCTAGGCAGTCCCGGAGAGGCGACGGGGCAACTCATCTTCAGCAGACAGGGAAAATATTCCACCAACAGATCACACTCCAGAAAATTTGGGGACCCTCAGTCCTGCTTGTGACTCAGAAGGATGAGTGCTGGCCTTAGAGTGGGAAAAGGAAAAAAAGAAGAAAGAAAGAAAGAAAGACAGAAAGAAAGAAAGACAGACAGACAGACAGACAGACAGAAAGAAAGAAAGAAAGAAAGAAAGAAAGAAAGAAAGAAAGAAAGAAAGAAAGAAAGAAAAAGACCATAGACCTCCTAAAAGATTTGAACCCAAGGAGATCACGTTTTGGAGAGCAGAGGTCTTAAACAGCGGTCGTCACAATGCACTAAGAATAAAGGATAAATTCTGTCCTGTATCAGGAGTGTCCAAAAAGTATATTATCCAGTTAGGCACATAAAAAGGAACATGCATAAATGGATGAGATACTGTGCTCCTGAATATGATGGTATAATATTATAAAGATGTTAATCTCCTATAAAACTTCACACAAATTTACATTCGTATTATTTCAAAGTCTGATAAAACATCTGAACTTTATAAAATTATTCAGATGTCATCTGAAGGAGTAAATGGCTCAGGATATATACAGAAATTTTACAAGAAAAATAATTGGAGGAAACTGATGTATGAGATACTGAAATATCCTGCATGGCAAAATAAATGAAATTGTATTTTATTAGCTCAAATATAGTTAACAGAATATTAAAGGAAACCAAGACCAAGAGAGTATATATTATTACTTCAGAACGAAAGACAAAACGAAAGAGGGGTCTGGTGGGGGCGGCGGTGAAGGGAGGGAAGGGGAGGTAGGGGGAGGGACAAAAGGAGAGCGGGAAAGCCCTTGTCACTTTGACAAGATACGTATGTGCACACAATGCTCAACTCCATTGTTAACCTTAAATTCTGCACTTGTACATATCAATAAAATGGGGAAAAATTTAATTCTCAGGACAAGAAGTTGTAGGTAGAGCTTAATTGAAAATATATAGAATAATGTTGGACACACAAAGAAATAAATTTCCTTCTCAAAGTAGGATTACTAAACAAACCCTTCTCTAAGATATTTTATATCTTTGATATGTTGAGTATATCCTATTATTAGATGAACTAAATTTTCTTCAAATCTCTTTTGTGTTGTTTTAAAATATTTTATCTTATTATTAAATAACGAAATCGTACTTGCTTTCATAGAAATATGATTAAAATGTCCTGTGAACACTCAGTCTTACCAGTATCCACTCACAGCTAGCAACTTTTCATCTGAAAATAAGTTTGAAGAATTTTCATCTGTCTACTCTGTCACATGTGTAATTGTGAGGAGGTATCATGAATTTGGAAGCAGTACATGACTTGTTAGAAAAAATATCCTTTTATTTTTAGACTTTTTACTGTTTCTCACCAACTTCATATGTGTACATTTCAAGTGGTACTATATATTTACTAGATATACTATTTTTCTTAAAATGATTATTCATTGACAAATTAGAAGATAGAAAATATCAATATTATACAATTTCAATCAATGCAGAAAAAAGATCATAATACAAATTTGCTTGCAGTAGACAGCATCTATCAGATAAAGGAATGATAATATTTCTCTCTAGTCAAAAGGTCTTTGCTGTCTGTTGGTCAAACACACACACACACACACACACACACACACACACACACACACACACACTTTCTACTATGCATATGATAATAAATCTGCACTTACCTGGCTTATGGTTTTTTTGTCTATATCAAGGAAACTTACTAGGATCTTTAGAGGTTATTTCTCTTGCTGCTCGCCAGCTTGGTGATAATATCACTATGTTCCAAACGTGAATTATTTACATCTCTTTCCACACTTCTGTCAGAAGTTCTGTTAAAAATACCACACAAAAAATAATTAAGAAGCATTGTCCTTCGAGCAATTTTGCATTTCTAATCTAATTTTAAGGAGCTGATTGCTCCAAATTATTATATAAGCTTGCTTCTGCAGCATGAAAAAGAGAATAAATTATCTTAAACATTATCCAGTGTAAATTGGTGTTGATTGTCATCAGAAGGCACAGTCTTTGTCACTGTATCTAGTGGCTATGATCTACTGTATCAGAGTTAACTATAAAATATAGATGTTACTTTTAAGAACAGGGCCTTAAGTTAGCTATTTGAATGTGCCGCAGACTTGTTTTCCGTCATGTGGTACAGAATATTATAACTGTGGCTGGATTTTTTGGATCAAATGAAAATGTACTGATATTATTTCCTCTGAGTATTTGCAAGAATTTTATCAGTGTTTTTGTATATTTAATTTGAAGCACAAGCCATCTTTACTGTGGAAATTACCTCAAGGAACATTAGTGTTGTATTTGATGTCCAACACTCTCTGAACCAGAGATGGAAAGCATCCTGTGAAATCACTTGGGTAGGCCCAGCTAAGGCCTTACCAAGGACAAGTCGTCTCACCCACAACATTAGGAATCCATTAACAAAATATTTTATTAAAAAGAGCCAGTTAATTTTTAAGTTCATGATTTCTCTATGGCCTGTAAGTAAGGCCATAAATACTCAAGTGGCTCTTGGCTTAAAAAGAGTCTCCACCCCCGTTGTAAACTGTAATCAAATTTCTCTCTCTGCAATAACTTATACATTATAGTCATAATTAACATTTTATTTTTAAGAGAGTTCATACTTAGTTATGCTACATTTATCTTTTTATACAATCTAACCTACATCCATATATTCACAAGCAAAGATTACTGACATTAATTAATTTATTTGTTTTTGAGACACTCTGTAGCCAGGCTGGTCCCGAAGTCACTATGTAGCCATGGTTACCGTTGGTATCAGGCAAAGCTTTTGCCTCAGCCTCTTGAGTGCTGGGATTACAAGCATGCACCACCACGTATGATTTATGTGATGCTGGGGAATTGAACTCAGCCTTAAGCTTGCTAGGCAAGTGCTTTAACCACAGTATCATTCCTCTAGCCCCATTTTTGACATTTATCCTAAAATCAATGTTTATTCTCAAATTTCTACAACATTATCAATATCAATATTATCATATATCATATATTATAATATATTTAACCATTGTACTATTACATTCATTTTTAAGTATTTTGTTGCCTTTGTTATTTTCATATTTCTCTGTTTTTTCAGGGGCATTTTAAATTTTGCTCTATAATATTTATTTAGTACTGTTTGTAATATCTTTACACTTTTGTTACCTTGGTTTCTAATTACTATATTGTGCACTTTAAAATGTCTTCTTTGAACCCCATTTATCCTCAGAGCAGCCATCTGTTGATTACTTGACTTTCTCCCAAATATTTCTTCTATTTTAACCTCTTCTTATTTGATTAGCAATCACAACACTCCTATCGTTGTGTAATTCCCAACCTCCACTATTGTACTAGTTGTACCAGGCCAATTCAGTTTCTAGATGGCTGAGCTCAGCCTATTTGTCAGTTTTCTTTGTCATCTTATTTGGGTAAAGTTTATGTTTTTGTAATGATTTTTTAAGTGCACACTAGCCATGGTTGATAAATTGGAAAGATTCAATATTTTTCAGATCAGTAAAAGAAATGGCATTTTGGGGAGGTTACTGGGTTCCTTAATTCATAGCTGGGTGGTGTCAATACAATATGTAGAATTTTTATCTTCTTGTTTAATTTGCCTAACATGTTTCCAAATGTATGCCTCCTGATATCTGCTGTCTCTGGTCTCAAGTTGCTTGCAGCCCATTCTTAGCAAGGCGCCAGTTCAGGGATGAAAATTGCACACGTTAGTCTCTGTTTTTCCTTCTGTAGACATTATTTTCATTGTTTCATAGTGGAGAACGTGGTTTATTTAATGTTAGCTTTTTTTCTTGTATTCCTGATCTTTACTAATGAAAATTCTCAAATTAATTGCTACCTACTGGTAGATGAGATTTAATGTTTTCACATTGCACTAAATTATGTATAGCTATTCATATCAGATAAAATTATTTTACAGAAATGATTCAATATTATATTAAGCTGTATTCTTATTAATCCACAGTAGAAATGATGGAACATTAATAAGGAGGTTCAACTTACTGGTGTAGAGTAACAGTTGTTTGCACTTATAAAATTTATTCTATTAATATAGAATCCATAGAAAAACTATCATTATAATATAACACATAGCATATAAAACACCTGGATTGATAAAACATAAAATCCTTTGATCTGCCGTATCATTCTATTTTAAACAATGGCAACTGTGTCTATGTTTACATTCAGGAGAAATTAGTATAGTACACTTGGCTTCATGATGACTTACTATTAAAATAACTCTGTTTCTTTGCTTGTATCACCAAAGTTGTTATACCTGAGCATTAATTCTCCATTTTATACCAAATGTGCACTGCTGTGAGACATTATATTAACATAAGCACAATTAAATATAGTCCAATGGGAGCAACTGTATGAAAGTATTTGTTATATTTAATAAATAAATATTGATCACTTTCTGTTTTTCTACTTTATTTAGAAATACAATATTGTTTACTAACATTTAACACTTCAAGATAAAAATTTTCCTTGGCAAACAAAGGAAACTTATCAAGTAGAAATGTGTGAAATAAAAGGGTATGACTCATTATTTGTTACCTAAAGTAACTTTACAATTTCAGTGTTAACATTTTGATTAATATTTTACATTACACCTATATGGAAACTATTACTATGATAGTCTCAAGATTGAAATACATCATTATTTCGACTATATTAAAATAAGTCTCAACTATATGTACATGTGTAAACCAATTGCTTACAGGTCTTTTTAATTTTGAAGATGATACACTATTTTTTTCCTTTTTTGTTTAACATTCATATGTTTCGGTATCATTGATTTTTAGAAACTAAAAATGACTATAGATGGCTGTGCCCTTCTATGGAATTCACCAAATGGTGGCATTAAAAAAAGAAGAACTTAGGAGACAGGACAGAAAGAGGAGCAACGGTCAGCTAGGAAAGGGGTGCATCTCTGAGAGTTGGGGGGAAGCATAGGGCAAGGCGAAGAAGGAAGGTAACAGAGACCAAATTTGGTGTAGATGATAATGGATTCCCAAGCCATAAATGTTTCTAATGTGTTATAGAATTTGTAAATTCTGTATGTGGAACAAAAAAAAAATTAAAAGATGCACTAATTTCAAATTGTTTCATACAAAACCCATCTGTGATAATATTTATAAATGTTTTGATGATATAGAAATACAGCTTACTTATACATTACAGGGTAACAAATGAATAGTGGATAATTAAAAAAAAATACTTTTAAACCAGACCACGTAGTGCAGACCTCTGTTTTAGATTTCTTCATTTATTTTCTGCAGGTGTGTCTTGATGCCCTGCCTATGTGGTGCAAAGGAACCAAACTCAAGGCCTCTCAATTGCCAGGCTAGTGTGCTTAACCCTAAGCTACTTCTCCAGTCGCATAATTTATAATGTTAAATTTTAACATTGAATAATAGATTTCCAACTGTTGTTACTATTTTATGTTTCATTCATTTTTCTAATGTGTAGGATAACCGGTCTTTATTTTTCCCACTTTATTGACAAGTATAAGTGCAAAATTTAAAGCTTACATTGATCTTGAGCATTTTGTACGCATACATATCATGGCAAGGTTACAAGACCTTCCCCTCTCTCCTTTTGGACTCCCCCACCCACCTGCACAGTTCCCATTATTTTTCACATTAAATTCCACGAGATAATGGTGATCTGGGTTTATTATATCAGAGAAACCATTTGATATTTCACCTTCTGCTTCTGACTTACTTCATTAAGCATGATGGTCTCAAGTTGCCTCCATTTGCTTACAAAAGCCTCCAACCCATTTGTCTTTGTAGATGCATAGTATTCCATTGTGTATAAATACCACAATTTATGTATCCGTTGGTCTGTGGTCTGTTCACGGGTTTTTTTTTTTCCCACACTTTAGCTGTCGTTAGTTGTGCTGCCATGAATATGGGCATACATGTATCTTTGTTATATGCTGTTTTTAACTCTTCTGGGAATATTTCCCGAAGAGGTATCCTTGGATCAAAGGAAATTTTTTTCAGGCTTTTGAGAGACTTCCATATTGCTTTCCATAGTGATTGTACCAGTTTACACTCCCACCAGCAGTGAAGGAGGGTTCCTTTTTCCCCACAGCCTTGACAACACTGATTGCTCCTTGTGTTCTTGATATATGCCATTTTCTCTGGAGTTAGATGATGTCTTAATGATGCTTTGATTTGCATTTATTTTATGGATAAGGATGTTGAACATCTTTTCATGTATTTATTGGCCATTTGAATTTCTTCATCAGTGAACTGCCTATTCATTTTTTTGCCATTTTAAAAATTTTTTCCTCATTTTATTGATATGTATAAGCGCAAAATTTAACGTTTACAATGAAGTTGAGCATTGTGTGCACATACATATCTTGTCAAGGTGACAAGGACTTTCCCATTCTACTTTGTCCCTCCACCTACCCATACCTCCCTCCCTCCCCACTCTACTCCCCTCGTTCACTTTGTTTTTTGTTTTAAGTTCCATAAGAGTTGTGATCTGGGTCTCTCATATCAGAGAGACCATTCAATGTTTCACCTTTTGCTTCTGACTCACTTCCCGAAGCGTGATGTTCTCAAGTTTCTTCCATTTGCCTGCAAAAGCCTCCACGCTGTTGGACTTTATAGATGCATAGTGTTCCATTGTGTATAAATACCACAGTTTGTGTATCCATTGGCCTGTTGATGGGTATTTTGGTGACTTCCATATTTTAGCTATTTTTAGTTGTGCTGCTATGAACATGGGTATCATGTATCTCGGTTATGTGTTGTTTTGAGCTCTTTTGGATATATTCCCAGGAGGGGTGTTGCTGAATCAAAAAAATTAAATAGAGTCTTTGATATTGAGGGGCTTTCTTTTCTTCACTTCCCTGTATATTCTGGGTATGAGCCTCAGAACTGAGACATGGGTGGTACATATTTTTTTCCCAGTCTGCCAGTTCTTTTTTTGTCTTTTCTTTTTAAACAAAGAGCAAAAGGGTAAAAGTTCCTGTTATCTGGTAGTAGGTCCCTCAGGAATTGTCCCCTTTTTAATCTTTGAGGCTTACATATGTTTTTGTCAAATTTTGTGGTTTCTGTAGAAATATGTGAATAGTTAACTCTACATGGTTTTTGAAATACTGTACATTTCTTTCAACATTTTATTGATGGGAGTAGTGAAGATCTCAGACATATATTTCATATGTGTGTATATCAGAAAAATGGGTGCTTGGTATTTTACAATGATAAAACTCTTTTGTAAGGCAATAATTACTTGTTCAATGTAATGCCTTTTTGAATGATGGTTGAAAAGCAATAATGGTGGAACTATTGGTGTTTTAATACAAAAAAGGTAGACATATAAAGATATAACTAATAATTTTGCATGTTTCTGTGCCATACACATAAACAAAACAAAAAAGTTTCCCTTAAAAATGCTTTTGCTAAAATAGTAAAGTTATTAATGTTGCTAAATGCCCATCATCATGTATATGCATTTTAAAATAAGTCAAATATATATATATATATATATATATATATATGCTTATATGTATACATATACATATGCAAGTATCATAAAATTTGACAATGAAGTGCTTACTCATACATACTAAAATGGTAACAAAGTTTTCAGCTAACAAATCTTCAAATACTGAAAATATTCTAGAATTTCACACTTTCCTTCATTTTTTTTCCTGGAAAGGCACAGAGGTTTTGTTGTGTAATTTGTTTAAATGTATATTATGTAATGAAAGTAATATAAACATAGAATACATACCAGTATTTCCTGTTAGCGATAAAGTAGGAGTTTTCTAGTGAAAATTAAAATTTTCGAAAACGTGCGTCTTTCACACCTGGGATTCAAGCTGTCTGATACTCAGAGAGTTTTGTTGTGAGATTTCTAATGAAATCAACACATGCAACTTTTGAAACTATATGATAACATATGTCAACATTTGAAGTATTTGCACACCTCAGTGGATAATAAATTTAAAATAAAAAAATAGTGTCCCCAAATGCACTAGAAGAATCACTTTAAATGTAAAATACAGTAATGTATTTTAGGACAATTTTTTTAAGAATTTGTTTTGTGATAATCATTCATAATCCGCACTTAGCTGCTATGTTTTATGATGTTAGGGTTTGCAAAGCTTTTAGGTAACGTCAAACTAAGTTTATCTAGAAGTGGCATTTAAATACTACTATGTAGCAGAACAAGGCTGTATTTTTTTCATTGATATCAAGAAAGAGTGTTATACAGAACAAAAAAAGTAGATGAAAATAAAACTATATTCTTAGAAGCCAGAGATTAATGAATTTATCATTAAGTAAAATAATGCTATTTTTCTGAAATGTATTTTACTTTCAGTTTCTAAAAAATTCTACCACAAATAAATAAGAAAAGTTTCATTAGAGTATTTTATCTATTTTTTAAAAACTGCATAATGTATACTTGTATTCAGAAGTGCGTTAATAGGTACCTAATTTATTGATGTATTACTTTAAGAAGGAAGTAATTTTATAAGTGTAAATGGATGACTGTAGATTTTAAAATGTCATTTTCTAAAGTGCTGCACATTTATTACATATTTTAAGAAAACTATATATATGTGTATATATGTATGTATGTGTTATGTATATATATATTGGTTTGCTCTTTGTGGACATGAGGATATATAGCCAATGACGGGTCCTGGAACTGGCCCATACAAGTACATGTGATGATCACTTGACATGCAGTGATTCTCTAAGCAGAAGTTATTGGCAGCTTGGAATTCAAATGATGATAAGGTTTACTCTATAACCATAAAGTTATAGTTTAGGGATTCAAAAAATCTCAAGAATACTGTTACCTAGGACAATACCAAAAAATGAATTCCTTCAATGTATTAACACTTATGAAACTATGAAGAAAGCTAGTTCAAATTAGTTGTAATAAGAACCAAAATATAGTGCAGCATGAGCTTCTATACTATATTTTGGATGTAAAGCATCAGTTAACATTAAGTGGTGTGTGCAAAAAAAAATAGGAACCTCACTCAAAAGTAGAAATTTTGAGGAATATCAACTTGAATTTTTAACACTCAAATGATTTTTTAAAATAGTAATGTTTAATTAAGTAGGTAATAGAGATCCTAAAATATGCCCAGAAATTGATCATTTCTCTTGGTCTTTGATGATATCCCAATTCCAGCTTACATACAAGACACAAAGCAATTTGTAACATGGGTCTATGATTTATTTCTGACCTTTTAATGCATTTAAACAAAAGTGTTAGGTATGTAATACTCTGCTCAAATTTTTGAACTTTTCAACAAAGTGAATTTCAAGGCTTTATAACTTACATAACTGACAAAGTGGAGCCTCTATAGACTTTCCTATAATTATATTTTGAATAAGTAAATTAACAAGGGATAATAGAAGGTATATTTTTATAGTTTAATCAATTAATACACAGTAGAATTTGAGAGTTTGTGCATAGGACTTGAAGTGTGACTCTTCATGCCTGTAATCCTAGTACTTGGGAGGTTCAGGCCAGAGGATTATGAGTTCTAGGTTAGCCTGAGCTACATGATAAGATCCTGAGTCAAAAATAAAAATAACAAGAAAAATAGCACATATTTACAGTGGAACGCAGAGGACCACAGCTTGGAGATCAGGCAGGGAAGGCAAATAGCAGTGAAATATACTTTCATATCTTCATAGCGTGCATAAAACATTAAAGACAACCCTAGAACTAAGTAATGCACTAAGTAATGATCAAAAAGAAAAGAAATAGAAGAAGAAAATAAAAGAGAAAAAATGAGAAGTGTAGACAAAAATGGGGAAAGAAGGAGTATTGTGACAGGAAAACTAAAGGTCTATGCGATGAAACTAGGAAGAATGGGGTGCAGGAGGATTTGGAAACTCAATATTGAAAAAATTGATATAGTGCCGAGCAGAAAACACAAAAAGCATGCTCAGATCACAATTTTGGGAAGACAAAAAATTAATAAACAAAATATCAGGAATTGTTTGAGGAAGGAAAAGAAACATTCAAGAAAGTGGTATTAAGGAAGTTATATCGGAGGCAGCGACAAACTGGTCCATTTGTTCGGGCTGTAGGATGTCATGTGCATCCTTGGGAACTGAGTTTCTTTAGTGTCATGGTGATAGAAAATAGTAATATTTTAAAATAAGAAATATATCAATACTCATCAAAATGGCTTGTGCATGGCTGATTGTTAGCAAAATCTGGTAACTTAACTGGCAGAGGATCTTTCCCATCTAGACTTTCTGTAGCCCTGCACTCACAATCAATGAAGTTAAAATCACACTGTATTACCCATCACATCACGTTTTCTCAAAATCACAGTCAACCTGGGAATAGAATACTCTAATGGTAGAAGGAAGCTGGTGTCAGTAAACAACGTAAACCAGCAAGATTTCATCCTTCTTATTGAAAGAGTTAAATGTGTCATGTGAAGAACAAATACAAAGAATTTTAGAAAGAAAAAAATAAGTACATTTTCAAAACAGGCATGCTTTCAGTTATGTAGTGCATAAATATAAATGTGCCTGCTCGATGACATATTGATCATATACTTGATTCAAGAGAAGAAATGACAGCATAGGAAAATCTCCTTGGGACATCTCTTAGATGTCATTTTGTTATTTAGAAAGAATCTCATTCAACACTAGAAAAGGGGGCATTAGTAGCCACATGTATTTTATCTCCAGGTCCTCACCATAAAGCTCACATAATTAGGGATGGAAGCCAAGGGCAGCACTGAGCACATTTCAAAAGCAATCCATTAGATTGACAAGAGAAGATGGTTCCATTATCCCCTAAGATCACTTTAATATTACTTTAGTGCTGCGCTAATGAAAAATAGAAAATGCAGCAGGAGATTATTTTCCCAAATAAGAAAACCTAAGCACAGATGACCGATTGATTTTGAAAAAGAAATGAGTACTCCTCCTTTTGTTAATGGCCGGAATTTCACAGCTCGTTATTTTCTCACCCTGCCCCCATACACAAGGCCTGTGAGAACACAGGACAATCAGACCTTTGACAGGCAGAGAAGCTAATAACCACTCTACTTTCAACATTATTATTTTTCTTCTTAACCATCAGAAGAGCTGTGAAGTTTAGATTGGTGCAATGGAAAAATTTTGTGAAGCAGTAATCTATGTGATCAAAGGTAAATGCACAGAAATTGTACAAAAATGTTTAATGATCTGTAATTTAAAATTAAGTTTCAAAAAACTTTTTAAACAAAATGTTTAAGGAGCTAGAGTAACTTCAGCCAACCTTGTCTGTAGACCTAAGTGGAATCCAACAGCAGTTCTCATGAAACAGGCTGACTCTAGACAAACTTAACTCAAAAGAGATTAACATGTTTTGCAAAACAGAAGTTCCTATCTCCTTGTACCATTTCTTGAATATTGTTAAGGTGCAAGCTCTGTGATCTTAAAACTAGTGCATTAAGATGGAAAAAACTAAAAATAAATAAATAAATAAAATTACACACAATGGACTTTTCACTCAACTTTGCAAGTAGATGCTTAGAACCAATTTTGATTTAACTTTAATAAATAAAAGTCATAAATATGGCAAACCAAACATCATAGAGCAATTCATATCTGCTGCATAATTTTTTTCTCACATCTATCTAGTACTTGGTATTTGGCTTATAGGTCACCAAAAGTAATTTATTTTAGATAAAACTTGGTAATACATATACTTAGTCAGAACACCAGGACATGGCTGAAAATGATACATTAAGAAACTGTTCACTTTAAATGATTTTGTTTGGATATCTTGAAAATATAATTTTGAAGCACAAAAAAAAATGGAATAGTAATACAAAAAAATGTGTTAAGTTGTTTAAGGAAGTTCCAGTGATACATCAGGTGAATTTGAAAACTTTGTATTCACTTCTAAATGCAAATGATTAGCCTTAATTAATGATGATAAAGGGTCACATCAAAGTAAAATGAAAATGTGGCACATATGTCTCATGGCAAAAATGTGAAGAAAAACATTTTTAATGGTATTTAAACCTCTTCTTGTAACCTTAGGAGTGAAATCTTATGCTTTTGCTGTGGAAAAAGATTAAATCAATTTAGAGCTGGGGCGGATGGCATAGGCCTGCCATCTCAGCAGTCTGGGAGAGTAAAGCAGGAAGCTCATATATTTAAGCCCAAACTGGGCAATCGAATAACTAAATAAGATCTCATCTCAAAATAAACAAACAAACAAAAAACGTGCTGGGAATACAGTTCAATGTGAAAGACCTCATCTCAATCCCCAGTACAAAAATACATAAATAAATAAAGTGAATGAATAAATAAATAACCAATTGGCTCTTCTTGGTTATAGTAAATTACACGCAGGTTTTTTTTTTTTTGATTCCTTGACTAAAGATTTCAAATAGCACTAATATGTTATGGTACAGTATGGTGTTATAGTACATTATATAAATCTAGACCCTGCAAGTATAACTCTTTGCCTAATTAGAACCATTAGGCAGGCAGATAAAGTTGACTAGTATTGAGGGTTTCTCTACACGGTGGAGACATGGAACTTGATAAATTGCCATCATCAAAGTGGCAACTTCTCCACATGACCTAAAGCGGCTCTACTATCAAAAACAAGGTCTAAGACACTTGGAGGAGAGTAGAGAAGGTGCAATATATGTGGTGGTTCCAGTGTCACTTGCTGGCGTTGGGATCAGCCTATGGGATGGGTGGAACATGGTGCTGGGTGTGACTGGGCGGACGGTGCAGGGGTGACTCTGGTACTATATATGGTGCGTCTCCCATTTCTTCACTGGCTCTGCTTCCCTGTTCTTCTTAATGAGCCTCAAACTAAACACCTCCGTCCTGCCTCATCTTTCTCCTACTAGGTTCCTAATTTAAACCTTCACAACTGTGTACCAGATCTCCTGAAACTGTGATCTAAATTAAATATCTTATAGGTTGTACATGGTTGAAATTTTGTCTCTCTAGTGGTAAATCTTACTAATACAATTTCCAACCATTTTGGGAACAAGGAAGTGTACCAACTCTTACGTGAATATGCAATTGCACAACAATAAAAATATGTGTGTAAATAATTGTATCTTTCTTTTAAAACTACATACAGCCAGAGACTTATGAAACTCATAATATAAAATCCTCTAAAATGTGTATTAGATTTTGATAAACTAAAATAAAATATTCATATGGAGTGTTTGAGATAGAATCAATAGTTTTTAAGATAAAATATTATATTTCTTGAGTAGATTGTAAAATGCTATCAAGTATAATTCTAGTACATAACGGAAGAAAACCATTCAAAATAGCATTGTCATGATTTTATTTTTCATTCAAAATTTGATCACACCTCATAATAAAAAACAAAGGAATAAATTCCTTTAATCAACCATCATATATTTTCATTTTTATAATTAACTCATATTCTTCACATCAAAAATTCACTTTGCCTCTAAACAGCCTTATGTTTTTGTTTTTTAAATTCATCATTTTCATGCATTATAAATATTAACATTTTCTATTATATTGTTGTTTAGCATTTAGCTTTACATGTGTCTTATATTTTTTCCTCTCTCTTTCTCTCTTTTTGACAGAGTCTTGCTCTGTAGTCAACGCTGGTCCTAAACTCACTATGTAGCCCAAGCTAGCCTGAAACTCATAGCAATCCTCAAGCCTCAGTCTTTACAGCACTGAGATTACAGGTGTGGTTTGCCAGCAGGCCCAGTTTTCTGTGGTGTTGGTGAATCAAACTCAGGGTCTTCTATTTGCGTGGCAAGTGCTTTGACTTCTGAGCTCCAGCCCCTGCCATTGATTTTATTGTTGAGGGTGTTTTTTTTTTTTTAACTCATTCAACTTCTTCAGTCGTTAATTTCATGAAATTTAAGAAATGATGTTCATTATTTTCTTGTATGCATTGTAAAGTCCAGCCATATCTTTCCTTACAGTGCTATAATGACATAAATATTAGTTGTTTAAAAAATATTTTTAGTTTTTCATAAGTTTGCTTATATTACTTTATTGCAGTTTAATACATAAGTTTTTGTTGGCCAATCTAAGTATGCATAGAAATTTAGACTTAGACATCTTTTTTAGCTCCCATTCCTTTGTTGAGCATTTACACTGAGATTTTCCATTAAATTCCATTATTTGATTTTTCTGTTGCGAATGTCCACTTGTTTTTTATCCATATCATGATAACTTTGCTGACACTTAGGATTTTCTCAATTATTTCAACTGTATGAACAATGTGTGCAGGAATGTTCTGCAACATCTTGGCATTGTTTCTGAGGATCTTCTTTTGTCGAGGTAGTTGAGTTTCTTCTGTTTCTTATTCCAATGAAAAATTACCAGTTAAATCACAGATATGATCAACTTTGCACTGTGATATCTTGTACCTTTCTTACATGCCCTTTTTTGTTAGGTTTCCTGCAAATGCGTGCTGGCTGCCTGCTGGAGAGATATCTCATACTAAAGGACTTTCAGGTAAGCTCGCTTCTATAATTAAACCTACATGAGTCTTCCACTTCAGCCTTCGCCAATCACAACTTGGCTGGCACAAACAAAAATGTTTTTAACTATTTCCCAAATTATCTTCATGGAAATATAATGGGTTTTTCTACTCATTCCTGAATCATGGTGAAAATCTTTCCTCTCCAACTGGCGTTTTCTGACCTGAAATTGGGGATGGGTAGAAGAGCAAATGAGAATGAAGAACGGTGGATGATAGATACAGGAAAATAATTCAGCCTCTTCAATCATCAGAGAAGCGTGAACCATAAAAACACTAAGGCTCTATCTAATCTCACTAAAAATGGCTGGTGTCAACAACTCACAAACAAATTTCAGTGAGGTTGTGGGAAAAAACCAACCAACCAACCAAACAATCAAACAAATAAACTCTTCTACATTCTTGGTGTGACTCTAAACTGATACAACTATTATGACAAACAGTATGGAGAATCTTCAAAAAAATGAAAATGAATATTCCATTTGAATCACTCGGACCTCTTCTTCTGGGTATCTTCTCCAAATGAGCTAAAATCATCAGACAAGAATGATCCATGCATATCCAAGGTTATAGCATCACTGCGCAGAATGGCTAAATCTTGGAGGCCGCTGGAGTGTCCATCAGCAGTTGAAAAGTACTACTTTGCCTTAAAGAAAGATAAAATTGAATACTTTGTAGGAAGAAGGATGCACCTTGAGACGATTATGCTTAGCAAAAAGAATATGACACAGAAAATTAACTATAAAATGGTTTCTCTAACATTAGAAAGCGAAACCAAATAAAAGTAAGAGAGAGATGGAAGAAAGCAACAAAATAGAACCTGTGGAGAAGGAAAATAAGTGGGGGAATGCAACGAGGAAAGGGAAGTGAACGTGATGAGGATGAGATGTGTAACTGCACCAATTTCTCAAGCTGATCATTATTTACGTATCACAAATGCATGCTGATGAAATAACAAAAACTAATTATTTTTATTTTTGTATTTTTTCTGCAAAAATATATATTTTAGATCAATTAATATTCTTTAAAAAGTTTAAAATGTATTGCTTTTTAAACTTTGAATTTCCTTCACTTGGTAATTTTTAATATGCTCAACATTCCTTTGAGACATTACCTACACTAGATAAAGAATTGAGATAAGCTGTTTTTGCTTTAACCCACCTCCTGTTCTGGGTGAGACATATTTATATAGGCACAGTTTTAGCCTGCTTAATGTTATTCACGCTCACAGGCTCATAAATTGTACCCTGAAAGGGGTCATGGCAGTTGACTTACTCCAAATGCCACTTCTCATTTCAAGAACTCAAATTGTGGTGTAAATAAAACAACTTAGATTTTCCACCTGTCATTCTTTTTTAAAAGCGAAGTCTAAGAGCACATTTGAACTAATGAGCACAGACTTTAACCAAAGATTGCAAAATCCAGATGGTCCCTATCAGATGCCGCCTCTTTATACACCTGCTAGTTCTTTCTTTCTTTAAATAAAATCTGTATCTGTAGGTTATTCCAAGAAGACACATGCTTCAGAAGTTATAATACAAGCTTGCATTTTCACTATTATTAAATGTGAAAAAAACCAATGAATTTTAATTGACTGTGGATTTAATTATAATATATTCTAGGAAGCTACTTCAAAATACCAATTATAGAGCTATTCTTTAATCAAGCATTAAAGGTTAACTAAGTTTATAAGAAACGTTCATTATCAATGGTATATAGGTTTTGATTTTTAATCATATATATTCATTGTTTCTTTTTATTTTTAAAATGAGACATAATTGGACCGGTTGTTAGTGAAAACTGTGAAAATATAATATCAATGACAAAAATGTCAGCTAAATTTTCCAGTAAAAATTTGCTTGAAACTCTACAAATCTATAAGAGAAATGTAAATCATGCTCACTTTGTCAGTAGCTTTCTAAGTGCTATACACATATAAACCAAAGTCATCTTCAAATCTGAAGCAAGAAGCACCGCTACTTTTCAATGAATGCACAGCTATTTAGGGACCAAATTAAGATATAAACTCAGGCAATACCCAAGTATTTTTTGTTGTCATTGCTATAGTGAAGGTTTTTTTTTTTATTTCTTTGTCTTGTGATTTGTTACTGATGTATAAGAATGCAATTGATTTGTGGGTATTGATTTCATAATCTGCTACTTTGTTGAATATATTTATTAGTTCTAAGAGTCTTTCGGTGGAATTTTTTGTTCTTTTATATAGAGTATCATGGCATCTACAAATAGTTATATGTTTACTTCTCTCCTTCCAATGCATATTTCTTTTTAGTTTTTGCTCTTGCCTGACGGTTCTTGCCAAACTTTGAAGCACTACATTGAACAATAAGTGTGAGTGTGACCATCCTTGCCTTGTTCCTGAATTTAGTGTGAATGCTTTCAGTCTTTCTCCATTTAGAATTATATTGGCTGATAGGTTGTTACAAATCGCTTGAATCATGTTGAGGTAGAGTCCCTCTATTTTCTTCAGAGTTTTTATCATAAATGGGTGCTGGGTTTTGTCAAATGCGTTTTCTGCATCTATTGAAATAATATGTTTTTTATCTTTACATCTGTTAGTATGGTGTATTACATTTACTGATTTGTTTGTGTTAAACCATTCCTGCATGTTTAGGATAAAGCCCACTTGGTCATGGTGTATAATATTCGTTATGATTTTCTGAATGCTAATGGCGAGGATTTTATTAAATACTTTTACATCCACATTCATTAAAAATTTTGAAGTGTAGATTTTTTGGGGATGGGGGAGTCTTTGTCTGGTTTTGAAATTGGAGTTATGCTTGCTTCAAAAAATGATTTGAACATTCTGCCTTCCTTTTCAATTTTTATAAAATTCTTGGTGAGAATTGGTACTAAATCTTCGCTAAATTTTTTATAGAAGTCTGCTGGGAGTCCATCAGGTCCTGGGCTTTTCTTGGTTAGAAGTGGTTTTATTGCTTCCTCAATTCATAGGTAGATATTGGCCTATCTCGATGTTTAGTTCCTTCTTCAATCAGTTTTGGTGGTCGATATATGTTAAAGAATTCATCCATTTCTTTAGGACTTTTAAATCTATTGGAGTATACATTTTCAAAATAAATTCTTATTATCCTTTGGATTTCTTTTTATCTGTTGGGAGTTAACCTTTTTCATTGCTGATTATATTGATGTTGATTTTCTCTCTGTTTCATGTGTGTGTTTAGCAAGAGGTTTATCAATCTTGTTAATCTTTTCAAATACCAACTTTTTGTTTCATTTATTTTTGTGGGTTGTTTTTTAGTTTCTGTTTCGTTAATTTTGGCTCTAATATTTTAATTGCATTCCTTCTGTTAGGTTTGGGGTTGGCTTGTTCTTGTTTTTCTAGGGACCTAAGTTATGAGGTAATATGACACCAGAGTATGTATTCTTTGTAACTGATTTCTGTGAACACAATTATCCACGATTCTACAAAATACTGAAGTTTTATTAAATTTAAAGAAAACATTTTAACTTTCTAAGCAAATAATCAAAACTTCTCAATTGCAATTTTTAATGCTTATATTTTTGTTTCATTCTCTATGTTTATGCATAAGCTTCTTAGTTCTGAATAAGCAATTAACTTTCTAGAAAATATTTTTTTTCTTTAAGAGCATTATTTCTATTGAAATATGACAGAAATTACTTTAAATGTTCTGAGGAACTTCAGTTATTTTATTACTTTTCCTGTTCTTTGTATATTTTTTATCATTCATGGATATTTACTGGCTTGCACTAATATTAAGTGAAATTGTGATGGTACACAGATAACTGACTGTTCAGGTAGGAGTATCTCAAGGACAAGTAGTTCAACCTTCACCCTAGTCCCTAGCCCCCATCCTTTCCTGACACACAAACAGACACACAAGTACCATCTACATCTTCACCTAACACATGATTAAAAGAGACTAAAAATAGTATACTTCTTCTCTCTGTTATTTAAAATATTCCTTTCTCTACTAAAGGATAGATATATTTCTGTCAGCCACTATATATCAGCATTTAGAATGCTTACCTAGGAAGCTCTAGATCTGGTTGTATCCTCCAGCACCACATAATACTGGGTGTGATTTGTCAGGCTTGCAAACCCAGAACTCAAGAGGTTGAAGGAGGGGAACTTTTCGTGAGTGAGTGTGAGCCCAAACTACAGCATAAGCTCAAGAGCAGCTTGAACTATGCAATAATGTTCCTTGAGAATTGTGTGTGTGCACATCTGATTCTTGATATTTACCAAGAAACAGACTGTGTCAGCTCATGTCCACACTCTTTCCTCACCAATTCATGGCAAATAGTCAACATGGAAAAAAGTCTTACAATATTATAATGCATGCCAAAATTTAACATATGATCCTTTTACAAATTGATAAGATTCTACATCAAAAATATTGAACACCAAAACTCAAAAATAAATTTCTTTTTCATTTTTCAAATAATTCAATATCTTTCTTTAGAAACAACTATATTTTGAACTAAGTCTTATTTCAAGGTATAAATGGATATATACATTAGAACATCAGCAATAATGTAGTTCAAATTGGTTTGTTATTTTGCATTAATATTTTCAAAAAGAAATGTAGACTGTTCTGTGTTAAATATGTAAGGGTGTAGTGTTCTTTCTGCATTATGTCCCCCTCCTTTGAATTCCTATTTATTCTGAAAAAAATCTGTGACTTAAAAACAGCAATGTATTTTAACGTGCAAGAAATTCAGAACTGGAAATATTATAATGAGTCTAGTGGGATTAAATCTAAATATTGCTATTATTTTCCCTGAAATCCTTCAAAAGAGAATTAACTCTTTGCTTCTTGCAGAACCTGGTGGCTTGTGGTGTGACATCCACTGACTCCTGGTGACCACATTGATCTCTCCTCTCCTCACTCCCATTTATAGGGATTACTGGGGATTCACCTGAATCTTCTAGTCAAACTCAAAATCCTTAACTTAATTGCATTTTTAAAGTCTGTTTATCAGGTAAACTGACATAGTTGTGCTTTTAGGGTTTAGAATACACATAGCTTCTGAGAGCCATCATTATGCCTACTTCCTCCCTGACCAGAAATGACCTGAAATGCATGTGACTCCAGAGTTCTAAATCATAGTGTATAAATAAGAATGATTATATTCCAGGCACAATGTGAAACAGATTTTTTAGGGTTTTTAAAAAAAATGAATTAAGCACTTTTATGTTAGTGATCAGGCTGCACACATGACTCAAATACCACTATGCATTTCTGTTTGCTTCTAAGAAATATTTTATAATTTATTGAATGAAGAAAACATTACATGGGAAATGGATGGGAATGAAAGCCATCCGCTGTGGATATTGAAAAATGAGATAGCCAGATAGCCATCTCCTAGGAACGTGTTCTGATATGAAGTAAATTTATTGTCTATTTCTTTTTCAAGAATATTTTGTTTTGTTGGTGAATCTCCTACTTACGTTTTTGTTGCTGTGACTCAATCCCAGACATCCAAAAATTTAGGAGAGAAAAAGTTTATTTATAGCTTATAGCTTCAGAAGGTCACAGTCCATTTAGAAGCGGCCAGCAGCAACAGAAGTACATGGCAGAGGCAGAAGTGGAGGCAGATTCTCAGGACATCACAAACAGGAAGGCAAATTGAGACTAGTTGAGACTAGTCAGTCCTCCAAGGAAGGCAGAAAGCAGCTTACATATTCTTCCAGGTCTTATCCCAGTGATCAGCCCCTCCTGGATCCAGGTGCGGAAGGTGTGGTAAAACCCTACTACACACCAATAATCTGATTCACATTCCTGTAATCCACCCGCCAAGACTAGACCCCAATCTCCCAACAGCACATGGTTCCAGAGACAATCTATAACATTCAAATACATGAGACTTTTGGGGGAGGCATTCCACATCCAAACCACAATAGTGTATAACTTAGGAATGTATTTAAATTGCTGAAGGAACATACAAGTGAAAACTGAAGTGCAGATTTGATAGCTTCTTCTTTGGCCCCAGGATGGCTATTCTACCCCTAGGAGTGAAATCATTATTATAGAAATCAGATCAGATGAAAGGAAAAAAGAGCTTAAATATGTATTGGTCACCTCTACTTATTTTTATGAAGAAAATGAGTGTTCTTTCTTTATCTTGTACCCACTTCCAAAATATTTGTACCTAATCTATTGGAGAAGATTCCATTATGTGGCCAGTTCAATATACCATGGAACTCAGGAAGTTGTCAGACACACTATTTTCCATAACTGAAGGGGTCAGATTTTAACTAGGCCTCTATCAACATCTGCTATTTGTTATTGCTTCCCTTATAACTTTTTTCTTGTACAGTTCATAGCCAAAGACCAACTTTTTTAACTTTGGCAAATAGCATTTTAAAATTACCTGGAAATTTTGATCACTGTGAACCCCAACATTCTATTATGCCATGATCACAATGACCTATCTATGGATATTATAGAGAAAAACTTCTCCATTTCCTCCCATACCCTCACATTTGAGGAATGTCAGACTAAACACATCAAAAATAGTTGTGGCCACCAGCAGGACAAAAAGCTGAAAGGAGTCTGGATCAAAGGCACAATGAATGCCCACTCAGGTCGGCTTGTGGAACTATCCCAAGAATAGAACTATTTTATTTCTAACAGCAAACAATTTATAGTCAAAGGAAAGATGAATATTTACTTTGAATGGAGCGCTTGGTGGAGTTTGCAGAAGTGATTGACATATAGTAAGTAATTTCAAATCAAGTTACATTACAACTTCTATGAGATTCAAGGAGTTCATAGTTCTTTATCGGTGCCATTGATCCATACCACTAACTCAAGAAGTTTCCCTTTAACTGTGTTTATGTCCTCACTGTTTTTGCCAGTGGTCTTTCCATCCAAGCAGAGTGATCAGTGGGGACTAATGCAGTCATCAGTGCAGGTGGCCTTCCCATGTCAGCATAGTAGAATGATTGGCAGCATTCTGTCTGATTACACAGGTCATGAGTAACTCCCTATTCTGATGTGAGTTAGAACCTTCTGATTATGGTTGGATACTGCATGCAAAAAGGAGCTACAAACTACGTGCATTTCCAGAAACCGTGAATTTTCTGTTTCCAAAGCACCAAACTATTGATCTCTTATCTTCACATAAAGAACACATATGAGAAAATTAAAGACACATGTCTCTTACTCTACTTTGAATATTTCTTCATGAACTGTAAGGTAAAGAGAGAAATATTCGAATTTTTTATAATTAAATCCAGGAGGCATTAGGGAATATGTGTCAAAATTCAAAAAATATAATCTCATATTACTTGATGTGAAATGCAGAATAAGAAAGATAACTGTCGTTGTTGTTGTAGATTGCACTCAAGGCCGTGCAAATGATTGGCGAGTGTTCCGCAACTAAATTACAACCCTGATACAAGCGACCTTTATATAAAATAACAACAACAACAACAAAAAAAAAACCTCCACAATCAACAATTTAGAAGAAATATCAAATTCAGAAAATTTTCATGTATTCTTAGAAGAGAATATTTTGGAGACCTTCTGTTATCATTAAGTCTCTTCAAATTGAGGAAAAATTGAGAGCACTCTTTATCAAATATTACCTTTATAAATGAAAATTTTAAAACATTTCTCAAAAATGTAGTTTCTCATAAAATATAACTTTTATTCTACTTTTTTCTATAATAGTTTTCTTGAAATTGAAAAGTGTTTGACACTGTACTTTTTTAAACTTCATTAGGAATAACAGAATCAGTACTGGTTTTCCCTGTCATTGTCTCAACAATTTCCATTTTTAAAATACAGTAATTCACAAATGAAAAATTAAATTATACAATTTGGAAATTATGGGAGGATAAAAAATCATATATTTCTACTCCTTATAAAGGAAATTTAGTTTATTTCTAATTATTTCTTGACAACTTTCAGAGCAAAGGTAGAACTTTGTGAGTCATTGTTCTAACCCACTACTTCTTGCCCTACTGGATCATGAACAATGAAAAAATCAGAAAGTTTAATGTTATGAGATATGTATTTTTTTTCCAAAATAAAGATGTACTGGAGCAATACACATTTTCATGTGATTAGTGAAAGCATTACTATATTTCAAGAGCTTTTTGTAAGACATATATAATTTTAAAATTCTTACTGTTCATGCACAAAAGATAATCCTAAAATTGTAATTTTTAATCAATATATAGTTAGTAAAACTTAGTTGCTAGAATTAGTGGATATGAACAAATTATACGGTTTATTAGAGTGATTACATTACCTCATATCATAACATTAACGACTTAACAAACCTGACCTGTGGTTTCAGAAGTTCACCATGTTACAGGAAAAGGTTTATTTTGTTTTAATTGAGAGTTCTGGCTTAGCAGTCCTTCTGAGAAGAATTGCCCATACAGCATCCTGAGGAGAATGCAGATTTATTTTACACATGTAACTGGTCTCTAGAACATGATTCCCTGCCAAAGCTGATTTGATCAGATCTAATCAAATAATAAATGTAAATGAACATAGATATATCCTGGATTAAAGAATAACAAAGGGTTTGCTCTAAAAATGCTCAAGTAAGATAGAATTTATCAAATGTAACCATACATATCTTACTTATTGCATAATATTCATTGTGAAGTATTAATTTTGTGACATGTGTTTCTAGCTACTTTAAAAATGTTATCATTGGTGTATGCTTGAATGTGTTCAATCAAAGTTCATGAGCTAACACCTGAGAGAGAATACAATTATTATTAAAAGATTCAACCTAACTAAAGGGAATCAGAGCCCTGCAGGCACAAGATTAACATAGTTTTCTCAGGATCTGAGTTGTTCCCATCAGAATGTGTTGTTCTAAGAAGGGTGGGCATGATTTTTGACAGTACCCGAGTCTCTAACTTGCCATGTGATCTCTTTGGTAGGGATCCTACTTACTTTTCCATTGATGTGACTCAACACTCAATATCCACAGATTTAGGGGAGAAGAGATTTATTTTAGCTCACAGTTTTAGAAGGTCACATTTCATTTATGTGTGGCCTGTAATAACAGAAGTACACGGCAGAGGGAGAGGTGGAAGAAGCTTCTCAAGACATTAGAAACAGGAAGCCAAGTCCCATCTAGTGCAATCTGGTGTCGACTGAGAGGAAGGTAGTGGAACATGTATACTTCCAGCTCCCACCCCAGTGATCGGTCCCTCCCAGATCCAGGCGTGGAAGGTGTGGTAACCCACCACCAAATGCCTGTAGACCAATCTACACTCCTGCAATTGATCCATCCAGACCAGATCTCAGTTTCCCAACAGCACATGGTTGCATACACAATCCATAACATCTAATACATGAGACTTTTGGGGAACATTACAGATCCAAACTACAACCCTATGATTGTGATTTGGCCCACTGTAAGGATCTCTCTGGAGTCTAGTTGAGTCTGTTCAATCTGGCATTTGTATCCTCTAAAACTGTGAGCTAAATTAACCTTTTTATGATGTGTATGGCTTCTGTTACTTTGCTATAGCAGCAGGAAGCAGGCTCATGTAGGGAACACCTATTGCTCTTCAGAAGCAATTTGATAGAGTTCTTACTAACACATTAGAAGTGCAGCTACAATATAAAGTAATTGCAGAGTTGGAGAGGTAATCATGTAGCCAAGGTTCCTGGCATAGTTGTTTTCATGTTTCCATATTGTTTTTCCTGAATACTTAGAAACTAATAGAATTACATTCTGCTTTTTGAAATCTACAAGAGAGTTAAGAAAAAATTCCAGGTATTTATACATATGTCACATTGTAACAAAACTCCTGTCGGGTATAATTGTAGTTTATAGGAGGCCGATAGTGCAGAACTTATGCCTATGGCTTTATTTTGGGTATGTCTTTGTATCAAAACATGTGTTTGGGTTCTAAATGTCAATCAGCCTGGAAACAGAGCCCAATCTTTTGCGCATAAACATATGGAAGGTGAAAACTACTTTCTCATATTCTGTTATAAGTTTTCTTAAGAAAAGAAAAGAAAAAAGGCTGATTTTGAAATCCGATGTGAGGATACCGACCTTGATCCTTGTAACCATGCTAACACAGTAGGAAACCTCAGGCTTTGCATGTTTATTAAACATGACACTGCTTCTGTGACACTTTTATTTACAAGTGGCTATTTGGGCTTTTAAAATGTGAATTGTAGCTCCCTTGTTCTTCCACTGAATTATAAACTGGGGAATTATTTAATATTATTACAGTTATTCACTGAGCACCTGATAATGTGTTCTCTTTGGAGTGTTAATGAAGTATGGGATTTCTTGCCCCGCAGGGAAACTTAAATGTCACTCTGAGATTTTCTTCTACAGGTAAGTTGTACATTCCACTGTTAGTTTTGTAGGAAACATTCTAACATGAACACAATGTTATTGACACTGAAAAAGTCAGGGGAGGGGGAAGCATTGCAATCTTTTAAATTACTCTCTGGCTTTGGAAATATAATTAAATATGCTCTGACTAATTTAATTTAAATAGCTATAATCAGGGAAAATGTTCACTTTCAGAACTGGATGTAGGGAGTTGTGACTGTGCTTTAAACTTTTTAAAAGTTTAGCTGCTAGATACAATAACATTTGGTCACAGTCTTGATTTGTAGCTTATGCAGGTCAACCGAGAGACTCAAGGATGAGTAGTAAGTATTTCAGTAAAAATATTTTTTTTTGTATTTACATTGCAATGTGACTGTTTCCATGATACAAATATATGACTTATCTCTTCCTGGCTCCCTTTATTCTTTATACAATTCTGTGATAACTTTTGATGACAATAACTAAAATATTGACTTACATTCTTATGAGTGTATCATGGTATATTATTGCCATAACCCAGATCATGTACTCAGCACTTGAAATACATAATTTCTTTTTATTATCATGTTAAATCAATGCAATTGTCTGGTTAATCAACATGGCTCTGAAGTCACATGTGTACCATTATTTTCTACTCTTTCAAAAATAGACTTTGTAAATATGCTATCTACCCCTTTGCATGTGAGATCGAAATGGAAATGAGTACTTGAAAAATATAAGGAATTAATATAGTTGTGACTAGTATAATTATCTCCATTTTACAGTTGAGAAAATCAAAAACAACATGCCAATCTAGTTGTCAAGATGATATCACTTTTAAAGGGTTTACAAAGATTTGAAAACAGATACTTTCTGGTAACATAACTGTGCTTTTAAATACTATGGGACCACATGGCTGTAATTTAATTTAAATGAATGTGAACTGTAAAGAGGAAGAAGTATGGTGATTAAGAGTTACAGAGTAAATTAACTAAAAGTTACTAATGAAATACTACAGCTTTTGAATCAGTTTTAAATTCATTATTAAATCATAATGTAAATCATTATCGCCATCATTTTAGAATTAACAAAACTGATACTCAGGGAGGTTGGGTTGCTTACCACATCATAGCAGAGCAATATGTTAATAGTGAAGAAAAAGAGAAAAATATATGTAAGTGAATGTAGAAATATTTGTGCCTGTTGTATTTAAAAATTAAAGGCTATTTTGAGTGGCAGTTAAACACTTGAAAAAAATTGTTTATTTGTTTGTTTGCTTGCTTTGAGAAGGATTTTGCACTACAATCCAGGTTGGCTCAGAACTCACTATGTCTCCAGGCTATCCTTGAACTCACAGCAATCCTCCTGTCTCAGCCTCCCTAATGCTGGGATTATAGGTGTGGGCCATCATGACTACTTTGAAAACAGTTTTAAATAATTATCTCCTTTAGTGTGCAATCGTTTCTCTGATCACATCAATGATTCAGTGATGAACTTTCATTCAACGTGTGTTTTACTCATTTCAATGTATAATGCTTACAATTTGTTCCGCAATATGTTTTTAAGGAAAATTTGATTTTGTCAACATGATTCATAGGGTTTAGAGGTTAATAAATTATTAAAAGTAAGAGTAGGCAACTATTTGTAATGAGTGAAACCTTGTTTCCAAAGGGAAGCAAGTATACCCAGGCTGAATAAAACAATACATGAAGCACAATGTTACAAAGACTTTAGGAAAGCGTGACAATGTTTTTGGTTCTTGAGTGGAAAATTTTTTCAGCTAAAATGAAAGGGTCAGCTGACATCCCCAAAGACAGTAATCACAGGCCAGTCTTCTTTGCTCATTGGAAGATAAAATAAAGCAAGCACAGAGAGTAGAAATGCTTCACCTGGTAAACTCTCCCCTCATGCTTTGAAGACAATGGACATTTTATTCTGGTAGGGCAACTAGTATTGAATGGAAAGAGTTACAAAAAGAGTGAAGTTTAGATTTTTTTTTTTTGTACTGTGGATTAAGCCTGAGATATCTTTACTCTAAGCAATATCCCAGGCAGATTTTTATTTTTGATTTTCAAGACAAGTCTCACTAAATCACCAACTTGCCCTATCTGGGCTGGAAGTTGTGATCCTCCTGCCTCAGGCTACCAGAGCTGTGGGATTACAGGCCTGCATTATAAGGCTTGGCTAACTGTTTGATTGGATAATGAAAACACAATGTTTACCTAGTCTCAGTACGTCAAAACTAGAGATGACAATATAAGCATCATAAGACCCCCTTAAGGCTACTGGGACCAAATATAGTATAGCTCATATCTCTTTCTCAAAGCCCCTCTGCTGAAATACAAAATAAAAGACTCAATTTATGCATGAAATGTGCTTTATCAAGTATACCTCTAGGAATCTGTAAATAATAATCAGCAGAACTACAATTTTTAAACATTCTTGTCTCTTGTGATCTGCAGCTTTTAGCAATATCTCTTTGCAGAGTTGGAATTCTTGACAAGAACTGTATTGTGTGCTTCGGGACCAAGAGAGTCCAAATTAAAATGTAAATCAGTAAAACTTGCAATTTCTGCAGGCCGTAAGCAAGCTAATAGCATGCTGACTTTATCCAATACGGTTCAATTTATCGTGCTGCCCACAGACAGTCCTTACCTTGGGGCCTCTGGGATCCATTCCCAGGAACGCAGTGCAGAAGCTGAAGCCAGAGACGGTGGGGAGGAAGACGACGGGGAGTCTTATTTTCTTTTTTATTTCTTGATTTGAATCAGCTTTAAGAGACACCCCACTTGCTATGAGGCTTCGGACTCTCACAGAGGCCATAATTTAGACTAGAGATGACTTGTATTATCAGCTAAATATTAAAAAAAAATTGTTGGGTACTCAATAACATATTCAGCAATTTAAATATGATACATGATTGGAAGATGACGGGTAGTGTTTAATTTAGTGTTAAAAGTTTACAGCATTTAGTTTAGTTTTTAATGTGACCTAAATATTTTATCCCAAATACATACGGGTACATATTTTGTTTTGCTTCCCTTCCATTCTGTGGAGGATTTTTCTTTTTCTCTTATTTCATTCTATTTTATTCTTATAAACCTTGAAACATTTTTTTAGAAAAAAGATTTAACTACTTTGATTTTTTAGGAAGACTGTGGAAATGTACTCATGTTTCATTGTATGTATTAATACACTATTTATGAAAATCATTATATAAAATGTTAAAAATCATTATATAAAATATTCACATTAATCAAGTGTTTACTTAACTTAAGGAATATACACATAATTGAGACATTAGACTCTACTTCTTGAGATTTCATATTCTTATGTGTCACTCTCAGCATAGAAATAGTATGCAAACCAGTTAAGAACTCTATGTAACATTAAAAAAACCAAGATGACTAAATTAATTATAATATACTTACTTATTATGTACATTATAAGTATCAACATGTAATAACAAGAACCATTTACTGAGATGATTTACATTATTTTTATCATACCTAGATTTATATGTGTCGCATGAATTCTACAAATACATTTCAATGCAGGCTCTTCATATTAAAATGCAGAAGACCCAAATGAGTGAGTAGGTCCTTGTGGGCCAATGAAAATTTAAAGGATCAATGAAGATATAATTATTTGTCAGGCGAGTTTTAAAATTCAAAATGGTATATACTGGATAAGATTTGTAAAAGCAATTCCAAGGAAGAAATGATTTTCAGTAGATTAAACATATCTGTGTTATAGATTACCCAATGCTGCTTCTTTCTTTCTTTTTCTTTTTTTTTTGAGACAGGATCTCACTCTGTAGGCCAGGCTGGTCCTTAACTCAATATGTAGCCCAGGCTGGCCTTGGACTACCGGCAATCCTTCTGCCTCAGCCTCTCACGTGCTGGGATAACAGGTGTGTGCCACCACACCCTGATTTTGTAGTCTGGGGATTCCAACTCAGGTGGAGAATCAACTCAGAGATTCGAGCTTGTTAGACAAGTGCTTTAACCACTGTGCCACTCCACCATTCCCCCAAACCCTAGAGTTTTTTTATTTATTATTATTATTATACAGTTGAAGAGTGAAATTTAATTATGAAATTGAGTCAGCTTGTAGTTACTTCTGTTCACTTTCAGCTGATACCAAAAAACTGATTCAGTAACTTGGGATAAAGGAAACTTGTTCTTTAAGTTTGCTTTTCAGAAACTTAACTTTCAGAGTCCAACTGATATACCCATGAACGATCAGAGCTAGAGAAAATACTGTTTGACAAATTTTATTTGAAGCAGATGGCTCTGTCCGCTCTCATGTATTTGCAAAGCACTTTTGATGCTAGTGTCAACACTCATAGCTATGGCTTTGTATTTGTTAAAGCACAAAAATGTGGAATGTAAAATCATTAAATTACAATTAGTAGAGTATCCTTCATTTTAAGTGAAAAGTCAGTTCCACAGGGTGATGTCAACTTGACTTCAGAAACGATACTTGTTAAATACTAGCTTCCAGCACAGTTTGCTTCAACTTAGTAATTTTGAACTTTGTGGTGATTCTTCTTTATTGATTTATGAGTTCTGGACTTTACTTGTCTACTAATATCTCTCCTATTAATTATACATCCATCATTAACTTTTTAAAAAGAAAATGCTTCGTGCAAAATTCTCTGGATTTAACACAGAAAATGATTTTTCCAGAGTACATTGTTTTCTGTTTATACTACTGGAATACTCAGTACACATTTCTCATGTACTTACAATTACTGTGTACGTGCACATCAAGAAGAATGAACAGCCAACCATTTGTGTTATGCAGGAGTAAAGGACACTCTTTCTGGAAAAAGCAAGATTTCTCACCCTGTCAGTTTTTCCATTTCTTTATGTGTGTGCTGTTGCAAAATATTTTAATGGAATGTGAATTAAGCTGAATGGGAATTTTTACTATAAAGTCAAAGTGAATATTACATTATGCTTTCTTATTTTTCATTTTGAGTTTTTTGTTTGATACTTGCTTTTAAGTTATAATACTCTAGCAAAACCTAGCCACTAGTAGCCTTGTTTTTAGAGTTACTTCCATGTTATTTATGCACTCCAGAAAATAATTATATATAACATTAATGATCATTCTAATTTCTACTTCTTTCCATCAACACAAATCCATTAAAAAGGGAAGAATTTTGTTGCCACATTTTGTAGGTTGATGGGCAAAATCCAGTAAGGTTATGGATAAAGCTGACTTCAGGCAGCACTTTTGTCTAGAAATTTCTTTTCTTATTGTGATATAAAAGATATTTATATACAAAGTGAACTGATGTAATTTTAAAAAGATTAGAATGCATTTCTTTTTTTTAAAGTCAGATAATTCCCAAAATGGAAATATATCTGCTTATGGACTCTTTCTTCTGCTTATTTGTCAAAGTGAAATAAAGTTGAGGTATACACTGGAAAGCTTCTATAATATATGTTTCATGTTGTTAGATAGAGACAATAAGGTCTGTATGTCTCTTTTGTAGTTAATTTTTTTGTGAATGTTCTTTCTTTTCTTTCAAAACTCTTAATCTAGCCAGGCTTTAGATAATCATGTATGCGTTTGTTCATCTATCTATAAATCATGTATATATGTGTGTGCATAATATACAGTTATTCAATGATTACAAATTATGTGGATGATTCGTGTGTTTAATACAATGATTTTTAATAAATATATAACACTGTATTGGAAGACACTACAGTGTAGGATTAAAGTCTTCATACACAGCATATTCCAGGAAATTAGTCCTTTTTCTGTTTGTCAATTATTTCCTATATGAAATGCCAGATGTTTCTATTTTACATGTGTTCTTGATCTTTTCTTGAAGTCACTATGGGAGTCACACACTTACTCTACGAATATGTTTAAAGAATGGTGAATCCTTGGTACCACTTTCACATTAACTTTTAGTCAAATTTCACTTGGATCATAATCTATCTTAGCCATTTAAAACTGCAATAGAAAAGGAAAAATAAAAAATATGGGACCTTAACCCAAGAACTATTTGTTTTAGCTACTTTTTTTCTTGCTGTGAGTCAATACTCAACACCCACAAACGTAGGAAAGGAAGGGTTTGTGTTAGCTCACAGTCTCAAAGGTCACAGTCCATTCAGGGGTGGCTGGCAACAATCGAAGTACAGGGCAGAGACAGAGGTGGAGGCAGTTTCTCACAACATCACAAACAGGAAGTCAAGTTGAGACTAGTCCCACCTGGAAGGCAGGAAGTAGTTTATACATCTTTCCAGGTTTCCTTCCAGGGATCAGCCCCTCCTGGATCCAGGCGTGGAAGGTGCAGTAACCCCCCACTACACCACTGTAGTCCAATTTACACACCAATAATCCAATTTGCATGCCTGTAATCCATGCCTCCAGAATAGACCCCAATCTACCAACAGCACATAGTTCCATAGACAATCTAGAACTTTCAAACACATGAGACTTTGGGGGGAACATTCCAGATCCAAACCACAATACTTCTTCTATGTAAGCACTCATGTATCTGTGAATTTGCACATTTGACAACAGATAATTAAATTTATAAATAAAATACACCTTTTGACCAGATAATTAAATTTATAGATAAAGAGTTATGGCAAGAAATACTTGCTTATAAGTAACATATTTATCAATCTTTAATTCAAAGAAACCAAAGATAACAAGGTTAGATCTCAGAGAATGCATGAATTCAGTCCAACACGAAGTTGATGCATAGTAAATCCTTCAAAGAATCACAGTATTTGATCCATTGGGATGAATTTTCAAGAAAATTCTGTTTTTTTTTAAATGGGGAAAATGTTAGTAACTCTAAGAAGTCATGATGTAAAATTACACTAGATTCAGAACATGTATTATCCTTTGCAGTTCTTATCAATAATCTCTCTCTCTCTCTCTCTCTCTCTCTCACAAACACACACACACACACATACACACACACACACACACACACACACACACGAGAGGTCTCATTATTTTACATTTTCCAAAAGAAATAAATTTCATATGAGGAAAATTTAGATTTCATTTAGAAGTTATCGCTTTTAGAAAATATAAATGTCACATATCACTTTAGGAAAAATATTGTCATATATGTTGCACACACCTTGTTAATAAAACATTAATAATTAATAATAGAATAAATATTATTCAATAGTAGGCCATATTTATGGCCTTTAAAGAATTCAAAGTCTAGGGGAAGGCAGTCCAGGGCAGCACAAGTATATACTGAAGTGACAAAATGAGAGATTTTGCTCACGGTGGCACGCTTTGATCATTCTCTTAGTCTTAGTTGATCAGAACACTGGGAAGTTAGATCTCTTGAGCCCAGGTTTTAGAGACCAGCCTGCGCAACACAGAAAGTTATCATCACAGAAAAAAAAAAAATAGAAAAGAAAGAAAGGAAAAGAAAGAAAGGAAAAAAAGAAATGATGACCCTAGGCAGTTAAATAACTGAATTTTGATTATTGATGTCTTAGGATCATTAGAATAAGGTTCTAGTAAAAGCTTGAATCTGGATATTTTATAAATATATATCTGCACTTTTGAAGTTCATACTTAATATTTAATAACATTCTTTTTAACACTGCAGAAATCTAATCACCATGTCGTTGGTGCAAAGAGGAAGCTGTAAAAAAGTTACATAATGCAATTTTGTGATGCAAATGTTGAATTGCAGTTGTTTCAATAACTTCAGTTTCAGAGAAGCTTGAGACCTAGGGTTAAGATGAGCTAAGGTTAGCAGAAGAATGGTATTTTTAGCTAAATATTGAGAGGAATAGCATATCTGAAATGTATTTGACAGTTGGCACAGATTCTTACATTAATATATATTTTTTCTAACAATTATTTGAGTTACTGAGAATTTAGAATATAATACTCTTTTGTGTTTGTTTGATTGCATTTTAAGGATGTTAGAATGCAATAGAATCAGGAATCAATTTAAATTTCTAAAGTAAAGATTGGACATTAGACTGGGCTCAGTGGCACAGCATATAGTTCGGGCAAATAATCACTTAGTGAGACCTTATTTCAAAATCAAAAGTAAAAATGAGTAATGAATGTATCTCTGTGTGAAGGCCCTTAGCTTGAACCTCATTATCACACACACACACACACACACACACACACACACACTCAAACACAAACTGGCCATTAGCATGTCACTGAAGACCTGAAGAAAATATTTTTTACGAAATAGAATTTCAGTTGACATGATATGATATATAATCTTAATTGTCACAAAATATTTACCTTGCACTTTCCTGGGAACAAACAAGGATTGGGCTCCCTATTCCTATTATATTATTAATAGAGCTTTGCATCAACTTCAACACTTACATTAGTGAAGGGAGTAGATTCTACTGAATCTATTTTGAATAAGTAAAAAAAAAAGGCTATTTCTAAAACATGTAGCTTTGATTCTTCTATCTTTTGAAGCTGGTAGAGTCTTTAGCACAAACCTGTCTCATATGGATAATTCACATGATTTCCTTCTCCATTCCTTTTAACTTTATAAACAATAAAATAAAATTAAGGTGTTGTGGGTTAAGGTGATAGAGTGAAGAGTGCCACTTGGAATATGGAGGCCCTGAGTTAAATCCCAGGAAATCACATCCCCCAAATTAAATACTAGTGACTGACAAAATGATGACTGATTGAATCTCATAAACCTTCACAGAGATAACAACTATTAGTGAAGGTATGAAATAAAAATCTGAAAAATTATTCACTGGGTGTAAAATTAAATCATTTCCCCAATGACATTCCTGTATGCATTTCTCAAATAGGACATAACTTGAAATCGTATAGTATGTTCAATTAAATAAGATATTTAAGAATATTTGGTCTATTAGAGGTTTGTTGTAGGTTGACTTATGTCCTTCATGATGGAAATATGGGTTAGTGCCTAATTCTCAGGACCTCAAATGTCATCTTATTAGAATCAAGGCCCTTACAGAGATGATCACACTAAGAAGGGATGATTAGGGTAAATCCTAAATCAGTGATGTACTCATACATAACAAAAGAAAATTTGAGTATAGAATCATTTACAGAGCAAAGAAAACATTAAAACACCAGGGAGACTCCATATACAAGCCAAAGAACATTTAAAAATTTAGGAGAAAGACATTGTCATCAAAAAGAACCAGCACTATCAGACACCTGGGAGACAGTACATTTCTGTTGTTTAAAACATCTAATTTTCAGTTACTTATTAAGGCCACAGTGGGAAACTAATAGAATTTCATAGAAAATATTTTCAACTCTGTTATTTTTATACTTTTCAATATACCACTTAGGATTGCATTAACTTCAGTTTCCATTTGTTTTGCAATAGGTGTTCTTTTATTAACTTCTGAATATGAAAAAGATGTTATAAATTATTACCTTTGCATATATTTAAATTTTAGCAATCAATACTACATGTAAATCATAATGATTCTGGCAAAATTATTCTATCTAAAGCAGACAATATTATTTAAGAAATAATGTCACACCATGAAAGTAATAACATTTATAAAATAAATACTACTTATACATTAGGAGTCAGCACAGATCCTCTATGAGTTATTTCACTGGATTACTTTATAGAATATGAATTTTTAAAAGCTTGGACAGTAGAAATAACTGACTTTCAATGATGCTGTATATCTTTCCTGAACTTGATTAGCTACCTGTGTTATTTATAGTACTGAGTTTGAGATGGAAACATAGGTTAAGAATCATGAATCTTTATGCCTCAGTTGACAAGGCAACTAATACATCATGAAGCCTCCCTATTCTTGTTAAACTTACCTGTAAACCGATGGTGTCAGTCCTGAATTATTTTTGATATTGAATCTATTGATGAACTGCAAAGGTTAAAATTAAAGTGTGATTTATGCTGTGATCAAGAGCACGGTGTTGGAGCACCCAGTGATCTGTGCAAATTACAACCATAAATACACATCAGATTCTGCTTTACAGCTCTGCTATGAAGCTCTGAATTTTCTTTCCCCCTCAAGGAGATCTTAGGACACAAGAGCAGATAAAAATCAGCCTTTCAGATGCAGCCAGCTTTGTGAACAAAGCATCTGCTTTTCCCCCTTCCTAGCTTCATTCAGGTGGAATTGGACGGCTTTGAAGAGATGAATCTGAACAATGCGATCTGAGCTGTTACTTGTAGGCAAGTATTACAGATCAGAAAACCACTCAAATCACTCAGTGTGATTCAGAGAGCTCCGTGTCTCCTCGAGTTGGGGGAACTCATGAGCTTGACTTTCTCCCATCTCTCGGTTCTATTTGAAAGTTAGCATATCAAATTTCTCCAGCCTGTCTCATGTAGGCAGACAAGTTTCCATGATAGCAGGTTATCTAGAGACATGTAAGCAGAGATTAACAAAAATAAAAAAATAAGGATAAGCCCACTAGGCCACACTGGCAAGGATCAAAGGTGATACATTGAGTAAGACTTTCTAATGGATTATGTTAAATGTGAATGAGCAAAGAGTACCAAGCCTGAGGAACCTGGCAGCAGCAGTTTCTGAAATGCCGTTACTTCCTCCCTTGCCTTAGGTCAGACCTATCAGCACCCAATGTTTTAACTGATATATATATTTTTTTCAATGCATAATGACTTGCATGGAAAAATAGGTGATATTTTTTTTAGAGAAGTATTGCGTATCATTTAAATGACTGACTTAACGATATGTATTCCCTTGGGATCTGGGAGAAAGAATAGGTCCTCAGAGAATGTCATTCTTATAAAGCTATATGTATATATATATATATATTGTCTTTTACTTTGAATGGTGTCATGGGTATTCAATATCTTAAAAAGTCAAATTGCTATCATGCAGTAATAACACTCAATGTTTATATAAAGTTATAATATTAAAAACTTACATCTCAACCTTGAGACCAGTATGCTTAGCAAAATGAACCATGTAAAGAAGATTGTCTAATATAAGAATATCAAATCATATAAAGAAGAAAGAAGGAAGATACAGTTTGCGTAGAGAAAAGGGGGATCTGGGTGTTAAGAGAGCAGGAAGGGGAAAGGGATGCCACAGGAAAATAAGAAGAGAATTTAAAAGAATAAAGTTTATGTCATCTCCAAAAATGTAGCATCTTAGAAATATATATTAATATTTACATGATAAAATGCTCACTTTGTGCACTTAGATGTTCTTTTACCATATGTAGTTTTTCTGATGTTAATAGAAATGAAATTAATTAGATACTTCACTATTATTCATTACAGTATTATAGCTTTATGAGAGCAAAATAAATTTATGGAATAGACTGAGAAAGGCTCAGAAATGTTACATTTATTTATATAATTTTTTCAAGTCAATTTTGCAGTTTTATTGAAAACTACTTTTGTTGAAAGTTTTGTTGATCAAATGAAAAATGTTTTCAAGATTTTAGTATGGAGATCTAGCCCAGGATCTCCCACTGGGCTATGTCCCCAGCCAGTTTTTATTTTTGCTGGCTAAGTCATTAATTTGCCCAAGCTGGGCCAGAACTTCTGATCTTCCTGCCTCAGCCTCTAAGAATGCTTGGATTACAGGCCAGTAGCACCTTTTACTCTATACGCTGTTACTTCTCTTGTGACAAGAGGATCAGTGAATTCAAATGGCCCTGAGATCTATGGTTAAAGTGCACTAAAAACCAGGATCACTTACCTGAACAACAACTATCCTGGGGAGATGTAGGGCTCAGTGAAGCCACAGAAATAATGAGATTTTTTTTTGTAACATAACCTGGTCTATGACAATTCATATTACTGTAATTACAAGAAACAGAAAGTACTGGAAATTTCTAAAGTCAAATTAAAAAAAAAATTGTTATTTCATTTGAATACTGGGACATTCCAACTATAGGAAATATGGGGATGCAAATGAGTCTTCTAGACAGTTGGAAATATGGATGTGCAAACCAAACAGAAGAGTTTGATATCTCTGTTTCTTTGTACAATGACAGACTCCACTTCGCCATCAATAGGCTTTCTCTTCCTGAGTGTAGAAATAGCTCTGGGAAGTCTGACAATTTATTCTTGATTGACCTATTACTTAACTGTATTCTTTTACTTTGATAAAAGAAATACAGATGGCAGTGATATGATTATTTTTGTTTAGTTACACACAGAAAGAAAAGTAAACTTTAGCTACTTAAAAAAGTTTAGCTAGGTTAAAAAGCAAATCTTGAAAAAATATGCTATGTCTTAGTTACTTTTTCCTCAATATGACTCTGTATACCGCAAGCACAGGTATAAAGAGAAAAGATTTATTTTGGGTCACAGTTTCAGAAAATCACAGTCCATTCACAGGTAGGTGGCTGGAAAAGGATGGAACCACATGGCACAGCGGGAGCTGGGTTTGGGACCACAGCAGGAGCTGGAGACTGAGTCCTCACAGTGTGATAGAAGGGAGATAAGTCTGCGAGTAAGGGCAGAACTAACACATACTCTTCCAGCTCAAGCCCCTAGCATCTTACCTTCCATCCAATCCCCACTTCCCAGCAGCACACAGTTCCCATAGACACACGAGGCTTTTGTGGGACATTCCAGACCACAGCATTCTAGAAATGTAGAGTAAATTAGATCTTTGTAAGATTTCTTTGAAGAGACAGAATTATACTCAAAAATAAAAATCACTTTATAATAAGAATAGGATAAAAATATTAAAATTCATATAGTACCCCATGAGAAATAATTAAAATTATTTAAATCATATTTAATTATAGAAAGCTCAAGCATTTGAAACATTTTCTAAATCAAAAGAATGCTAATGATGCATAAAGTAGGATTACTGGAGGTAGAAATCTGTTATAGGTTAAGATGTGTCACCTTAAAATTTTCACCTCAAAGTTTTAAATTCAAGTACCTCAAAGTCTGACTTCGTTGTAATTTGTAGATGATATTAGTTAAAAATGGTATCATTGGAGTATACACTCATTCAGTGGGGTGTGTCTTTATTAAGTTGAGAAATTAGACACATACCATACATATGGAAATGTATACACATGAGTCGTGACCTGGAAGATGAAGCCAGCGATTGCAAGGATGCTTTTACAGGCCAAGTTAAATAATGGTGGGGTTCACCAGAAAATACTTAGAAATTAAGTGAGGAAAACAGAATGGACAATCTTTCCTTGCCCTCAAAGGAAACCAGCTCTGAAGACACTTTGATCCTAAGCTTCCAAGTTCCAGATAGGTGAGATAATAAAGTTCATTATTTAAGCAACCAACTTGATGAAGTTTCTTTATAGTAGCATTAGAAAACTAATCTAGACACTAAAATCAGTCAGTCACTGCGGTACCTGTTCCAGAGAAGTTTTATGAGATATATACAATGTGTACTATTATAAATTAAAAGTATAATTTTGTGAGTTTCTTTCTACTTTTTTAAAACTTGGAATATCAAAATGTGAAATAGTAAAAGTTTGAATTTATACTTGGTTGCTTAGAATCAGTGACTCCAACAGATAACAGACAATTGACTAATTGTTAATGTTTTCTACCAAAGTTTAACATAGGTTCTTGCATGACAAAGTACTTTTCAATCCATATCAATCCATGCAAAAATGCAAAGAAAATACTGACTGCAAGGAAATTCTGCTAATGACAGTGCTGGTGCAGGTCAATGAGTGCCGGATTGACATCGTAGAAAGGGAGAGAACTCCTTGTAGGGAACACTATTAGTTTTATTTCTAGAAAGAAATACTACTAGAAGCTTATAAAATACGTTGTTTGAAATCCTGGGAATTCGTTTAGAATTTTAACATAGATCTCAGTAGGAGTTGTTTTTCTTTCTGGAGGACCTAAAGAAGATTCAATTCATTTGACTTCTAGGTTCTACAGGTCATCAAGTCCACATTCCTTGACCTTGAAAATTATTCAACTTTTATCTCTGATCATTTTTCCGTAGTCATATCCTCTCTGATTGTATTCTGCTTCTTTCATATTTTCAATCTCCATTGTAAAAATATTGGATTTACTTGTACAATCTAGTGAAATTTTCTTATTCTAGCTGTTGATTAAGACATCTTCAATTATATTACTCCCTCCTTATTAAATAATGCTGCATATTTTTGTCAGGTTAGATAACTACAATAAAGACATACTTGTTGAGTCATTGTTCCACATGAAACACATTATCATTTCCCCAGGGAGTATGAGGGAACAAGTAGAGAGACCTTTATTCAAGGTTTCCAATCGGCTGACATTGAGTTTTCTTCCCTTAACTGATGTGATGGATGCTTAATTAAGAGGATATGTGATAGTAGAATTCTAATTTTCACTTTCTCTTTGGGGAGTTGTTAGCTGAGCTAGAAAAATTGTACATTTGTAGTACTTCCCTATTAAAATGTGATGCTTCCTAAATTTAGGAACCAATTTTAAATTAAAAACTGTTGAATAATTCTGAAGTTTCACATAAATTTAACAAATCACTTTGAATCTGTCTCAAATTCTCTAACCCCTTAACTCTAGTTCAGTACTATATCAATATAAAGCATAACAGCAAAGTAGGATCAGGAATATGTATTTTTAGAGTTTCAAAAGTATGCAAAATTGACCTAATTGCCTAAACCAAAACAGTGCTAAATTATGCAGAGATAATAAGATGAGAAAAGATTGAGAACAAAATATTATTCACATATAAATTTGAAAAGAAAAATAAACCTTTTCTTACTTTTCCACCAATATTTTTGCAACTGAAAAAAAAGCTGAAACCTTAAAATATCCAATGGACAATAAAGTACAGTGTTATAAGTTCTTTTGTCCTCAAAGATGAAGTTATGATGAGACATCACACTTTTAGGCCTTCACAAAATCGTGGTGACCTGAGATATAAAATCACGTAACTCCAAAATCTTCTGGTTAAAAACCCATTTAAAAGTCTAATCCTTCAGAGGTAGTAGTCAGGATTTCCTATAAATAAATGAACTTCTATCAGTGAGCATGAATCACAGACTCCAAAATGTTAGAAGAATGAAAATTTGGTCTAAAGTGAAGCCAAATCCGAAGATTTGTCTTTGCTTTATTTTTATTATAATGGATATCTTAACTTTTTATATTTATTATATTTATGAAAAAATCTCGTGTGTAACATTCTTGTGCAATTCTATACTCTAGAGAGGGTTTAAATTTTTTCATAATGTGATTTCTAAGCCAAAATAGGTCAATATATTCAGGTGTAAAGCAAAAATAAGCAGCTTAACTTTTTACCTGCTCTCTGATCCACAACTTAGAAAGAGAAGGTAAATCGTATTCTTCCTACACTTTTTCACTCTAGATGATATCAACCTTTTACAGCTAAGTAGAATATCTTGACTGTTGTTTATAGCTCCATAGTAATTAAGACAGCAGGATAGATCATTTTACCTTTACAAGACTTCCTGGGGTTTCTTAGGGTCATGTGGAAATATTACATTTTCTCTGTTAGGTTCATTTTTTTTGTCTTCTTTGGGGGCAAAAGTTAAGTAACTCCAGTGGTGATAACAGTGATGTGGCCAATTCCATTCTCTGAACTTTGCCTCATAATCTCTATATGAATTTAGAATATGAACTTTTCATAGGTGACAGGGACAGGGGCCTCAAAGAAGGCGAATTATGATTCAATTTAGTCTCCACTTATTTTCACTGGTATAAACCTTCATCCCGCCAATTTAATCAAAGTAACTGGATCTTTCTGGATTTCATTGAACTCACATTGATCAGTAGAGCTTTGACATTACCCAGCAACCAAAGATGTCCAAAAACTAAAAGTCTAATTCAACTTTGCTGAATGATTTTAGAAATAAAGGACAAATTTCTCTATACATCTGGATCGAGGAGATATTGAACTTATAATGAATCTGATATACAGAGTGAATACTTCTTTATTATATCTTTAAAAAGATAGTATTTTGGAACCTAATTAAGTCTACTTAATTTCCACTAATGTTTTCTAAAGTAGCGTAAGAACTTCTTAAATAAGAACTTAAATGACAAGGTAAAAAGAGAGGTAATGAATGGTTGACAAGAAAGGGGTGAACCTCTAAAAATGGGGTAGACATAGATGTTCACTGGTTACCTGAACCTCATTGTTCTAATGGGATGCAGAAATTGAAATTCATGTATTTTCAAAAATATTGGTAAAATTTATGCCATGTGAAGTTTTTACTAATTTTTTTAAGAAAAAGGGACTTGACTTTGTCAAAGAGAAACCTCAGAATATTTCTCAAAATACGAAAGCATCATATTACAATATGTTACTGAAATATTTTAGGATATCACATTAAATTGTAAAATATTAAATACTGACTTTGAAGTCCCTTTTTAAGTAAAATGGCTCTCTTAAGGAATGACTTTGATATAAAATTTGTTATAGTTTTCTTCCTGCCATATTACTTAATAAATACTTATTATGTGCTTATGTTCAACTTTTGGACAACAAAGGTAACCATGGCCGTATTTTTTGGTAGCTACACATGCAGTTTCTCAGAGAATGTATGCATATGTCAGCTCAATATGTGGATTTTGGCGAGTATTAAGAAGCACAAGAACAGAGTGAACAAAGAGGGAAACTGATTGGTTGGTTAGTGCTACTTGCCACTTTCTCTGTCTATTATTGCTGCTGTCTTGAATACACTCATCGACACTAGCCTAAAATTACCCATGTAGGTACTGTTCTAGCCATGAGCCCAGGAAAATAGATTTGGGTCAGGGAAAATTTTTCAACTATATCTCCCTGGAAAAGCATCGTAAGAGAAAGAAGGCAATTGGCAAAAACAAAAAAAATTCAGCAGTGTCTTTTCAGGACAGAAGTCACATTGGTAATTTAAACAAAGATGATACAGAAAAGAGTTAACTACCAAATATATATCAAAAAGAAAAGGAAAGAACTTAAAGGTATACAGGAATAGGAAATGTAGAGCAAAACTACTAATGGTAGGACTCTAAGTGAACGGCCATAGAAAGGATAAATTTGGAAAAGGGTGGTCACTTCTCGCCTTAAACCAGCGTAGCAGTCCCTCTGAGGAAAGTGAACAGGAAGCTTCTGTGTGATGATAGAGTGCTTCAGCTGATGAATCAACTCTGCTGGTGTCTGTCATGTGGGAGAGAATATATAGGATCTTAAGGGTCGTTCTGCGTGGCTGAGATGGGTTAGGTGTTGGCTGGAAGCAGTGGATCCAAAGTGGGGACAATGAATGCTGCTGAATTTCCCTCACATTCCTGGCAGAGGTGCTGAAGGAGCCAGGAAGCACGTCCCTTGCTCATGCAGGGAAGACCACGGCTCTGCCAAGGTGCGTTAGTGTCCTTCCACCACAAGGTACCCATAAAGCTTTACATAAACGAGAGAATATCTAGAATCAAGGCTCACAAAGTATAATCAGATGTGAGAAGGAACACAGCTTGTGGGTTTTGGGCTTCACATGAAAGTTGAAAATGCATACGGAATGCAGGTAACATGGACTAGTTGGGTATCTTCATCAGAGAAGTTTTGGTGAAGTATGTTGAGGGCTTTGGGTAATGGACACTGATATCCAACCAATTGTAATACAACACTATGTAGATTCTTTTAGAGTGATAGAGATCTGTTCTGAATATTTTAATAGTGGAACATACATCAAAACATAGTACACTCTTGAAGAATTAATCTCAGTTCTGGAAATGTGTCATAATTACCTGAGAAAACTGAAAATCTTCTAGAATCTTGTGTCTATCCTATATATCTTCTGTCAAGTGTATTTCAGAAGGGCATTCTAAAATCAGAATATTCTAATGCTGAGTAAGCTAGTTATTTATTTATTTATCTATTGTGGTAGAACTCTAAGAGAATATCCAAGGAAAGTTAAATTTGGAGAAGAATGCTCACTCTTCTTAAACCCAACGTAGAAGTCACTCTGAGGAGAGTCAATAGGACGAAGTGAACACAAAGCCTCACCCTGGACTATATAGGTAACCTTTGTCTATTCTTTTTAAAAATTTATTGATAAAAGATCTGTGATGTTTAGGCCGAGATTGAACTTGCCACCTCCAACCTCAGCTTCCCAGAACACTAGAATTACTGGTGAGCATCAGCATACCTGGCTCTAATCTAGTTTTTAAAATTATACTGAGGAATGGTAAGGAAGTTATTAAAGACAAATATAGTACACATAGAAATGGGAAAAACCTCATTTTCTAAAATTATATAGTTTATGTGACTTTTGTTCTGATAACCACTTTGAATATTAAATAAACATAACATTTTTTCTAGGAAAAATTTCATCTTTGATTTCTTTTGTCTTTGATACTCTCAGGAGTCATTCAAACACTTACCTACCAAAATCTGTTAGATAAAACTTCAAATGTCAAAAGCTTGTTGATTTAACTTTCCACTAAAGTGTTTATTTTTCTAGATATTTTGTTTTGTATTTCTGACCTTTTTATTGCAAACTTTAGGAATTTTGGTCCATATTAAAGCTATAAAAGCATTAGAAATAGCCTTTCCTGGCATACTGTGATTGCAAAAAGAAATGATTGCAGATTACATGATCATTTATGGCTGACTTGAATGTTATCAAGAGAAATGAAATTTATAACAAAACTCAAAACTAAAACTTTCATGACTCTCAAGTAATAAATCGTGTTGTAGATGCATACATGAGTGCATGTACATAAAATATGCATTTTGCTTTAGTTAATTTATTTTCAGTTGTCATCTTTTGTTCAGTAGATCTTGCAAACATGGCTCAGGGTATTTTCACTGCTGAGTTTAAAAGAATTTGGTCATTCTGAAGCTGTTCATCTGTTCAAATGACCAAAAAATAAAGGCTCTACAGAAAAAAGAGAAGTCATTTTATGTTTACACTTTTCAAATTTGGGGATTGTGAATCAAGAACTCCAATATCTAACAGGAAAATAAAGTGTTCTGGTAGAATAATTAGTAAATCATTATTGGAGAAAAACTCGCACGACATTTTCTGACATTTAATTATATTTAAGGTCTATAATAATGCAGGGTGCTATGTTGACAATTAAAAACGGTTTTCAAAAGGTTGTGTGCTTCAATAGAAGTTACTGTAGTGTCAGAAAGAAATGGTTTTATCAGAAAGTGACTCCACTCTCAAAAATAACCAAAGCTCATAATTAAAATAAGAATAATAGCAGTACTTTTGTTTCACTAACAAGTGAAACACACAAGTGTATGTGTGTATATATATATATATATATATATATATATATATGTGTGTGTGTGTGTGTGTGTGTGTGTGTGTGTGTGTGTGTGAGAGAGAGCGCACGCATATGTGTATGTGTGTGTATATATATTTACATACATACATACATATGTTTATATATATTAGAAACAGAAATACTTCCAAATATTCACTAACCACACTATTCTCTTGGTATTGCTTTCTGTGTTGGTTCAATGGAAAAATGATTCCGAAAGTTTAGAGTTGTGGTTAATTTAAACCAGTACAAAGAAAAGTTAACCGCTCTTGAGTTGTCTGATTTCCCACGAGATTACTGACTGACTTTATTCACAAAACCCCTGCAACACAGCTTTTCAAACCTGCACTGGAAAAACGTAGACAGTTTTTTTTTTTTTTTTATGTCCACTCAAGACAGTGAGAGCTCAAGCTGTTTATTTTATCTAATAGCTGAACAGTTGTTAAAAGGCTATAATGAAATCAAACATATTTTTATTATAGACTTGTGATCATTTAAATTTCTAAATTATCTATGGAGGCTTCTATACAAAATGCTTGTGTTAGGGAAGATGTTAACAATAGTTTTATTTTTCGGTGAGCTATTTGTTTTTTAGTACATTTCTTTAATCCCTCCAAGAACTGGGGCATTTGTTTGTCTACAGAGGAATAAACAAACTTTCCCAACATAACAGATGAAGTTTTGTACGGAAATCATGGGGAATCCTATATTCTGGTTGAAGAAATACAAAAGTAGTATTCGAAATGTGAAGAAATATTTTGGGCATAACATTTAGTCAACGAGGCTTTCAGCTCAAGAGATAAATGTGAAAGGCAGAAGACAAGAATAGTATGAAAGAGACTGGAAATCTTTGTTTAAAAGTCTCACGGCACACATGATAAGAGATAAAACAGAGCATATTGGGATAACGTCTGGTGGGCATACAACAGAGGAGAAGGTATGGGTCTCCTTGCCATGACCACCGTAACCAAAGCCGAGCAACCATATGTGGCCTAAGTTGCTGTGGTTCATATGGAACGTCCACTAGGTGCTAGCCTGTCTCTGTAATAGCTGACACACGTGTCATGGCTGGAAGCACATGCTATCTCAAAAACCTGAAAAATGGTAAATTGACTCACTGATCAGAAAAGTGTGCATATTATAAAGAGGAAAACTGCTGAGTGTACTTTCTAGGATGAGCTTACACACGCCTGCTCTGCCAGCTATTTTTGAAGCTCCTAAAAGAAGAGGTATCCCGAGTCTCCAGACGATTCAGTGAGGTTTTGCAGAAGTGCTACTGTCCTCTTCCTTCGTTCCCCCAGTATGTATGTATATATGTATATATGTATATACGTATATATGTATATGTATATTATTGCTCGTTTTCATCATTGGTAACTTCTGGACTAAATTTATCTTGCAATCAATGTATAGGGTTTGCAAACTCAGTGCACGAAACTCGGGGGTAGGTTCTGTCGTCTATTGACATCATCTTACTTTATTTTCCAAAGAAAAGATGTATTTGTCTCTGCAATTGCATGATCTATGAAGAACCCGCTATAATTTTTTTGCTTTTATCTTGCTTCCTTCCTTCCTTTCTTTTTCTTCCTTCCTTCCTTCCTTCCTTCCTTCCTTCCTTCCTTCCTTCCTTCTTTCCTTTTTCTTTCTTCCTTCCTTCCTTCCTTCCTTCCTTCCTTCCTTCCTTCCTTTCTTTCTTTCTTTCTTTTCTTTCTTTTCTTCTCTTTCCCTTTTCTTTCTTTTTTTGCCATCAGTAGGGTTGTGGTTTGAATGTGAAACGTACGCTGTAATCCTCATGTGTTCAGCAGTGGACAGTTATGGAAAGTAATTGTATCAGGGAACTACTGCAATGCTATTTCTAGCTGAATGAAGTCCTAGAAGGTGGGGCCTTGTCTTAGGGGTGGAGTCACCGGTAACCTGACCTAAAACGACGCATTCCTGTCCCCAGCTCCTCAGTCCTCTTTGGCTTCCTGGCTGTCATGCCTAGAAAGGCTTTTCTCCAAACTGCTTTCCCACCCAGCCATCTGTCTTGGCACTAGCTGACTAGGGACAGAACACTTTGAAACAACCAAAATAAACCTCCTCTCCTCTAAGTTTCAGGTAGGAAGCATTTGGCCAAGTCATAGGATATTGAAAAAATCCAATTAGTTCCTGCAAGTAGGAGGTTTCACAGAATTATGCAACAGCGATTTTTTTCTTCTCTTCTCCTCAACAGCTTTCAAAGAAACACTTAGAAGTTTGAATGATGAATCCTTCACATGTATTGGTAAATGCGATGCATATTTGAAATATCCTTGAATCAAAAATATTCCCTTTTATCACTATCATTTAATTCTTTAAATTAGTATTTTTCCATTTTTCCTTTCATCCTATACTAAGGCCCAATATTCTTTTGACTTAGTATGAGTAATGGGTATCTGTTAGTGAAGTTCATGAGGCAGACAAATTAATAATTATGAGCATGAATTGTATAGCCTAGCACATCTATACTTCAGATATAGGTATGGTCTTTTTTAAACTTATGGATTTGAAAATAACTTAGTTAACTATGAGTCTTGGTTTTATTACCAGATGGAGTCTCCATTTTTCTACTTGTGTTCTAGATGGAAATAATGACGTTGTTACCTTGAGGGGTGTACTGAGTCCTTGGCAGCAGAGATTTTGGATGCCTCACCCTCAGACATCCTCGTCCTCATCTGAGTTCATTCACGGCTGCCAAGAAAATTTCTTCTTCTAGTACCTCCCTGATTCTGTGGTAGAGAGGATTTTCCCTGCCTGGCACCACTGGATATTGTGGGAAGGCATCTGGGAGACCAGGAAGGGATTTGGTTCAAATTTTCTATCTCAAAAGGTCTTAGGAAAAAACTAGACCAATTTACTTGATCCAGTCACCTACTGGATAATGCAGCCCTGTTGTCGTGTTTTCCTTCCCTTTGCCAATCTGCCTGCTCTTTACTTCAAGGTGTATCACGAAGCATTTACTTATCTTCTAGTCTTAGAATCTACTTTGGTCAAAACTCCAAATAAAGACATCTTACAGAAAAAGCACAACTCAGTGTGTGCCCTGGGGCTTCTTTAGTACACTTCACTTCCCCACTCACTCAACTCTTCTCTGTTTCAAAAATTTTGAATTTTGTGTCTCAATTATCTTTCTTTCTTTCTTTCTTTTTATTTTGACAGGAAATTTTCTCTGTAGTCCAAGAAGGTTCTGAATTTACAATGTAGTTCAGGCTGGCCTAGAACTCCCTGCAGTCCTCCTGCGTCAGCCTCCCAAGTGTTGAGGTTATAAGTGTGTGCCACCAACCCAGCTGCTGGGTCTCAATTCCTTCAAGCAACCGCTTGCCAGTTCTCTCCCTAAAAATTTAACAGCAAGTTTAATGAAGATTGTTCTGCCTCTGCTGTGAGATAGCTTGGACTTTATTAAGGGATATTAAAACAGAAAGTTAAAAATAAAATCAAAACTTTCATATTGAATGCTTACTTGCTGATTTTTTGAGGAGAATAATTGTCAATATATATTCTTTCTGAAATGTCCTTAATCACAGGGATGTAATGAACTATTATGATTAAATTTATTTTCACCAATATATTCTAGAATAAGTAAATCTTTAAAGTTATAAATATATAATTCCAAAATAAGATTTTTGTCATCCTCATATTGTTTTCTTAAAGTATTTCATAGTAAAATATAGCTGAATAAATTTTGAATTTGCTGCATGTACTTTAAAAGGTGTAGTTTCATTTCTTGAATTGGAAAAAAACAATGTTGATGGTAATAAGAAGACATTTTAGACTTGGCATAATCCTCCAAGCATCAATTTAATTATTCAGGGAAAGTAAAGGAAATATAATTTTCATAATTTTATGTAAAAAAGTCATCAAACATTTTTGATATTTGCTTTGTTTTAAGGATTGGTTAAGCAATTAATTAATAAAGATATGACCTGGATGCAGCTGCCAAAAGAAAAGCTACACAGAATTATTTAAAGGAAAAAAAAAACACACTTAAAGTTTCAGGGTTTTTTTTCACCTTTCTTTCTTTTTTCTTTTTTCTTTTCTTTTCTTTCTTTCTTTCTTTCTTTTTTTTTTCTAAGACCTATTCTCACTATGAATTCCAAGCTGGCCCTAAACACTCACTATGTAGCTCAGGTTGGCCTTGAAGTCATGGCAATCCTCCTGCCTCATCCTCCCAGGTCTTGGTTTTACAGGTACGTGCCACCGTTCCCACATTGATTGCTGATGTTTTGCACTATATAACTCTGTTTTGGAAAGCTGTCCCGTGTGTCATAGGATTCAAGACAGCATTCATAGTTTTTAATACTAGATGCCAGTAGTACCTCTTTAGTAGTTGTAGCAAACAATATGTCTAAGTGGGTGTGGTGGTTTCTACTTGCAAAATCAGGTATTTGGGAGGCTGATACAGAATAAGAGAAGTTCTAGACCAAACTGGACTGTTTATACATAATTAGAAATGTCTCATTTAAAAAATAAAAGATAAAAACTTGCAATATAGTTCATTAGAGCTACCTAAAATAGAAAATCTAGTGGTAGAGCTAGTAATATAATTGAGGTTTGGAGTGTAGGCTGGAAATGCAGGACATCCCAGGTCGAAATTCTACTGCTGGGGAAAACAGGAAATATCTAAATAGCATGAATTTTTTCTCAGAGGAAAAAATATTAGTCCTAAGTGAAAATTACTGGTATGCGTGACTGCATATATGTGTCTGTACACATATATATGAATATAAATCCATATATAGTATAATATATAATATAAATATATCTTTTCTAGTAATAAAGCATATAAATATATGCAAATTGTTTTACTCACAATAGAAGCATTGAGTACTGAACATGTTTATTACATGTTTAAAAATAAAAAATACAAAGAAAATATTTAAAGTATACTCTTTGATTAGCACATGTTACTACTTTCTTTTTAGGTAGGTGCTAATTCAATAATTGACATTCCTGCAGTCAGTGAAACCATTCAATAAAATGAAAATAAACAAGTATAACAACGAGCCAAGAGTGGTTTGACTATGAGCCATGGTTACAAAACTTGTACAACAGTCTTTTCTTGGTATCTATTGTATCCCAGTTCACTCTGACAAATGAAGATTTGTTAAACCTGGGCCTAGAATTTTTAGACCATCTATCTGATCCCTAAGTGTCCCAGAGTCCCTTGTCCAAAATTTGTATCTTTCCAGAAAACAGTTATTTTCTTCTCTCCAGCTAATTCTCACATCTTCCGCTCCCTTCTCTGATATCAGAACACAATTTCCAATGTTTCAGGAGTATCTTCTAGAGAAAATGATTTAAAAACTAATGTTGTAAATGTATGATGCTGATTTTCATGATGAATCTTCATGGATAATAAGGATTTCTTAAAGTCTATTGATAAGTTGAAAGTGTTGATAGTATCAGAATCAAAAAAAGAGTAAATAAGGTCCAGAGAAGATGCTAAATTTTCTGAAAAACATTTCCATATTCCAATCCAATAATGGCATTGAAAATTAAGCATCTTGTCTATGAAACCAACACAGCTAGTATTTAGTACAGTAATAAAGTTTGGGAAAAGATCGGCTTGCAAAACACTATAATCCCAATTTTTCTCTAGCTCAAATGGGAAGTCAAGGACAAACTTCAGACAGGTATGGTGGAACAAATCTGTAACACCAGCGATTTGGTAGGTTGGAGAAAGACGATTGCACATTCAAGGCCAGCCTGAGAAAATTAACACTACTTTATCTTACATTAATAATAAAAAAGAACTGGAGATATATCTCAGGGATAAACTGCATGCCTTTTCCTATCATTATAAGCAGGTGTATTGGAAGGTATTTTCTTTTTATCATGGTATTACAAAATTCTAGCACCTACATATTAAATGTTTAAGTTTACTTTTACCATACTAATTAATTTTTCATGCTTAGTAAAGTAAAATATAATTACTCTATAAAATAAAATTTGGGTAGTCAGCAGTTATTTCAATGCAAGTTGTTACATTTGTTCTCTTAAAGCAGTATGTGCCAATAAATCCAGAAATACTTATCTTCTTTTATTCCAAAAAGAATTATCCCAAAACAATTTCAGAAACAACTCTATTTACTTTATGGCTCAGATCTGAACAGTTTTTTTTTTCCTCTTTTGATCAAATTAAAAATATAGAGAGTAGTATCTCAGGAAAAAAAGTAAAGGAAAATGCTGTTTTCAGTGTTGGTAGAATCTCTTGCCCCTATAGAACAGGATAACTTCCAAGCGCAGAAGCTTGAAATGTAACATGAAGACTCAGACGCACATGCATTATGCACAGAAAATAAATGAAAGAAAGTCAGAGACTTGATGTTGTAATATTTTTGTTCAGATATAATAAGTATTACACATGTGTTCTCGAATGTTCTTGGAACGAGCCACCCTATATCTTGCTATTCCTAAAGAACATTATTTTTTGAGTTTAGAATAATTGGCATGAAAAGCAAGCTTTTTCCAGGTATAATGTGTAGGATAGGACCATTACTCAGCAGATAGAGCATTGGCTGGGCAAGTGCAAGGCCCTGGGTTGGATTCCCTAATACCATATAAGCTGGATGTAGTGTCACACACCTGTAATACCAACATTCAGAAAGCAAAGTCAGGAGGGCTGCTGTGAGTTTGAGGCTAGCCTGGGCTGCAGAGCAAGACGTTGCCTCACAAATGAAAGAAAGAAAGAAAGAAAGAAAGAAAGAAAGAAAGAAAGAAAGTGCTTGAAATTTAATAGCAAAGAAGATTTTTTATCTGTTTCCATTTCTTCTATTACATTAATCTTCCATTTAAACATCTTGTAATGTTAAATCAAATAAAAATATCAATGCCAAGTTAAAGACTTTATAGTGTTGTACGATATGAAAGAATATTCCATAACAGGTATGATTTCATTAAAATTTTGCAGTTAAAAGGAAAGAAAATTGTCCATGCACATCATCTTAAACACATCATTTTTAAAAGGTGATTGGAAAACCTAAAAAGAGTATGCATGTATTGTATAACATCACTATGTTAATGAATCACTGTGTTAATGTTACATCTGACTATTGATTTTGTGTATAAACGTGATGTGGTCTCAGAGTGCCAAGATACTGACTTCATTATTATTTCGAATGACAGACGTAGTAAGATACATGAGGGTGTCCAAGTAAGAACCTCACTGCCCTTCTGTGTGAATGGCCTTATCCAAGCTTTTCGAAGTCCAAACAAAGGGAAAGACTGCCTGATGGTATTGAATCTGGAACAATAATCTTCTTTAGGCATTAAGTCTCTTAGGCTGGAATTTAAGCCATGTCAGCTCTCCTGTTATCAAACCTTTACTTTTGGAACTGGAATTATACTGTCAACTCCTCAAAATGTTCAACTTAACAAAAGCTAGTCTTGGGACTTATCACCCAAAATCACGTGAGACAATATATTAATTTATGAACTGCATACACTTATACACATGCATGTACTCTTTCTTTCTTATAGACTTAAATTGTTTCAGTTTCACTGGAATAAGCTAACACTGTATATAAATTACATTTTAAATTAAATTTGAAATCATGACCAATAAATAAATTTTGAAATATTTCAGTTTTTGACTAGTGATTGCATTGATTTGAAATGTATCATGCTACCTAATATTCAATATTAACTCAGTTATCTTAAGTTATTATCTGGAGATTAATTTCCCAAACTCTCTTTTCCTCACTATTAAACAAAAACAATGTTAATGATATTCTGCCAGCCTCAAATTAACTGAATTATCACTTCACTATACAATCAACCTGCTTTTTCATGTTGCTTTGGATCAGTGTTTCTTGACAATGACAGATCTCCATGTTCTCTGGGTTTGAGAATGTTAGAAGACGGGTAGGTCACATACTGGAAAAACAAAGGGTGTTAGAGTGTGTAGATATACTTACTTCACTTGTGAATTTCCTATCCATTGTCAGCTCACATCCAATCATGTAGAAATTTCCATCTCTGTGATTACAATTCTCTCTCTTCTTTTTTTCTATTTTGCTTTAAACCTATAATATGTAGGTTTTTGAAATCAATTTATACATACATTTAATTGTTTTATGAATGTAAATTAGAAGCCTTATAAGAGTAAGTTTATCATCATAGTTTATTGAAATATATGTAAATATATATAATTATTGAAGATATTAATGGTCAGAATAACTAGAATGGGAATTTTTCTTTTGTCCCATCTTAATTTTCCAGCAATAGATTTTTACACATTATTTCAGAGAGAAATTTAATAACAAGATATTTTTAATAATTAAATTTTGTCAGTTGTGTGATTGGTTGGGATTCTGGACAGTCCTTGAAATTATTGTAAATTATATTCTATTATTAATATCTCACTTTATTTGGCTAGATTATATAAAAATAACTATTAGAAACTTAGAAACTTAAATTGAATAGATACTTAAATATATTTATAATTATAAATTAGATTTTATATTTATTGGGAAAACATTTATGACTCTGTTAAGAATATAAACTCTGGGGCAACCCATATTTCTTGGGACCCCTTTCAGGCTAGCAGAATCTTTACCCATTTTCTTTCCCTTTCTACTTTTTCCCCCCTTCTGTAGTTTTTTCAATTAAAGTGTTCTCTTCACAACTTGGAAAAAAAAAGCAAAAGTAAAAAAGAAAAGAAAAGAAAAGAAAAGAAAAGAAAAGAAAAGAAAAGAAAAGAAAAGAAAAGAAAAACCTCTGGATCGGAAGACATGAGATGTACATCTAGTGTCTCAAACCTTCAGAATTCATTCTTTCAGTTCTTGGAGTTACGACATTCATCATACAACATAACAGGCCGTCATTAAAGTATCACCAATAGTTTGGAGTCTAAATAATTTAAATTTTACGAGTAGTAACCAGCAAAATGTATGAGGATTATAAAGTAAGAACTTTTACAGTGTATTTGAAAACAACTTCCTTTTTTTTGTTTCTTTTTGTCCAGAAAAATGAAATCTACTCATTCTTCCTATAAATATCTCTCAGAGGTCAAAATGCTACATGATGTTAAACCTTTTCTCCTATCCTAAGAGATCCCAAGAGCCCTGCCCTTCACCCATAGCCAACCTGTAGGAGTTGACAAAGCCATGGCACCCACTGGACAGTTTTGTCTGTGAATACGTATGAATGAAAGTTTCCTGAAACCAAAAACACCTATTGGCTTCATTGAATAGAATCACACTGTTATGGAATCCAGCCAAAACAAGTAAATAAACAAATACATAAATAAGGGTGATTGAAATGACCAAGAGACAAACTGACGCCACAGCTCTGTGGTTGAAGGATTTATCTGACATGTGTAAGAGTGAATTTCTAGATTTGATTCCCCAGTACCACATAAAAATTAGGTAGTGCTTTATACCTCCAATGTTTGCACTTGAGAGGCTGGAGCAGGAACACTGTATTTATTGTATTACATTTGAGGCCAGCCTGGCCTCCATAAGGTGTTGAGGGTACGCCTGGCTTACAGAGACAGACACTCTCTTTCTTTCTCTCTCTCTCTCTCTCTCTCTCTCTCTCTCTCTCTCTCACACACACACACACACACACACACACACACACACAAGCTCGAACTTCTCTGTGGAATGTGAGGTGTTTTTCAAGTATTAGTTCATTTACTATGTTTGTATTTTGTAGATACTGCAGATCATATGTGGCAAATATATGCAATAAAAACATGAGTTAGAGAATTCATGATCATAAGAGTTTGCTTTCTACTGGAAGATAAAAAGATTATTTTATAGTAGAGGATTAAAAACAATTATCACCTATGTGACAAACTATTGAGTTTCCAAGAACACATAGGAAAATGTTTCAATCAAACTAGTATATGTTGGTATAAGAGTGTTCTCTGAGACGTGGCACAGAGGGAAATGTGAAAACATAGGTAGTGGTTATCTATGCAATCTGAAGAGGGTGACGAGTACATGATTCCCACGATAAAGAAGCAGCAATGGTTAAGCTCAGAAGAGAGCTAATCTGCCAAGGATAAGGCTAAGTGTCAGGATCACTTGTTCCAGAAGGAGAGAAGTTATTGGGAGTTGAGAGTAAGAAATGGTACTACTGCAGATACAAACTGCAGCCTGGTCCCAGGTGAGTCTTGTGATACAAGGTAAGATTTGTAGAATTTTTCTGAAAGCTGTCAGGTATCAAAGTTGTTTATATGGAGAATAAAATGGTGATATTTAAGTTTTAGAAAAGTCAATCCAGAAGATGGGAAAATGAATTGTAAGGTCAAAGATGAATTATCAAAAGTAGATTTGATGCAGCCAAGAAGTAAGAGGGACCTGGCAAAGGGCGCAGTGGGACAGAGAGGATCTTCATGCTGCTAATATACACATATGATGTGTGGTAAAACTAATGTGTAACACAGGCACAAGGCAGAGCTGCGTAGCATGTGTGTTGTTTCTGCAAAAAGATGAATTAATTTCAACATCTACTCCAGAAGAAAGTGATTTCCTCTTTTGAGATGTTATATTAGTGGATTAATTTTATTTTCAGTGTCTTCTACACAGAAATGGAAAGAAATGTGTTAAATAAAAATGTATTCTAGGGCTGTAGGAATAGTTCAATGCTAGAAAACTTGACAAAAAAAATACAAGGCTATTGTCTGGAACACTAGCACTGAAAATAAAGTAATAATAATAATTCAATGAATAATATTATAGAATGTCAAGATTTTGTAATTAAAAATACAATTGAAATATTGTTTTACCCAAATAAAAATTAGCACTATAAGGCACATTATTCCCATTCAGGTTTTAAATTATTTTCTTCTGTATTAACTCCAATAAACATTATTTTTATATGGTAAATAGTAATATTTTCAAATATATATTGAGCTTACACTGTATAAATTCAGTGCTTACTTTCATCTAATATTCTGAAATACAAAATGTACTTCTATAGCATTTTAGAAATAATACAATTTAATTATGTGCAAGTTGCATGTATACACGTATATTATACATATATGTGTAACTGTCAACAGAATATTTTACTGTTGGTAAAATTTCACAAAATAGAATAAGTACAAAGTAATTTATTTATATTGCTTTTAAGAATATAAGAATAATGCTTCAATTTTGCCTGGTATGCCTTTGCATGTAAAAATAAAACCTGTATCTACAAGAAATATATAGAGATAGGATGACTATGTCAAGTTGTGTGTGTTCTTTTCTAGTTTTGATCATTGTTACCACAATTTTATTCAGCTGCACTCAATTATGTCATCTACATGAACTAATAAAGTGATTTCTTCACTACTTTTCTAATACTTGGAATTATCAAAAATCATGATTGTTAGAGAAATAGTTGAAAAATATTCCTTTGTTTCAATGTACATTTTTGAATATGGGAAAGGTTAAGAATCATGATTCAGGACCACCATGATTAATCATTATTCACTGACTCTTGAGGTAATAAAATAGACCTAGAAGATGTATGCTGTGGTGTAAAGGTGGATTTTGTTGCTCAAGGGGATACTTTGTTCTAAGTGCTCAGTTACTTATGTATAACCTAAGAAAGTTCAAATATTTGTTAATGTGATTTAATTTTTAAATATTAATTATATTTATACATGGCTCCTATAAGTTGCAAATCAGTGCTATTATTTTCACCACAAAATTTTATATTTTGTGCATTAAAGCGAATACTTTCAGCACATATGAATGACATTGTTCTAACATTAAGACATAGGTATCTACATTTATATTTTTTTATTTTGAAATTTTTATCCTTCATGTATATATTATTGTATATGAGCATGATAGAAACATATTTGATACATTTTTAAAATAAGTGATAGTTTTCTTCCACATTGAAGCCTCACTTTTTCTAATGGTAATATATACTGAAATTCATTTTAGGACCTTTTTTACTCCCTTTCTTTACCCAAATATGCCAAAATGTTTTTATTACTTTAGATTTACGTTGTTATTTGAAATTCTGAAGAATGAAGCATATCCCACTTTTTCCAAAATCAGTTGATATTATTTAGTCAGTAAATTTTTATTGTAATTTTTGAAAATAGAAATCTAGCTGTCATCTTAATTAGTGCCACATCTACTTTGGATATTTGGAAAAATGATTTTTCCCTCTGAATAAGAATAATAAAAGAACTAGAAGACACACAAAGATATATTGCAGATGTTTGTCAGAAAAATCGGAAGCCAAGAAGCCAGAAATGAATGTTTTAACAAAAAAGTTGAATTAGATAAAGTCACTTAAAGAATAGAATGCTCACATGTGATGTCTTATAGATGCTTTGCTCGTCTGTGCATTGATCTTATGTAATGGCCAGTTTCCGTTGGCTCAACTGCACCTTTTCTCAAAATTCTTGCAAGAACTTTTTTGTGCTTTAAAACAGAGTCTCCCCGTGACACACGACTGAGCTGCTGATGATGGGCTCCTTCATATGTTTTTAAGTTAAGCTGTTTGTAGCAGATCAGTGTCACACACCATAGACTCAAACCTGTCACTATACAGTCTCCAGAGTCACATCTTGATTTTCACGTTTCCAGACATTATCCCACCCTGCTGATTGGCCTAGACTCCACCTCTGTAATACCTTGTCCATGCCAATTCTAAGCCGACCCTTAGAAATCAGAAATTAAAAACACACCAGATGTGGAACAAGGTAGAATCAATGTAAGGCTGAATTTTTGTAAGCAATTATTTGAAAAATTTGCACTGGTTCAATTTTTGTTTTGGCAACATTGATAATTTCCAGCACCCCTATACTACACAAATCAGCTAAAAGAACTAAAATGTTTCACAGCATTGTAATAGATCACTTTCTTTATTCAATCAAAAAATTAAAATTTAGGAAGCTAAAAAGTATATGAATTTTAAGATTTAATTAATTTAAGATTTAATTTAATAAATGGCAACTCTTTCAAAACTAGAATTATTTTCAGAACTTCTTAGCAATTCTCCATCCTTGAATTCCAAATATTTGGTCAACTTTTCATAATCACTGTGTTTGAATCCATTTCTAATTAGCGACCATCTCCAAAAATCTATTCTCCACATGCTGTGACACTCGGTCACGAGTTCTTGCTACTTTTAGATCTCCCTCCAAAGTGTCATGTGCTCCTAGTTGGAGCTTTTGGAAGGTGTTTGGCTCAGGGAGGCTCTCACCTCAAGAAGCAGATTAATTAATTGACAATCCCTTAGTTGAAGAGAATGGATCATGAGGGCATGACTTTGGGAACTGTGTCTTGTCCCTGGACCATTTGGGTTGAGTCTCTCACCCTCCCTGCTTTCTGGCTGCAGGAAGCTTTCCTCTACCATGCTCCTTTGGAGCCTCTGTTTCTGCCTCACCTCGGCCTACAAAGAGCGGTTCCATTCTAGACTAAAACCTCTGAAACTATAAGCTAAAAGAAATCTTTCTTCTAAATTTCTCATGTCAGACATTTTGTCACATGAACAGCAACAACAAAAAAAAAAAAAAACCAAAACAAACAAACAAACAAAACCCTGAAAGTCACAGTTCCCCACATCATCTTTGGGCATCCTCTTTATCTTCATTCCTAAACAACTGATGGGATTTGATCCCTGCCATAATGACGACACGGTGCAAACCTTCTTTCGCCCATGTTTCTTTGTTTCTGCATTTTTCTCTATTCTTCTGCACAACAAAACTGCTGCAAAGTAGTTGTTTATTGAAACTTGGCTTTTAGTTTCTCCTCTCACTCATTCTTAAATAAATTTTATAAGGCTTTTTATATAAAATCTTAAAATTTCATAGAAAAGCAACCGACATTACATAGAATGTATTACTATAAATGTAAATATTTGATCTGTCATTGACTTAGGACAAAGGTAACTCATTCATCTTGTTATATTGATTTTAACTTTACCTGTAAATCTTTGTGAGAAAGTATTTTTTCCTCTTTTGGCTATGCCTCATTCATCTATTTTAAAAGCTCTTCATCATGGACGTGTTTTTGGTCTATAGTCTTTCACTTAGTGTTTATAAATACCTGGGTATCTCACAATTTGGTATTTCTAGCCTGAAACTCCCTTCTCACTTGCAAGCATAGCCAACCAACATTTTGTTATACTGTGTGTCCTATTCCTAAAACAAGTCTTGAAGTCACATACTCACATATCCTAGCCGAAGCTCCTAGTATGTGTCCTGCTCTTCCCCGACTCTCTGAGTTAATAAGGTATGACTCAGTTCTCCTGTTTCTTAACTCGTGTTAAAGTTTCTGAGATCACTTTTATTTTTTCTTTTCTACTCTTTTTTCTTTTATTATCTAGGCAAATATTATCATCATCTAGATGCCTTGACCTTCCCAAAACAGAACATTTCCATGGCTTCTTCATGGGTCCTAGCCATTGTTAATTTTTATCTTATTAATCGCTGTACATTTACTGCTTTTTCTTGTACCTTTTACTTATTTTTTCAGGCCTATTTTTCATTCTTTAAAAGCAGCCAGAATGATCTGTTAAACATTTCCAATGTTGTGACAGCAATTCTAAGTTTGTAAAATATAAAAATAAATCAATAGAAATCTTAAAATGTAAAAAGCTATAACCAAATGAATTTACATTTGTCTGTAGAAATTTCACATGAAAGTATATACTAATGGATATGAATTTAGATGTACAGATAACTTGACATTTATCTCAGATATACACAAATATCTTAGATCTTTATCTTAGACATGGGTACCTCAGTCGAATTACATCTTCTATTATGAAAAGTGATTAATATCCCACGTCTTTCTCAGAATAAAAGTCTTTGCAATGACTTCAAAGCCATTTGTAATACATGACATCTGTCTCCCTTACTCTTAGATCATTGTTTTCTTGCCTCTCCGAAACTCTTCCTATTCCTTATTTCAATTACAAAAATGTGGTTACACCTTCCGCCCTTGTATGGTGCAGTTATGCCAAGATTGTCACCATCGCAGGAACTTTACACTTGTGATGCCAATTTTCCAAAACATGGTTTCTCTTAATGTCATCAGATCTCACGGCTTCATCTTCTCTAGGTGTTGGAAAAATGATCAATGAGGCCATTTGTGACCACTTTCCCGATCTGCCTTTATTTCACCTTAAAAGCATTTTTCATTACCACTTCTATTGGGTAGCTTATTGTATCTACATTCACTTCATATCTTCATTTTGTTAGCTCTATATATTTTATGATTTAATTTATTGGACTATTTTAGCAGCTAGAAGAAATTCTGTATAGTACATTTGTATGTAACTTCAATATTATAGGCCATATTAATATACAAAATGATCAACAAATTGGAAAGATTGAAAGATAAATTTATGATAAATTATAATAATTTTGGAATATTCCTATATGAATTTATAAGACTTCACAATGGAATTTAGAGCAATAACAATATGTTTTGTATTTAATTACACTGTACGTGCTATTTTTGATGTCCTGTGACAGTCTACAGAACATGTGTCTTGGCAGGTGGTCTGGTTTCTAAGGAGGTCACATTGTATAGTAGTGATGTGGCTGGGACCTACAGACAGTCACACTTACTGAAGTATAAAAGGTCATCACAATCTACGTCAAATTATCCATGGTTTCATTAATATTTTTCAATAGACTAAAGAATTAGAAATATATCAGAGTTGGAATTGCCCAATATTGAAATATTCATGTAGTCTACATTGGATCCTATGAAATTGACTTAACCTTGACTGTAAGGAAGAGTAAAGTCAGGTTACTGGAAGTCATACATTTTTTAACTTATCTTATGTGATGCTTCTATGAATATCCATATATAACATGGGGATATAAAATTAATAATAGATAAAGAAAAGCAAATGGTGAACAAATCAAATATGAGAACTTCACATTATTGTTCTTGTTTTCAGGAAAAAAAAAAAGACCCGGATCTCTTGATTCCTGCATTTTACTAATTTGATGACTGGAAACTAGTTATCATTTGGCAGAAAGGCTAATTTAATCATTTAGAGCTGAATGTCCCCATGGTGACAGCTATTTCAATAGTGCAACATTTTTAGTTCTCTGATTTTAATTAATCTTATGCAGACCATTTTACATAATGTAAATCTATTTCTTGCTGCTAGTAATTGCATATCTAATTTACTGTGAAAAGAAGTCAATATTGCATCTGCTAAAGTAACTAAAAAGCAAAACTGAAAACATCATCCAATAATGATTTTTATCACTTGATTTTACTTTATTAACTTTTGGAACTTTGAAAATTATAGTCTTTTTAGTCAGAACTTTGAATTGTTTCCTCTTTCTGGGAAAGGAATTATTCCTTGGCATGAAAGGATGCTTTATTTTAAACACCACAAGTTTTGTGCTGGTGGTTATGTAAAGGAAGCAACCCGATGAACACCACTGATAGAAAACATTACGCTTAAATAAAGCTGACTTTTTTTTTTTTAGCTGAAGCCCAGGGGAGAAATATGAAGCAGTGGAAAATATTTTGGGTGGCAGTGCAGTTGTAAAATACGCTTGAAGAAGCGCTTACTTCATTATAATTATTTCCTCTTTTAGTTGTTAGTCAACCTGCTCCATGGAAAATTATCTTGAGCCTCTGCTGACTTCTGCTTTTGTCAGCATAACACTCAGTAGCATTGCTCCTTCCCAGGGAAGGACCTCTGGAAAACCCCAGGGACTCAGTGGAGAGGTAACAGCAGCTCATTTTTATAAAAATCCCTTAGTGTTGCACAATAGTTTAAACCTTTTATGGTATTTTCGTGGAAACTTTCATCTGGCTTTTTTGACTCTAGTGTATCATTAAGTTGAGAAGAAAAACCAAAGAATCTAATTTCCTGATCCCGCCCCCACGAAAATGGTAAGGGATTTGGTATGTTTGTTAATGAATAAGATTTATTAGTATTATTCATGAATCTGAAATGTAGAGACAATGGAATTTACTTGCTCCATTGATTTTGAGAGATGTGGAGTTTATTTTGCTTTTATTATCTCTATAGAATTGATAAGTTGAATATGATTATCTATTTCTGCATTTATTCTCTTTTCTTGGTTGAAATATCTCTGTTACAGTCTTGAAGCAATTTGTCTTCTTCATAATTAAAATATGAATTTGAACTTCTATTATTAGTAAGAGATGAGAAATTCAACAGCTGCTTAGAATCCTGCCTTTGTAAATGGATACATGCATTAGTTCAATTAGTGTATTATCTGGAGAATGTCTAAAAATCAAAAAGAAAAATAGGTTGGCGATATATCTCAGTGTGAAGACCCTAGCCTCTAGTCCCAATACTATAAAAAAGTGCTCTAGATTACAGTGATTAATAAGTTTGTAAAAAGTGTGGCACACTGCAAATTCTTAAGCATTCAGTTTGTACACTGTTTTTCTCGGTATGGAATAATATGTGAACAATATTTATGTATTTTTTCATGCACTTATCAATCTTTATAAAGGGCAAAATAGAGGAATGACCTGTTAACCTGTTGACAGAGGAGTATTATTGAGTTAACAATAATATTCAAGATCTAGTTTACTCTAATGTTGTTGTGTTTGCTCTCAGTGTCATGAGCAGAATACAATTTTTTGTAACTTCCCTAAACTTTGTAATCTAACTTAATGCATTTTATAATCCTCATTTTTGAGAATATAGGATCTTATTATGATTTATTTTGTTAATTAAATTCATGGTTTAAATTTGTGATGATCTCAGCATTCAGAAGCAACTGTGTTTGGCCTTTCTTTTTTCTTTTGCTTCAAATTTCAGCCATACATTCAGCATCATAGCTTCTTAAATTGTCTAGCCCGACACAGGAAAGACATCAGGCCATCAATCTGAATTTTGCTTTCTTAAGGGTGAGGCTCTAAAATAATTGTTTTCGCTCATCAAATATCACTTCTATAAATATTAAATTAAAGTTGTTTGATATATAATATCTATTAGAGACTTTTTAAATAAGGTCTCACTTGGTAGTCCAGGGTGGTCCTGAACTCACTATGTAGCCGAGGATGTTCTTGAACTCATGGCAGTCTTCCTGCCCCTGCCTCACACTCACAAGTGCTGGGACTACAGGCCTGCACCACCACATCTGGCTTTTACAAAAGATTTGAACAAGAACATTTAGATTACCCACGCCCATCTGGGACCTATGTTTTATTCTGAGACTGTGGCTAGTGTTTTAAATCTCCATGCAGAGTATGAAAGATGTACCAGTGAATGCAAAAGCTTTTTACCGGTTTTGCTTGGTGCCTCCTTAATTCAACTTCCTTCTTTGTCTTAATGTGCGGTTATCTGCTTCTACACCAGAAGAGACCTCTCCATTTGTCATTTAGTTAAACTCCAATTCTCCTGAAGCCTTATGTTGATAACATTAATTTCAAATTCGGTTAGCAGATTTCTCTTCTCAATGGTCAACTCCAATCTGCGACATGTTGTTTATTTAATCTACCTGTCAGCACCGAGTGCTTAGTGATAAATCACCAGTACATTTCTAGCCTATGCACTGTCATATCATATGCCAATTGGCTGGCTTCAAAACAGTAATGCACTGTATTCTTTTCCTTTGCTTGAGTGTATGTTATAAACTTTCTGGGCAATTCTGCCTTGGTCACCCTTTGACTTGTGTCCACTAAAACAGTCTGCATTAGTAAATTTGTATTTGACTGTCATGGTAGTTGCTGTGGTTTATAACAATTGGACCTTTGCAGTCATTCCATTTTCTAGATGTGATTTTGATCTTGGCGAAAATTTTGCTGTCTTTCTCAACTGTCTGTTTCTTTGTTGTTACAATAAACATCTTGGAGTTGGAGTTTTATTAACTGGGAGATGAAATCAGACTTGGCTTAGAAGATGAACGCATTTATGTGTAGATGAGCAAAAAATGTGTTACTTTAATTTAAAGTTTTACACTTTTATCTCATTTGTCTTTAATTTGTATCTCTATAGATTATTAACAGTAACAATTCTTTGATACAGAAGTTAAATATTATATGTATTGCTTTGTCTTTAAGTATCGAAACTTATTTTCTAGTGACTTCTTGAACTTGAGGACACATCACCCTGAGTACAGATTAGATACAAATTACTTACATAATTGTTTTAAAAATAAAATTAACGACCGGGCAGCAAGATGATGCCAAGGAGATGAAACTCATGAACAAAAAAGGAGGGATCTTGTCAAGATAAGCACTGATGTGGGATTTTATTCCTAAAAGGATTGCTGGAGTGTTTCAGAGAGAGAGTACGATTAGACTTACAGAACTACAACAAGGTGCAGAAAGACATAAATATTGGAATAACATGGTGCTAGCAGTAATATGAATGGTATAAGTACCACTGAGGAAAGAAAAGAGTGGACAGACACTGCATTCTCCTGAACATGCCCATCCTGCCTGAATTCAAGGATGCAATCACGGTCTCTTGTATTCTACCTGAGAACCCATATTCAACAGGAAGTGAATATGTAAGCGGTACCAAAAGAAAAAAAATTGGGTCAAAAATCAGAAGGCATGTGACCACAATATGCATTATAAGATGTAATCTATGAATATATCCTCCACCCCATTCCTGTTAATAGCCTGTGCTGCTTCCACACCTCCCCAGAAATGTTAAATGGGAAGTAAGAAATCTATAAAAGGCCCCTGAAACTACTGTTCAGGGCTTTTCTGGTCTAGCAACCTCCCTGCCCCAATTAGTCACCAGCTAATAAATCTCTCAATTTCAAAAGATGGTGTGTGTCTTTGGCATTTTTATTTGGTGGACTTACAAATGGTAAAAATAAAACAAAATAAAATAACCATGGAATTGTATTATGCTATGAATAAAATCATGACAGATGCATTGGATGATGTGTAAAGGGTTGAAGCACTTCAAAGGATATTACTTTTCTCTTTATCTATATACTATACATATTTTCTGTCATACTCATATCTGCAGCACTTAAAATATTTGAATATATATAATATATATACATACTCAGCTTATCTTTGTACAAATAAATTGTGACAATTAAAAAATATAAAATGGTAATCAAGCACATTCTAGTGTATTACAAACAAAACCATGATAAATGTATGAGGAAATGTGACTCCAAAGGACCTCATCTATGTCAATGGACAAACCAATGTGCATGTGGCTTCATATTCATGCCAGACACATTTAAAATATGTGACACTATTTTTTCAGTATCTACATATGAAAATATCCCTTTTTAAATATTAATTATGATAGTTATAAATTTTTGTCAGCTAACCAGTTATTTTTGTGGAAAATAAATTTAGGAAAAACCTGCTTTAGTAACAACTTTGAATATGATTAGCTTTTGTTATTTAAAAATTTGAAAGGCATTTTTTAGATAGTGTTTCTTATGCTTATGCTTAAAATGTTTCAAAGTATCTACCTTACTCTTCAGTGTCGGAGTATTATCTTATTAGAATGCGTACATGTGATGTCACGGCCTACAGGACAAAAGCTGAGCACAGATCGGAAGTGCAATTAGTGCCCACGCAGGCAGAGTCATGGACAAAACAACTTTATTTTTCACTACAAGATTTCTATGGCCAGGGTGAAAACAAGGGCCCGTGCCTAGGGGTAACATTCTTAGCAGATCTTACAAGTGCTCTGTGTAAAGTCTTTATTATGGATATAACTCAGCAGTTCCTTGCTGCGGTCCACTGACTCACTCACTTGACTCGTGGAAGTTATCCTTCTTTCGTCTCTTGAGGCAGCATGGAAGCATCTTTCTCCTTACATTAGAATTCATGGCAGTCTTCCACCAGAATTGCAAAAGATTAGAAGAAGGTCCCCATTCTTGCTGAGTCAGGAGGAATTCTGTAGAATGGACCTGCAAACAGTCTGAATTCCCACACTCACAGAAACCAGTTTGACTACATATTTCAAAATTTGAAAACATGCTTGTTTACTTACTGACAAACGTCAAATGTTCAAGGGTAATTGTTATAGTTTGGATCTGGAATGTACCCCCAAAGTCTCATGTATTTAAATGTTATAGATTGTCTATGGAACCATGTGCTGTTGATGGATTGGGACCTAGTCTGCAGTGGTGTAATACAGGCATGTAAGTTGGTTTAACGGCGTGTAAAATAGGATTAACTGTGTATAGTGGGGGGTTACCACACTTTCCACAACTGGATCCAGGAGGGGCTGATCACTGGGATGAGACCTGGAAGGACACATAAGCTGCTTCCTGCCTTCCTTGGGAGACCGATCTCAACTAGTCTCAACTTGCCTGCTTGTTCGTGATGTCCTGAGAAGCTGCCTCCACCTCTGCCCCTGCCATGCACTTCCATTGCTGCCTGCCGCCCCTGAATGGACTGTGACCTTCTAAAACTGTGAGCTAAAATAAACCTTTCCTCCCCTAAATTTGTGGATGTTAGATATTGAGTCACAGCAATGGAAAAGTAACTGAGACAGTATGAAATTGTTACTATTAGTAACTGTTTTGGTATTGTTAGTTCTCATAATAAGTTACTATATATTTCAGCCTTCACATAATTGGGATATTTTTTTGTATCTTGCTGTACTGAAAATACTATCTGCTGTGATATTGGATGCTAAGTGAAATATGTATTATTTAAAGGTATTATGTGTGACTATTGCAAGCAATATGTAAGCAGATATATGGTTTCATAGTTTTTTGGACGACAGTCACTGTGACATCATCACCAAAACTTAGATGAATTTACCTAAAGATTTTATCTGAAGTTTAACACAGAGCCTCTCAAATATTTAAAGTTTATTTGTAATTGATCTCTTTCAGGAAGTGTCTGGGTGAATTTTTGGACTTAATCCTAAATTTTAACATTTATGTCTCCAGGGGTACAGACTCCTGGGGCTTCTTCCATAATCCTCTTGGGTGTGGTGATAGGAGTGACGGTGTTTGAGAAGACTAAAAGAAAGAAGATCCAAACAATGCCAATTTCTGAAGTTTGCCACTGCCATGTTTAGGTCAGAAAGGCAGTGCCAAGCTGTATATGTCAACGGTTGCTATATAAGTTTGTTTACTCTGCCCTAACACAATGCCACAGTCTGAGTGACTTAAACAACTGAACTTTATTCTTTGTATTATTCTAGACACTGAAAGTCCAATATCAAAGTATGGGCGTCTTAGTTACTCTGAGTAGCTGAGACACAACCCACAGAGTCCATGACTTAAGAAAAGAAAGGTTTACTTTATCTCATAGGTCAGAGATCTTAGTCTCTTTCATGATCAACTGGAAACAACAGCAGGATCTGGTGGAGAACAGCTGCTCATGGCGTTGAACATGGAAGAAATTAGAACCTTGGAGAGAAGCCAGGGCAAGAGTGTATTGCCTTCTAGGCCACTCCTCAGTACTTGACCACACGCTCATGTTCATGCCTCTTGACCAAACTCCACCTTCAAATGGTATACATGGAATCTATAAATAACCACAAACATGGAAAACCATGAGGTTTTGTTGGGTCATTTCAGTCCCAAACCATACTCGTGGCTCAACTTAGCTTCTCCTGAGGCCTTTCTACTTGTCTGGAATACCATCTTTTATGTGTCCTCACCTGGTTTTGCCTTTTTGTGTTCACATTCCAACTACCCATTTCTCTTCTCACTTGAACATTGAGCCTTTATGAACTCATTTAATCTTAATTATCTTTTTAAAACCTTATTTCCAAATAAAATCACATTGGGAATTAAATTCATGGAAGAGCTATATTTATTTTCTCAGTATAATCTTGATGCTGAACTGAAATTAAAATGCAAGGCCGCTACAAGGAGTACAAGGAGGAACTCCAGTTGTCATGGAAAGTTTTTGGCCAATGGAAAGCCATAAAGTGGGGAAAGGCTAAAAACTACGTTCTTTATGAGATCTTGATTTTAAAATATCTGAATTAAAGATATTCTGTTGTTCTCAAGTAGCATAAACAGTGAAATGATCTTTATGTATATTTATTCCCATGGCCTTCATGAATCCTATTAAACAATAGAAAGCCAATCCTTGTCCATGTGTCAACCTAATTGAAACAAAAACCTGACAAACACAGTAGCAGCCATCTGTATGAAAAGGTCGTTGAAAAACAAAGAAGGCAAAACAAAGAGTCTAAGATGCCTTTGCATTTGTTTGACATGATCTCAAAATATCTTTTAAGCACTTTGAAATCAAACAGAGTTATATGAAGACATGATTTTCAACATCTGATTCTGGCTTTTAGCAAGAAATTTTGGCATCACTGAAATTCTTCATGAGATGATTTGAAGATTAAGCAAAATGAACTCAGGTTTATTAGAAAAGAACCAAGAGGGCAGAAGAGATCATGTCACTTTTTTCCTGTGGTGACATGATTCCCATAAGACAGAAACTAGTCATTTGAAATTACCTATATAAATAAAGGACTAAGGTTAAAATGGGTAGAAAATATAATAGATATTCCATTCGCATGAGCATCTCACCTAATTATATGATTTTATTGCTTTTGCTGTACTGAGGATTGAACCCGTTGTCTGTTGCTTGAGCAGTATGTATCAGGAGATCATCCAATGAGCCACGTTTCTAGTCTGTGTTTTTAAAATCAAATCAATAGCTATTAAGTAAGGAATTCTTAAAACTGCATATAATGTAGAAAAAACTACAGAAGAAAATGTCAAATTTTTAGCATCAATCAAAAAATAAGATTACTTCAAATTTTTTTCTAAATATAATACAAATTTCATACTCACTTATTGCATTTGTCTAGCTAAAAATAACCATAAATATGAAATGAAAACAGCCCCAGAATCTACGTATGGCTGATTTGAGTATATTGGTTATACTTGGGTTCAAGCCATTGCTCAGAGTAGTTACCAAAACCAAACTGCCTTCAAAGATATTTCCTATATTTTAAAAGTTATTTCAAGGATAAAGAACTTTACCTTAGTTATACTGGAAAGGAAATAATAGGATACAAATGATTGTATCTACCAGGGTCTGAATATTTTTGTTGTTTATAGCTGTGTCATATTAAAATTTGCCCATAAGAAGTTGCGGAGAGGAACCTTTGTGAAGAAGCAGCCTAAAGAAATAGGAAGCCAGGTTTGGTGGTTTAATCCCAGCACTCTAGGTGGGTGGGATAGGTAGAGAGTGAGAGTCAGCTTGAGCCATCCTGAGAAATTCAGAGATAACCTTTGTCAAAGAATAACAAATAAAAAAAATAGGTTGTAAATGTAGTTCAGTGCAAAGGCACTAAGTTCAATCCTCAGTAACATCCAAACCCCTCACTCAGAAAAGATGCATAGAAATACAAAACATTATGTGTAGTTTCATGAATATGTATATTACAAATATATCCTGAAAATACTGGTCTTATTTTGTCTTGAGTTGAGCTACTTCTAAAGAGCTGCTAAGGAAGGAGAGCTATATAGCTCACAGGACAATAAAGGATTGACTTTTTTATCTCTTTGTGAATTAAAGGACACTGAAGCAATTTAAATGTGATGTATTATACAATACAGTAAAGAAAGAAAAAGAGCAAATTCTAAAAAAGATGGCATTCTACACTATGAATTGAATAAATATGAATTAAATGCAATTTATTTTTTATATTTTTAGGGTGGAGAGAAGGTGTTTCATTGAAAAAAAATCTAAAAAATGTATAGAAAGGGGATACAGCTTCCACTAGTGAGAACAGAACCCAGAAAAGTAGATTGCATTGAATGCAAGTTTAGAAGATTGTCATGTCCAATGGTTCATTGGTAATTAGGCCTGTGTGATTGTATCATGAACACCGAAAATGAGTGTGTGTGCTACTTTTCTGGGAAAAAAGTAGGTATATATTGAATCCATCTTCCACACAGGCGGCAGCTCACACTTGTGTAATTTTTAATAATCGCTTCTTAAGGTAAACTATGTCTCCAATACTTGCTTCCTAATAAGCGCAATCACCTCACAAAAATATGAGATTTAGTTGAAAAATTTTAAGTGACAGGTATTACGATCTGAATTGGAGAAATCAAGTATGGGAATCTTGAGGCGAGGAAAATAAGTCATCTACTCTGGGTTTAAAAAATGCAATAAAGCAAGCAAACTATCAGTGGATTTCAAAGACCATTCTTAAAAATGATAATATTATCTCATGTTATTTATATACCAAGCACGAAACCGCTAAGTATCATGGAATCTCCCATAATTTCAGAATAAAAGAGAAAAAAGTAATAGAATGATTTAAGTATTAGACATTCAAATCATGGGCACTGTATGTAAAGAGCATACACAGTAAACATATGCATACTACATACAAGCAGCTATCATTTAGTCATGATAGATACTAAAAATGCCCAAAATAATAAAGAATATACAAATGTCGTTCAATAAACTGAAGTACACTTGTTCTATATATTGAAAGGTGAATAAAGTGCTTTAAAATAAAATGAATTGGCTTATCTAGTTGTTTAAAATGGAGATGTGATACAAAGTTATAGTGCTAATAATGAGCCATCCTAGTGAGCTCTTTCCAGTCAAATTATGTCATCTTATTTTACTTCATTTCTCTAAAATAGATGGGTCAAAGGGTAGGGGGGGAAGGAAATGTAAATGCTTGCACATAGAAATAGAGTTGAATCTTGACGTATATTATGATCACAGTGAGTCTTAGAGCAGATTTTACCAGTCAGATATACGTAAGGTTGTCTTGAAGAAGTTATTTAATATGTAAGGCTCTTATATTCCTCTTAAGAATATTTCCAATTTGAGAGGTTGTTGTGATATAAAATGACCTTATATAAATGTGGGAAAAAACAGCACACATGAACATGTGCACATAAGCATATGCTCAACATGCAGAAAATGTCACTTGCTTGGAATCCCAGTTGATTCTGAAGATGTATTTACTCCAAGACCCCCCTCTAAATTTCAGATAAAATTCTTTTCCTTAGAAAGTCTATACTGCAGCCCAGACTGCCTCATCTCTCCACTCACTTTCAGTATCTTTTCTGTTCGTTTATGGGAATGCATATAATTGTATAAGATTTTAAAATTCCACATAATTTTCTTTTAAAATTTAATAACTCAATTATAAAATACAAAACTATACATAATAGACTACTAGGTATTATATATCATATATTTAATAGCTTCTTAAGGCAAACTATATCTCTAATTGTGTGTGTGTGTGTGTGTGTGTGTGTGTGTGTGTGTGTGTGTGTGTTGAGACAGGGTCTCAATCTGTTACCCAGGCAGGTCCTGGACTCACTATGTGGCCCAAGCTGACCTTGGACTAATGACAATCCTCCTGCCTCAGCCTCCAGAGTGCTAAGATTATAGGCGTGAGCTACCACACCCAGCTTATGAAGTGCTGGGTCTTGAGTAGGCAAGCACTTAAACTGCAGTGCCATTCCTCCGGCCCTAATATTTTATAGATGTATGTGTTGCATGTCTAGGAAAGCATATTTAACTCCTTATACCTTTATCATTCCTTTATGCTATTGTGAGAACATTTCTTCTAACCTTTAGAAATGTACAGTATATACTTAAAGCTATCTTACTGCACAGTAAGAAAGCAGAACTTGTCGATCCTTTCAAAATGGAGTAGCACATGTGGTGAAACCCTTCCCATCTCTTCCACGGACTCTTGCTCTTGTATGCTTCGGGTAGTCACCTTTCAATTTCTATAAGATTCATTATTCTAAAATTCCCTGTGAGTGAGATTCTGCAGTACTCTTCCTCTGTGCTTAGCTTTTTTTATTTAGATTAATGATCTTACAATCCTTTCTATGCTCTAGAAAATTCTTTTTTTAATGGTTAAAGAGTATCCTACATTGTTTATGCATATTTTATTATTGATTTATTATTTGATGGGCATTTTGATTGCTTCCATTTCAAAACCATTTTTGGCAATGCTGTTAGCAACATGAAAGTACAGCTGTCACTTTGGCATTATCATTTTGTTTCCTTTGAATATGTATCCAAGAGTGAGATTGTTGGATAATATTTCAGTTCAATTTTTGTATGTTTTCCATAAAGATGCATGGATTTAGACTTAATACAACATATAACAGAAACGCATATATACCCATTATGTTGCAGCACAACTAACAATAGCAAAATTGTGGAAGTTGAGAAAATACCCATCCATAGATCACTGCATAGAAAAATTGTGGTATAGTACACAACAGAGTGCTACTCTTCCATAAAGACTGAGAGATTGCAGTCTTTTGTAGTTAAAAGGACACAATTTGAGACTATCATGTTTAGTGAAGTGAGTCAAACTCAGAAAGTTAAATATTGCATGATTTCTCTAACATGAGAAACCCAGAATACAGACATTTATAGAGTCGAATGGGTGTAATAGTGAGAGTCATGGGAGATAAAGAGGAGGTGAGAAGGCCAAAAGTTAATGTGATATGTATACCTGTATATACAGAATACTCAAGCTCAATGTAACCATTGTATATCTCATATCCTTATACTAATAAAAATGAGAAGAATAAAAGCTTGTTTCAGAGTCAAGGTCTGGTCTCTGCCTTTTCCTTCCCTTTTTCTAACAACTAACTCGTTACCTTTACTACTTTGATAATCCCCAGTTTCACTAAGGACCAGTGGTATCACATCATAGTTATGATTTTTTTCTTAATGTTTACTGCTGTTGAGAATTTTGGTGGTACAAGTTAATCACTTGTATTTCATCTTTTGATAAATATCTCATTAGATCTATTATACATTTTCAATTCTACTGTATTTTTGTCATAAACAATGATAAAGAGTTTGCAGCTATTTTTATCTACTCCATAAGCTGACTTTCCCCTATGTTGTTTGTTTCCTTTGTTGTGGAATGTGGGGGTCTTATCACCACACAAGGGCCGGGTAGAGGAAAGGTGAGTGAGTGGCTGGGCCCCCTCATCCCAAGAGTAGCAGACCCAGCTGGGAGTCTGTGGAAGCAAGAACTCACTCTATTTAGGAAGTACAGAAGCTTATATAGGGTAGAGGGAGACCGTGGTAAGGAGGGGAGAGCAGGCAATTGGACGTGGTGTCTACGTCAGCGTGCACCAAGCCAATCAGTGAGATGTCCATACAGGCGGACGCCAGGCGCTGGTAGCAATAGTATTGGGATCACGTGTGGTCCATTGGGCTGAAACGGCTTGGCCCAATCATCTTTCTTGGTAAATAGCCGCGGTGGCCTCCCTGGAACTTCTGCCAGGCACCATCTTAGATATCACCTCACAATGGAAAATCATTTTAATTTGTTGTAAGCTTCTATCTCTGTGGGACCTAACAAAAAGAAAGACTAAGCTACGTATTGCAACGTAGGAATTGAATCAATCCAATACTTGAGAACAGGACATAGTGAGACACACTATCCTACAAGACTAGAGGAAGAAAACATCCAGAAATGCAGAGTTCAAGAGAACAACTTTAAACTCACTTAGGAGCCTATTCTTTCAGTGCTTTGAAAGGGCATATGCCTTTCATACAATAATACTGTAGGAGATAGAAGAGGAATTGGGAGAGAAGGAAACCTGGAATCAGTAGAGAGATTTACTGTTTGTCTTCAGAAATTTGCATTCTGAAGTTCATTTCTGCACTGTTTACAAAAACTTTCAGAGCATTAAGGGAAAAAGAAAAAAAATAACAGCAGTAAATTCAGAATATGGCTTACTCTGTTTTGATACTTCAGAGGAAGAAAATGCAGAACTTAAATCTCTGGACGGATTTTGCAATTTTAGAATTATTTTATGATCTAGGTCTTCAAACACAAGAACTTTATGCAAACAAACAAAGAATGAAAGAAGAAGAAAGAAAGAGTGAAAAATTCTAGAATACATAGGAGAATTATTTTGGTAAATGTCCTATGAAATTGATGTAGCAAAGCACTCTACCCTGCTCAGGAAAACTTCAGGCCAATTTGAGAAGAAAATCTCAAAGAAATTATTGTTCAAATTTTGTATGCAAAATTTATGGCCCATGTAGGATATATTTCAGTGTCCTAAAAAACTTGAGGTGTTTTTACCTTCCTTAACAGAATCTCCAGCTATGCACATTCTGTATTGAAAGAGCACATGAAATATATTTTCAATGTATTACACTCTGTTTCTCATACGAATAGTGTGTTCAAATTACAAATGGCTTATTAATCAATAAAATCACACAATATTATCAAAAAATTAAGTAATAGAAACATACACAACCATAGCAAAGTGTTAAGGAATTATTATTACTAGGTTTTTGTACAAACTAGGTAATGTTATGAGGTTAATTAGATTCTAACCTTTAAGAACATTTTCTGTATATGGAGGAAAGAAAAGAGTATACCTAAAACATTTTTGAAAGAATGTATGTTAGACGAGGTTGCAAAGTAACAAAATCTCTATCAAATGTTAATTATTTCAACATCAAATTCCACAAGAAAGACAGATGCCCATTAGAGAGGCTTATTAGGACATGTTCTGGCATGATGTGAAAAGTTTTATAGTCAGTACATTCTTCATGCCAAAGCCATAGATCATTTATTTTTTTGGATGTACCATTTAAATAATTTGAAGCAGATGACTGTATGAGTGCGACTGTTAACTGGTTACCACTCTCTAAAACCTGAATAGATTGAGAAACTCCAAACATATCTGTAACATAAAGTTCTGGATAAATCTATAGATTACTGACATATAGCCTGAAAACTGAAAGGGAACACCCACCTCGAATGTGGGTGCCCACATACAGCACAGAGGGAAAGAGGAAAGGCCCCTGCTTCAGAATGGCCCTGGATTCTCCACGGCCTTTGGTCTTACAGCGCCAGTCTCCACAGCCTTCTGAGTAAGATTATCACTGGCAATTCTCCACTGATCACAGGCCTTTGAAGGTGTGGTGTCCCGAAACCCCTCTTTTCACGTTTTCTATCTTTTTGTCTGGGTCACCACTCCCCCGGCTCTCTCCGATGCCATCTGCGATTTGGGTTTTGTCTTTCTGTGATCTAGCTGATGCTGGATCTGCCAGGGATTTTATACATATACTTTCTATTAACTCCTGTTTTTTCTAGAGAATTCTAACTGGTACAGTTAGGGGAAAAGCATCAACAAAAAACAAATATAGACAAAAGTTGTGAAGGGAAGAGAATTCCATAGTTAGGTTGACAAATGGAGAGTAGGGAAATAAGTGAGGGAGACTCAGACCAAAATAATCCCTCTTCCCTTTCAACTGTTTGAAAGTAATAGCATGACTGTTAGCGAAGTGAATATCTATTTTCATCCAGAGTGTAAATTTTTCCACGTAGTCATTAGTTAATCATAGGTCAGAGAAGACATGGGCCTGCCGCTAATCCCTCATCCTTGGAAATGTATTTATAGTTTCTAAATTCTGAAACTTCCGAAAGTACCTTGGACTAGGATGCTGTTTCTGGAAGCATATTAGCATGACAATCGGGGCTGACTGATGACTTATACTCTGAGATGAATTAGAAGGCTTCTGCAACAGTGGGAACCCAAGTTCCACCCCACAAAGAATCTCTCAAGTTATTTAGTATCACAACAGCTTTCTCCTCACCCAAGTTCTTCTCCACATTTGAATTTCTAAAGAAACAAAGAAAGCTGGCATTTCCTCTATTCCTCTATTCTTGTAAATGTTTTCTACTAAGCAGCATCTCTTTTCTTTATGTCATTTTCTTTCTATTTCTATTTCCAATAAAATTATTTCTGTCTGTGCTGAAAACACTGTGTTTCCTCACCTTAAGTAAACTCTGTCTTTTCCTTGGCGATGCCTGGCCCTGTGGACACTCTGATAAGGTTTCCCTGTGTAGAGAACCTGCCCCTGCTTTTACTGCGGTATTGTCATGGTCCATACTCTCTGCATCCCGGTTACACACCTACTTCTGCATTCCAAGATAATATTGGTACTTGCTTCATAATTTGCACTTTATGAGCTTCTCACTCTCTAAGCAACATATTTGAAAAATATATAAGTTTATTTATTTTGTGCTGCTAGGGATCAAACTCGGGGTTTAGATCATGTGACACAAATTCTGTCCCACTGTGATATATCTTCTATAATCAGTGATTTTCTTTCATTAATCTTGGATTACTTATTAGGCCATAAGGAGTCCTAAAGAGAAAAACTATTGTAATATGAGAAGTATTATTGACATTCTCTAGTAAAGCAATTCAAAAATGCTCTAAGAAATTACACATTTAGCAACAAAACCCTCTTGCTAAAAGCAATAAGCAGTGTCCATTGTAATTAGATTTTCAGTAAGGTTAATAGACTGAAACAAAATGAGGACAAAGATTGCACCTTTGCTCATCACTGAAAACTGAATACTTAGCCAAATTCTGTTACAGCATCGTGACACTTGTTAAATTTGAGTTACACAAATGAATGAACAAAAGCTAAATGTTTGAGTCAAAATACATTTCTAAGCATAAGATGTGCGGATTTATGGCTGCTGTTTGAAACAGTTTCAAAATTAAATTTTTGTTAAGGTCCGTTAGCCAGCTATAAGGTGGCTTCTGTCTATCTTCTTTTAGATAAACATTTAGAAAAGTTTAGTAACATAAGGCATATCATCTATTATTTTATTTGGTTAAAATGAAAATTAGATTAATATTGAGGTGTTTGACATTCTAAGATTCTATTTTTTACAAAAGAATTAAATATACTGTTCAAAACTAATATAAAGGAGCTGGAGGAGTGGCTCCAAGGTTGAAGTGCTTATTTAGCAAGCACTGAGTACCTGAGTTTATTTCCCAGCACACCATAAGCTGAGCGTGGTAGCCACAGGAAGATTGCCGTGAATCCAAGGCCAGCCTGGGCTCCATAATGAGTTTAGGAGCAGCATGGGCATACAGTGAGACCCTGTCTCAAAAACAAGCAAACACACTAACTAACTAAGAAGAAGTATCACAGATAACGCTGGAAATTAGGTTTTATTAATGACAATGTGCCTTTTATGATAATGCAATGTTTCAATTTAAACATTCATTGTATATTTTGAGCATAATATGTAGTGATGACACTAAGTAGTTAAATGATCAGAATAGTGACTTACATGTTAGCACAAGATTTGCAATTTACATGGCAGGATTGCTGATATAGAAATGTGAACTTGTTTCTTGGAAGAACAAAATATAATTGACAGGTTCATTTATATGGCTTATTAATTGAAAGTACTAGCACAATACTTATTTTGAGTATTTTGAGCAGGATCAATGGCAATGTGTAATTTACACATTCCTTGTGTATTCAGATCATTCTGTCCATTTTTTAGAAATAAAATCAGATTAATATACATTTCTTTATCATTTTTCTTCATTGTTTAATAGAAACAACTGAGAAATTTGGTATTTTCTAATTTGTTTGAGAATTTCAAGTTAACCACAATCGTTGGCCTGTCATCAAAGAAATAGATATTTAACCAAAGTCCAATTTTTAGATAATAAAATATGATGTTTAGGTTGGGGGATCACACGCAGGTCCTCACATACCTTAATTACCCAATGTACCAATGATTTGTGTACACTGGGTTGATTTAAAATTTGAAACTGCATAAGTCCCAAATTATCATCTGCTCTTTTGGTCAATGTCTTTAGAAAATGCCAAAACTTTATACATTTCTTGGAACGTTTCCTAAATGTACAATTAACTCTTAGTCAATACTTATATTATTTTAATGAATATTACCTGCAATACCATGTTGGAATATGTTTGAATAGTATGTGCTTGCCTTAAAAATATCAGAACCAACGTGGTGAGGACTCTTCTGCATTTCTACAATACTTGAGTCTGGTTCTTTTTTTCACCTACTCATCATCAGGGTTTCCAATTCTATATCAGTCCTAATTTTATCTAGTTAGCATTTTTCTGATATTCTATCAACAATATAGTAATATTGTGCCCTTGGAAATTAAATAAAACATTTTTGTATTGTATATACAATGAGAGTTTCTGAATAAGGTATTGAAGGCAAACTCAACTATCATAAATATTATATAGTTTTACTGAATAGTCATTTTGTTAGCTTTTCAACTGCTAATTATAGTTTTCATTATTTGGTTCTTCCACTCTTAGAATACTGCTATCAACTCTTAAGGTTAATGAGATGTTTATATTCACATTCTTGCATTTCACTATGCAAGATAACTAAAATGAAATACAACCTTTTGTGAAAAATAAACTTTATATATAAATCTCACATGTAAGTTACAGTGGTATTGGAAAATAGGTTTGGTGTGCTTTTAGGGAGCAATTTTGCCATCTAAAGCTTATAGGGTCATAAAAAGTTGGCACACCCAGATACCAAAGTCATAAAAAAGAAACAAAAGAAGGAGTATAGGACATGCAAATTAATGTGAAAGAAAACGCACTTAAACTCACAGCTGTTGGTGGCTGTGTGACTCATCATTGGCCAATGAAATAAAAGTAAGAGTGTGGTAAAGATTATGCAAAGTTTCTACTTTTGTGGTAAAAGAAATAGATTTGATTACCAAAACTTTTCTGAAGTTAGAAAAACATTTTGCAATCTGGGAGAGAAAAAAAAAAAAACTTTTGGTCTTCATAAGGAATATTCTATCACATCATCAAAGCATTGAAAGAATACTTCTCCTAACTGATAACACGATAGGCTAGAATTTGTCACCAACAGAATAAAAATGAATTAATCTTTGAAACTCAGAATGCCCTTTGATAACTTCTGAATTATTGAGGTAAGTGGTGCATAAACATCTGATGCTCCCCTAAATACAGTACTGCCCAGTGTTAAGTAGACAATGCTGGTGAAGCAGAGTCAGAATTATGACGATAGATGTAAGTATCACGAGGATCGTTTTTCCAGCCACGTGTCCCTGTGTAAACAGGCCGTACATTCTGTTGCAGTTCCTAGGCTTACCACCATGGAATGATGGGCTGGAAGAAATATCGGAGTGAAAATTCTAGAAACTGCAGCATATTTTGAAAAATAAAGTAGGTTATGCATGCTGTGACACCGGAGTATGTGGTGGAGTGGCAAATGGGGCAGACTAGAACATATTCTTAGAGTCAGATTATAAAATTTTTTATATAGCTCCTAATGCTGACATTTCATTATCAGTGTGGAGGATGATTTTCCAAATACAGACTGTAGAATACATTTATTCCCCACACAAGCCTCTCCAGCCCTCATGAAAAAAGACTGAAAAGACAAGTATGCAATTTTAGGAATCATTCCTCAACTGGATTCTTTTTTTTCCTCATGATAGAAAAGCATAAATATAGAAATATAACCAGTTATTCTTACATGATTACGTGGATAAAAGGAGAACACTAACTGCAAAAAGAAAGTAAGAAAGAAACAGAGGCCAAATATTTAAACGATACGGCCATAATTCCAATGCACAAGTTTATTATTTAGCCAGGATGCAAGAATTTAATATTAAGAGTTTACCTACTAGGGATTTCAATAATCAATCTGGAAAATGAGATAATTTGTAAATAAACTAATATACTGAAAATATGGATGGAAGGAAACTGGCCCATGTTAAAGTCTTAGGAGATAGGATTAAGAGTTTGGGACTTTAATGCAAAGATAGTCAAATTAATTTTGAGCTATTTGATTTTTTATTACATGTTATTGTCTTGACCTTTTGATTTTTTGAGGTTTCACGTTCTTAAGAAGCATAGACAATGTTATATGTGCTTAAATTTTACATTAAAAATAAAATGCTCCTATTGTGAAATCTATTCAGTAAATTTTAAATTTCACAGCAAATCTATTCTGACCATCACTTATTTAAGATGCACCTAAATCTTTCCTAATAGCAGTAAATTTTAACTCCATTCTAGTCTTTTAACCTATTGCAGTGATAATATGATGTATTTAAAATTCTTTTATTGGCCTCTATATTAGACACTTTTTAAATTTTGTCTCATTGAAACTTTATAATTTTAATTGTTTTCATATCGTAACATTCTCAGTTTATACAATAAAAGATTTTCCAAAAATGAGTGATAATATTTTTTACAAATAAGTATGAATATTTTCACTAGTGCATACTTAGCATTGGATATGTGTCTCGCTAATCATTTTGTTTTTAATCTTATTACGACTTTGTGTTACTTTGTTACAAAGAAATAATACCATACTGAGATTCTGACATAACAAAATAGTCTAGTTTCAGAATCAAAAATTTTAACTAATATTCTGTCCCCTTCTAATTTAATTGGTTATAGTGAGATTATTTTCAATAAAATAATGGGCTATCTATCCAAAATACTTTTAATAATATTTGTTTAATATCATTTGGTAAAAATGAAATGTGAGAAGATGTCGCCATTGCCAAATGATTGCATGGCTATTCTGAGATTTTAAAAAAATCACTCTCAAGTTCAAAAAACCATATTCTTAAAAATTCTATATTATTCTTCCTGTCTCATCCCCTTTGAAGAGGTTATTAGGTTACTCCAAGCTTTCTGAGGAAGAAATAGCATCACCAGTCAAGATGCCTCAATTACAAGTGATTATACAGGATTGGAAAAAGAAAGTTGCTTCACTGACACTCGCTGAAAGAGGGATGATAAAGGAAACAGGAAATTTCAAAAGTCATTACTAGAAAGCCTTGAGTGAGCTGTCATGGGCAATTCACTGCCTTAGGAGAAAAGCGAGAAAAAAAGAAACTTTGGTATCTTTCTGTCTAACTAGGAGCACGAATCTGCTTAAGCTTAAACAAAAAGCAAGGAGTCAGAGCTGTGTAATTTGTGTGAGAGAGAAAGTGTAATTAGCTGTAGGAACACGAGAGCTAACTGCGGACTTTCTGAGTGGTTTCATTATATGTTCTCATCCATCATCAAAGACGAAATGTCATAGAAATAATGTAATGGAATTGAAGAATGCTATTAAACAGAGTAAATGGAGTTTTACAGTGGTTGCATGCCGACCTTAGGGATTCTTGTTTAATTTTATAAATTTGATGTGAACAAAGAATTCCTGTTGATAAAATTGATTTAATAAGTATGAGTGTAGCCCATGGTAAAAGGTAGGTGCATATAACCCAACTGTAAAACCAATAAGGAAATAACATGTTAATTTATACTGACAGTTGTGAGCACCTCCTAAACACAATAGGTCTTGGCAGGGTTTTTTACATCTGGTACTTAGTTACCAATGCATGTATTTCAGAGCAATAAATGAGCATCGCCATAATATGTGGACTGTGTTTTATACTTTATAATCTTATTACTAAATGTATAGTTTCCACATTCAGTTCTAAATGTTTTCCATCTGAAATAATTTTGAAGGTAATTTTAATGAAATGTCTGTTTCTTTTGTTTACGAAGGATTTTTTTGTTTGTTTTTCATCATTACCTCTGTACTTTCAGTAAGAAGCTTGGTAAATATACTTAGATTAGTGAAAATTTCCTTGTATTTTCTTCCTAATTAAAACCCATTCAGTAGTGCATATGTGTATCTGTGTATATGTCTCTGTGTGTGTGTGTGTGTCTGTGTGTCTGTGTGTCTGTGTGTCTGTGTGTCTGTATGAATAGTTACCAACATCTGTCCTTACTTGTGTTTGGGAATGTGTGTGTGTAATATGTAATTTACACATTCCATGTTTGTGAAATTGCTGTTACTTCGAGAATGACCTTAGGTGGTATATGGATTCAAAAATCATTGCAATTCTAATTGCACTTGAATTATTAGAAGTGAAGTGAGCTATAACATTACAAAATAGTTTCAACAAACTGTGAAAATGTAACATTGGACTATTGTACCCATTATTTCCATTCTCATTTTGCTTGGCTTTCCCTCCTTCCCGCCTTCTCCTCATTTTCTTCGGGGGAGATGTGTTCTTAAAGTACAAGCAATTTTGACTTAAAGTTTATTCTACAGATTAAAAGTTAATACCCGTCAATAGACCAATGGACACACAAAATGTGGTATTTATACACTATGGAATACTATGCCTCTATAAAGTCCAGCAGTGTGGAGGCTTTTGCAGGCAAATGGAAGAAACTTAAGAACATCATGCTTAGTGAAGTGAGTCAGAAGCAGAAAGTGAAACATCGAATGGTCTCTCTGATATGAGAAACCCAGATCACAACTATCTCATGGAATTTAAAATGAAAAACAAAGTGAACCAGCGGGGTAGGGTGGGGAGGGAGGGAGGGGTGGGTAGGGTAGGGGCAAAAGAAGAGTGGGAAAGTCCTTGTCACCTTGACAAGGTACATATGTGCACAAAATGCTCAACTTCATTGTAAACCTTAAATTTTGCACTTATACATATCAATAAAATGGGGAAAATATGTGATCTAAAGATTGAATTTAGCCAACAATCCTTCTTTGTTAGAATGTAACTTTAAAAATTTACTTAGAAATTTTTTCTCATTTTATTGATACATCTAAGTGCAAAATACAGTTTACATTGATCTTGAGCATTTTGTGCACATGCATATTATAACAAAGTTATAATACCTTCCCCTCTCTACTTTTGACTCTTCTGTACCTACTCACCCCCAGTTCCCATTATTTTCCACATTGAGTTCTGTGAGACGATTCTGATCTGGGTCTCTCATATCAGAGACACAATTCGATATTTCACCTTCTTCTTCTGACTCACTTCACTAAGCATGATGTTCTCAAGTTTCTTCCATTTGCCTGTGAAATCCTCCACACTGTTGGACTTTACAGATGCATAGTATTCCATTGTGTATAAATACCACAATTTGTGTATCCATTGGTCTGTTGATGGGTATTTTGGTGTCTTCCACATTTTAGCTATTGTTAGTTGTGCTGCTTTGAACATGGGTATACATGTATCTCTGTTATATGTTTTTTTTAACTCTTTTGGGAATATTCTCAGAAGAAGTGTCACTGGACTGAAGGGAATAATTATTTCCAGTCTTTTGAGAGACTTCCATACTGCTTTCCATAGTGGTTGATCCAGTTTACTTTCACACCAGCGGTGTAGGAGGGCTCCTTTTTCCCCACAGCCTCACCAGTACTGATTACAGTTTGAGTTCTTGATATGGGCCAATCTCTCTCAAGTTAGATGGTATCTTAGCGATATTTTGATTTTCATTTCTCTTATGACTAGGGAAGATGAACATCTTTCATATATTTATTGGCCATTTGAACTTCATCAGCCAACTGCCTGTTCATTTCTTCTGCCCATTTTTCAGTAGGGTCCTTGATTTTGAGTGGCTTCCTTTTCTTCAGTTCCCTGTTTATTCTGATTATGAGCCTTCTATCTGAGGCAGAAGAAATATAGTCAAAATGACTATACTGCCAAAACTGATAAATAGATTTAATGCAATTCCTACCAAAATACCAATGATTTTTTTCAAAGAACTTGAAAAAAAATAATCTTTAAATTAAGTTGGAACCAAAAGAGACCTAGAAGAGCCAAAGCAATCTTGAGTAACAAGATCAAGGTAGCAAGCATTACAATACCATATATCAAACTATACTATAAAGCAACAAACATAAAAACAATTTGACACTGGCACAGAAACAGGCAGACAAACCAGTGGAACAGAATTATGGATGCAGAGACAAACTCAAATACACTCAACTACCTCATCTTTGACAAAGGAGCCAAAAACATGCACTGTATAAAGGATAGACTGTTCAATAAATGGTGCTGGGAAAACTGCACATCCATATGCAGAAGAATGAATGTAGACACACACCTGTCACCATGCACCAAAATCAAATCAAACTGACGCAAAGACCTAGATGTTAAAACTGAAACATTGAACCTTCTAGAAGACAAATTAGGAAAATATCTAAAAGACATAGGTGTAGGCAAAGACTTTCTTCACAAGACACCGAAATCAAAAGAAATTGTCCCCATTATTAATAAATGAGGTCATGTCAAATTAAAAAGTTTCTGCATAGCAAATGAAACTATCAACACCATAAAAAGAGAACTGACAGACTGGGGAAAATATTCCATTTAGAATTTGTAACAATTAGCAAATGCATAACATTTAGGAGCACTACTAGTGTGGATTATAATTGTTTTTATGAAGTCTGTATGTATGTATCTTAAATATTTTTTGATATGCTCATAAGGTGCTTAACATTCCTTAGATTCATTTCTTTACCTATACATAAGAAATAATATTATTAATTACTAATAGATGGTATGCTTGAATAATTATGATTCTAAACACAGAAGATAAATGTCACAGTATATAATATATGTTCGATGAATGTCACAACATGTGGGGGTTTTGCCACTGCACAAGGACCAGGGGAGAAGAAAGGTGAGCTAGCAGCTGGGTCCCCTCATACCAAGAGTACCAGACCCAGCCGGAAGTCTGTCGAAGCAGGACCTCACTTTATTCTGGAGCCATCTTAGATATCACCCCACAACAACATATAAAACAACTGTACAAGAAGAAATGTACCTAAAATTTGCATATAAAATATATGCTATAGGGAAAGAACAAATACTTCTACATGGTACAAACATATGACTGGTTAATTATGTTTTGCTAACATAACAAACATTTTCATGCTTGTTTTAATAAATCAATGCTTAATGTTTAGGATAAACAGTGAATATATAGAGGTTGATAAAACAATTATAATCCAGAAAATTTTATCTTGAAGAAACAAAATCATTAACTTAATTTACAAAATAAATTTTGACTTTCTGAAAATGACCTTGAATTAAACCAGTACATAACATAATTATTTTGATAATAGACAACTCAAGATTATTGATGTCCCAGAGAATGGTACTTGTGTGTAATTCACTTGGCTGTAGATACTAAGTGAAGTGTATGTACCCTCTCTAGTTTTTGTTTGTTTTGTTTTCATACAGAAGAATATACTCTTTTGTGTTCCCTGAAAATTAAATACAAAGCTGTACAGAATGCATTTTGAGCAGTAAGTAGCTACAGACATTTGAGAGACAAATTGTAGTAACTAGGAAGGAAATTTCACTTATCATTTACTGGTTTACTGAGTCTATAAATTAGAAAAAATACTTAATCATGATGAGGGTATAATTAAATCATGTAATATGCACATATATACAATATAAGCTAATGAAAATTGGCAAAATATTTTTTTTTTAAAAATGATAAACTGTAATCACAAGGAAAAATGTCAGAGAAGGAAAAAAATAACACAGCAAAAGAAATAAAATAAATCTTTTCAAATAATTAATGGCATTCAAACATAGAGATTTTGAAAACAAGACAGATATGGGCAAGTTCTTTTAATCTGGAACTCTGGGAAGCTGAGGGAGAAGGCTACCAAGTCCCATTCTGGCCTGGCAACTTAGTGACTGAAGAATAACTTGCCTCCAAATAAAAAATACTTCAAGAAAAAGCTGAAGATGAAGCCCAATGTGAAGAAAAAAAAAACTGGATATTGAAAGTCCACTTTTGAGATATGTGAAAGAGTAAAAGTACCCACAGTAGTATATGAAAACTTCAAAGTAAGCATCATATTTTTGCCTTACTCTATTAATACCGCACAGAACACTTTCTAGGTCATTGAAAATTTAAATTTCTTGTTTGCAAAAACAAGTAAATGGTGTTTATTTTTAAAGGTGTTTCAGATCTATCTACTTTAACATACTTAAGTCTAAATTTTGGAAGAGTGTTTTCTGGAATAAATGACTGAACTTTTAGTTGGAAAGTCAAGAAAATGACATTTGACAGATTATTCCTCCAAAACATAATTCTACTGACTCCTGTGAATAGTTTATGTGATGAAATAAGAAAATTAATAAGTAGATATGGCATCGTTTGGTTCAACCTTAACCACAATAGATAGCAAATCCAAAACATCATGAAGAAAGCTTTCCTATGCATTATTCCAGATAATGTGTATTTTCCTTGTAAAGCTTGTTACCCTAAATAAATAAATAATCATTGAAAATTCCTTAAAGAATAGTGATATTTACTTGTTACTGCATTTCAGATGACATAGCACAGTAATGCAATGGCGATATGCAAACCATGGCAAAATGCTCAGCTATCAAAAGACATTGTGACAAGAAGAATCTTTTAACAGCATAAATGATTTTTACTGTGCTCATTAGGATTCTGCAAGAAACAGAATTATGAAAAAGGCATAGGTATTTGTGTCTATGTGTGTGTGTGTGTGTGTGTGTGTTTTATATATTCACGAATTATTCACATGTATATGAATTTATTATGAGTCTTCAAGTCCAAAGAGAATCCAAAATAGTCCAAAATGACTGCCTGTTTGTGCAAAAGCTAGGGTGGTTAGTTTCTGCTCAGAAATGTGCTAGAAGGATATGAGTCTGTTCCCTGGGTCAAGGTCCAAAGAAGATGATGAAGACCTGAAGACCGAAACAAATCTGGGATGGAGATTAGTGATGAGAAGATAAGAAAGAATGAGTCAGTATCTAGCAATGATGCTGAAGGCTGGGGCTCTCCCGGGAGAGGAAGTTGCAATAATCTTTTTTCCCTTTCTTTTCAGCTCAAGCTTCCAGTCTATTGATTGGACCACTTGTACCTAGGGTTGTTGTTCTTTCTTCGTTTGCTGGCCCACTCACACACGCACTTAAAGCTCTGCCCTATGGATTAACTGTACTTTCCCTAATTCCATCAAGTTGATAAAATTCTTGCAATGGTCACATTGATGTTACATTGAAAGAAAAAGAGGCAAAAAGAAACAGACCCCTTGACTTCATATAAAAAAATTAAACAAAACTGATACATGTTTTAAATTATATTTGAATGGCAGAAATCAGGATATAATTTGGTTATTGAAAAGAACAAATGTTCAGACATCCAAAAGAGGTTTCTGCAGATGTGGAAAAATTCTTCAAATAGGAAGTGATTATGTCAATGTGTTTATTTTGTAATTATATATCATTTTTCAGACTCAAGATTTGTTGATTTTCAATTCACTAATTGCCAATGAAAACCTTTGAATGTTTTGTGCTACTTGATTTTTTTTTGTTTGTTTTTAGCATACAGATACTGAATAATGTATTAAGGCACTGCTGTTATATTCAATGTAGAGTAATAAAATCAGATCTCCATGGAAATAGCGTATCTATGTTTTCATCTTAGAAATGTAGTCAATTTCTTAATTTATAGAATTGTTACTATCACACTACTAGAAATTAATTGAAAGAAAGATCATTTTCAAACTGATATTTCCATTTGGTCAAACATTTCCTTGTCAAGATAGCAAGAAGTTCATCTTACCTTGGTATAATGTGCTGTGCCTTGTGAATCCCTCTCAGCCAAAGACCACAAAGCTACTTGTGTAGTTGAGCAGTGAGAGCAAACGTGTTTCAAACGAAAGCTAGCAGATATCAGGAAGAGCTCTCAGAACATAACTAATTTGAGATTTGGAATTTGATGGGTGTATTGGAGAGCTTAATCTGTACTCAGTGGTATCCAAAAATTGATCCAAGTTTATGACTAGCTCAGCATGTCTCAGCTGTAGGCTGGAACAGGAATCAGGCTGTGAGTTCATAAGAAGCAAATCCTCTTTTTCTTTTTTTCCTTCTGTATTTTTACCTCCAAATATCCTTGATTGATATAGATCCAATGTGAATGTTTTTATATCTTAAAGAAAGACAATGTGAATTAGCTATGAGCCTCAGGTTATTTTCAGTTAACATTGTGCCTAGCTACAAATATCAGGTAAGGTTTTTAATAATGACATATTATTACTGAGATCTAGCTGTGAAGACAGATCAGTTCCCTGACCTCAGAAGCTATTATATCTTTCTCAAAATTAGAGATAACAATATAGGTATCTGTTTCTTCTAGAATCACAGTAATTCATTGGACTTATTAGATAGTAGTCATATGTTCAGGTGCCTCTCAAAACAGCCGAGTGGGATATAGTTTAGGATGTGATTAGGCAAAAGAAAATGAAAGTAAGAAATACCAAGTTACTAGCATATTGACATACACACATGTAGGTACATAGACATAAAAAATAATGATGTGTGTATCATACATCCTCCATTGAAAGTGAGACCAACATTTGCTTTTAAATTAATTTGTGAAGAATAATTTAATGACTAGGTCTTCCCACAGAGAGTCAGAATGGAGAGCTTTTCTTTGAGGAGTGCATACAGAGGCAATACGCCAGAAGTATCCTTAAGACTGACTTGCTTATTTTGGGAGACATTGTTTAGGAATCGACACTTCCAACTGTGTTCTTTAGAACATAACAACACAGAGCCAGTCAAATTTTGTAAGATATATGGATGGCTGAACTAATGCAGGTGTAACCTTTATGGTTTATAGAGCAGAGCAACCTTTCCTGTTCAAAGCATGTAGGTTTGTGATCTTTAAAAGAGCAACATAACTTACAAAGATAAAAGATTAGTATTTTCACCTTAGAAGTGACATCCCAAAGAAAGGTTAAATATAATTAGAAAAGTTAGATTAAGATTGTTTAGAAAATATAAGGCGTTTATCTTGCTCCAGCATAGCAACACAGTAAAATCCAAAATCTATAAAACCTTATCATTTCTATGTGCACAAATAATAAACATGTACAAAATGTGAACATCATTTTACTAAGAAATTTGTGAGACGCACTATTAAGATCCCTGCCATCATTCTCTAGGATTGGCATATTACTTTATTACAAACTGATTATAAACATTTCTTTTTTATTTTACTTTTGCGTGGCAAAGATCATTAATTTATTAGTACAAAGCATGTATTGAACCAATAGTTTTAGCCTGATTGTGGATGGTGTGTGTGTGTGTGTGTGTGTGTGTGTGTGTGTGTGTGTGTTACATTTTCCAGTGCTGTGATAAAATACACGCAACTGCTACTTAAAGGAGGAAAATTGATTTTGGCTCATAATACTCTTTAGATTGAGTCCATCATCACCTGGCTCCAAGACAGAACCTTCACAGCAGAGTGGCGGGCCAGAAAACAACTGTTCACTGTATGACATCCAGGAATCAAAGACAACAAGGAGGAGATGGAGAAAAATACACCCTTCCTGGTCACGCTGCCTCCAGGCACCAACTTCTTCAGACCTGGTCTCACTTCCTGGCATCAAGCTTTTGGAGTAGAGTTTAGATTTAACCTATAATGATATAAATATTTTTAAAATGATTTTTAAAAATATAAATGTTTAAATAATATATAAATCCTTATATATTCAATGTTCTGTTTTTGAACAACTTGTAGATCCTTATATTCTGATCAAAAGGCTTTTGGTGTATTGCTAGTACTATTTTTATTGGATGGGGCTTGTTAGAGAAATGTTTTCATTAAGATGTTAGTCAGATCATAGTTGTTTAATAGCCTATAACTTCAAAAAATAAATATTAAATCCACTGCCTGTTTTTAGTAAAAAATATTTTACATAAAATGATAATGAAAAAAGTAATGAACAAATGTTTATTCTTAATAAAATAATAACATAAAATATTCTGTATAGAGTAGTGTTCCTCAAAAAGAAATGTCCATCTGGGATGTTCAGTGAGTGAAAATCCCTAGTGACATCGTTATTTTGAACTTCCGTCTTCCAAGGCTGTGTGCCAATTAGTGTTGTTGTCACTGGGACGCGATTGATAACACCAGAGCCTGAAGAACAAAAAGTTTACTTTAGATCACACTTTCCAGGGATGCACTCTATGCTGGCTGGCTCCATAGCGGGAGCATGGCTGCAGAAGGGAATTGGTGGGCAAGGAGGAGCAAAGTGGCTCCCTTCCCAGCACATGGGAAGCAGAGCGTGGGAACTGCCCCATCAAGGAAGGAGGAGGAGGTCGGAAACAGAGCACAAGGCAGGACCTCCATGACCCACCCAACCACGCACAAAAGCCTGTTCTTTCAGTTCCTCCGGCATTCTGCAAGGCTTGCCAAGTGGACTATCCACCCTGACCATCACAATTTGTGAGGAAATAAGTTTCTCTTGCTTTAACCCAGCAGGTCTGTGGTAATTTACTGCAGCACTCTATAAAGTTAAAGCACATTAAAATATATCTTATTATATCGTGGTTATTAAATGAAGACAAATAATAATATGTTAGAATATAATGTAATCAGAAAGCAGACAATATTTTTGTTGGAAAAGATGAATGTAATATCGTTGTGAAATATTTTTGATAAAGTACTTGTGCCCCGCTATAGTGGTATCTATTGTTCTCTAAGTACACATATATCAACTTATATTCCTTGAACCTCTGTATAAGTGGCTCCTCTAAACAATGATAGTTTTTCTTATTTTATGCTTATTTAAATATTTGGTATCCTTGATTAATTTAGAGAAAAGCTTTGAATTTCATTTGGGGCTAAAAATGCACCAGTATTGGCTACAGAGCAAGACCCTGTCTTTAACAAAAAGCACCAATATAAAGTGTCAACAACCTACTCACGCATATCTTAGCACATGGATATCTAATGTTGTCAATCAGCCCAGGGCCATGCAATTACTCCTGGTCACACACTCACATGTCTTCTGTGTTCTCTTTCTCATTTTCTCTCTGTCTCTGTCTCTCTCTCATTCTCCACATTACTCTCTGCTCTCCTGCCTCTTCCTCTTCTCTCCCATTCCCTATTCCGTCCTCTCCTCTCTTTGAATTGATGATCTCTTATTCTTTTCATTTTTACTTTATTGTTGTATTGTTTATTTATTTATTTATTTATTTATTTTGCAGTACTGAAATGGAACCAAGCCTTCACACGGAGCTAAGTCCCCAGCCTATTTTTATTACTTGATTTGGAGACAAGATCTCACTGAGTCCCTAGGTACCAAGGACAGCCTCTCTGTCATTATTCTGCTGGTTCTGCCTCCCAGAATCCTGGGATTAGATAGTACGGTGCCACCGAGCATGGATATTAAAATAAAACAAATCAAAACCACATCAAATGCTACTTTCAAGGTCATTTAATGTGTGGATCCTCTGTCTATTCTGGATGGTCCAGGTCAGTGGTGTCATTCTACCATGTTATATACCGCATTTTCCTTGGTGCAATCTTTACCATATACTTTGGTTTCTCTCCATTTTCTCTCCAGGAAAAAGACGCTTTCTCCTCTGCCCCTTCTATTTTGTTGAGAGATTTTCTGAGTAGTCTCAATACATTCTACTCTGCCTCATATCAAATCTTTTCTCCCATTTTTAATAAAAAATATATAATACACAATGGTTACATTGAGCTTGGGTGTTTTGTGCACATATAAGTTGGGTCAACATTACAATCCTGTCCCCTTCCACTTTTTGGCTCTTTCTTCCCTCCCTTATTTTTTCTGATCCCCACTATCACACCCATTGGGTTCCCTCAAAATCAAATACCCTAATTAAAAACAGGCAACAGAAAAGAATACGTAGTTTTCAGACAAGGAAGTACAAATGGCCAAAAATACTTCAAAATATCCCAAACTTCCTTAGCCATTACAGAAATGCAAATCAAAACATCATTAATATATCACACTACCCCAAAGAGAATGGCACATATCAAGAAGTCCAATGACAATCAATGCTGGGGAGGTTTCAGGATAAATGAATTCTTTACATTGTTGGTGGGACTGTAAATTGGGACAACTTCAATCTATGGAAAGTGATATCATTTAAAATCTTAATTAAATAGAGATGGACCATTTAAAATTTAAAACCATCCTCTTCTGCACTTCTGTATTAGTATTAATTTCCAACTTCCTTAATTGTTCTGTTATGTTGCATTTAAATACATATCTGTCTCTGATTAAATTATAAGATGACTGTGAATGCATGCCCTACACTTACACACATTGAAATGTAACCTACATATTAGTAAGATTTTCTGTTATATTTTAATATTACATTAACTACTGTGTTTTCAATGCCTAGAGCATTACTCAGCAAGTAATAGACCACAAAAAATATTAACTAATGAATGAAATTGTGATATAAAGTCAGATCCTCATCATGGTTTTACATGTTTTTAATACTAGAATAGACATATCCAGTTCAAACAAAATGATAAATGGCTCTATGCTGTGTGTAACAGTTGAATGTTTAGTTACTGTAGCGTATTGACTGTCAGGTATGGTTTTTCTCTTACTATCATTTTGCATGCTTTTGTGTATGTTATTAAATATAGGAACTTCTTGCAGTATGTGGAAGTGTTAAAATTTTAGTCGCAGCTGTCATCAGTAATTTGCATCTACAATATCCTACTAAGATCTAAGTATTACATGCTTAGTCCCCAGTCCATGGTAACATCAGGAGTTGGTGGGAAGATTACAAGTAGGGATCTTGGTGGACAAAGTTAGGTAATCGAGAGCATGTTTTTGATGAAGACATCAGGAGCCTTGCCTTAATATCACTCTTCTTTTTGCTTCCTGGTTGTCATGATGTGAAAAGCTAGGTTCACCATGAACTTGCCAACATGATGCGCCACCTTGCCACAGCACTAAGGGTATTGACTGATATCCCTGAATCTGCAAGTCAAGATAAATCTTCCCTCATTCAAAGATGATTATCTCATTTTTTAAAGTGATGAAGAACTGAAAATCTCTATTTACCATCTTCATGTTAGCTCAGAACATTAAGGGCACAAAATTACATAAACATATATGAAGTAAGAACTGGGCAGTTCCATGCAGTCGGATTTGTGCAGAAGCACTGTGGCCCTGATTCAGCGCTGCTCTCCAACTTCTTTATGAACACACACGTGCAACTGAAAGTGAGTGACAAAACAGTGATACTGACTGATTCATAAGAAATGAGTGACATTGAATTTCACATATGTTTAGGATTCTGACATGTGTCATAGCATACTTTATGAATATTTTTGCTTTTCTTTTCTCTAGACAATGATTTCAACATATTCTCAAAACAAGAAAAGCTTATGAGCTTGGTTTATCTATGGCAGAGAAACTTAAAGTATGGAAAGACATTAATTAGATTCATCATGCATGCTACTTTAGCAATAAATGCATCCCTTCTTTGCCTATCACCAAAAGTGGATAACACATAAGCATAATCTTTCCCTTATGTATCTGTCACTTAAGAACATGGCTATAAAATTCTCTTTTCCATATGTTATTATTTCCTTTCCTAAATGTAAATTAAATTTATTTTAACTGATATATAGAGTATTAAACTCATACATATTTATGGTTACTATGGGATGTTTTGATCACGAGTAAAGTTTAAGTCAGGTTAAACACATTTATCTCCAGAAGCATTTAGAAAGTCTTCCTTCTACTTTTTGGAAATGTGTACTAGCTTACTGTTACCTATACTTATCCTACACTCACCAAGAATTTCTTGCTCCTACCTACAAGTAATTAGTATGTATTAATTTATTTTTATCAATCCCGTCTTCCCCTAATGACCCTAGCCTCTGATAATTGCTCTTCTGCTCTTATCTTCTATGGAGACCAAGATTCTATATTACCTGAGTGAGTGAGATTACGAAATACTCACTTTTCTGTATTTGGTACATTTCACTTAACTTGATGGTATCCAGTTCCAATAATGGTTTTACAAATGAAAGGAGTTCATTTTTGTTATGGGTCTATAGTACTCCATTACTTACTTGTACCATATTTTCTTTTTTATTTTTCAGTTGAAGGACATATTGTGTTTATATTTCTTAAATATTATGGATACAGCTATAATGAGTAAGAGAAGTCAGATATCTTCTCAGCATAGAAAATTAATTTCCTTTACAAATACAGGAGTGCAATTTCTGGGACTCTTGATAATTCTATTTTTAATTATTTGAGATATTTCCATCTTGTTTACTATAACTTTCATTTCCAAAGTATGTAGTTTTTCTCTTTTTTCCACATCTTTACATGCACTGATTGTGTTTGTGCTTTTTATAATACTCACTGTGGCTAATAAAGTTGACAACTTAAAAATAAATTTGTTACTAGTTTTTGTCTTTGGAGAAACATGGGCTTAGGGCTAGCGGGCATTTTTTATTTGGGTTATTTTTTATGCTCTTGAGTTGCTGAAGTTTCTTATATCTTCTGAGCATTGTCAAATAGGTATCCCACAAATACTTTTTGTAGTGTAGTTTTTTTCATTTTATATAATCTAATTTCTGTATTTTATCTTTTTTCCTGTGTTCAATGTATCTGTCCAACAATCTTCTTCCCATTACAATGTCCTAAATAATTTCCCTTATGTTTCTTTTAATAGTTTAGATCATAAACTTAGGATGTCAACTGATTTACAAATTGATTTTTTTTGCAATCAGAATGATATCTGTGTATAAATTCATTCTTTTGTACGTATATATCTAATTATTCCAGTATCATTTAATGAAAATAAAAACACTGCCTTTCCACCAGTACATCTTGGGAGCTTTAGTGAAAATCAATCGTCTACAGTTGCTTGAGTCTATTTTGAATAAGTCTATATTGTTTTGCTCAAGATAACATTGTCTCTCTGCACTTTTGTACGATTTCCTATAAATTTTCCCTTGTTTCAACTAGTTCTGAACAGAATGTCATTACTATTTTGATAAAGACTGTGATGAATCTTGAGATTACTTTGATTACAAAGGAACATTTAACAATATAGAGAGGCTGGTGGGGCATAGTGGTTAAAACACTCATCTAGTAAGCATGAGACTCTGGGTTCAATTCCCCACATATACTACATGTGGTGGCACATGCCTGTAATGGGGAATCTGAGGCAGGGGAATTATAATGAGTCCAATTCAAGCTTGGGTTCCACAATTATTTGAGGACCAGCCTCGGCTAAATAGCAAGAACCTGTTGAAAAAATGTTTTTTTCTAGTTCATGAACATAAAATATTTTCCCATTTGTATTCTTTCTTCAACTTAATTTAAGTTTATAATTTATCTCTTGTTTATAACTATGTCTCTGTTTAAATTCATTTCTGGGTATTTAGTAGCTATAAAACACATAGAAAGTAATTTAACCAAAAATACAAAAACTGTCTACAGTTAAGATAGTTGTTTTCTTGATCTGTATTGGAGTGAACTCGCTGTTTTGTGTTTGTTTGTTTGTTTTAGCAATGCTACTAATATTGATGTGCTGAATATGTATTCTCCAACTTTGACAAATTAATTTGTTAATTCTAATACATATTGAGTGAAGTTTATACAGGATTTGCTACATATAAAGTGTTATCATTTGACAATAGTGGCAATATGATTTTCACTTTCCCCGTGAATATGCCTTTTATTTTATATCTTGACTGATTGCTATGGCATATTTTCAGTACTATGTTGAATAATAGCGGTGGCAGTGGGCGTCCATGGCTTGTTGAAATTTTACAGAGAAAGGTTTCAGCTTTTCATATTTAGTGTAATGTCTGCTGGTTGCCCATATAAGATGAGACGATGATTTTACAGTTCGAGTGTTTTATCATCCTCAGTCATAATTCGTGATCTAAATTCCTGTAACATTTGATTTTGAAAAAAGGAACCTTTTCCTTTAATTTCTTCAGTGTTCAAAGGAAAATAACATTTGTACATACTGATTTTTGTTGCCGGTCCTTCAAATAAGAATTGCAAAAAGTCTTCATATAGTAAATGGAGAGAGGAAATAAGAAAGAAAGCATAAAAAGAGAGAGAGAAAGAAAAGAAAGCTATTTTGTAGTCCCAAGTCCCTTCTGAAATGAATAACCAATCATTTGAGAAATGAGTCACCATCTGCCTATTCCTTTCATTAGCAATAAAGTATAGTTTTGTTCTAAACCCGTGGCCCACATATCTAACTCTCTTCACTAAATATTCCCAGGCCACAATTGCTTCTCTTCAAGAGATCTAGAAACACGGCCTGCTCTGAAAGCTTTCCTGCCCTGTTCCCTCTCCCCGGGTGTTTTACCTCCCCAACTCTTCATAACCTTCAACATGGTTGCCTTTTTCTAGTCCTCTGCTAACAGTTCCAATATTTTCTTAACATTTTGCACCACTAAATAGTTCTTAAAGGACTAGCCACGATTGAAGATTATTTTGATTACTTACTGTATTTATATATAGTATTAGTTTTTATCTTGTAATATTTATTCCCAAAAATTTGAACCCTGTTTAAATTACTTAACTGGTTACAATCACTATGATATTAAGAATCAGTGTATAGACAGTTGCATGCATGTGAATAAAACTAGTGAATGTTTACAATTTAAATAAATTTCACATCTCACACGGATGATTTTATAGCAAATACACAACATATGTTTGCTTTCATTGAAATTTTTAAGAACATAAGAGTATCATCACCAGATGTCAGTCCCTGTGATGCAACAAGTAGAACTTAAGTTTAAAGGTTTAACTTTTCCCTACCTGCTTTGTCTTTCATTGTAATACACTCTGTGTCATTTCTATGGCAACAAAACAATGTTATTCAAATGCTGTGTGTGTGTGTGTGTGTGTGTGTGTGTGTGTGTGTGTGTCTGTTTCTGTGTCCGTGGCCATGTGTGCACAATCTAGAACCAAGCGAGGCTGTCATGTGTTACAGGCTTTTGTCTATTTTATTTCTGATTAGCTCAAATGAACAAAAATCTGTGCTTGTTCACCGATTAATCCAAGATAAATTTACTAAGCATTTTCTTTGAGTCAAATTCTGATGCTGAAGATGCTCGCATCATAACAAATATCAAAACAGGTAAACATCTCAGAAATGACAAAACTTAATTTTTCATGTGTGGGACAGTTAGCACGTAATACGAATGAAAATAACAAAATTGCACGATATGCTAGACCTAAACTGCAACAGTCTTCAGTACTTTTTTGATAGCAGAAATGAGTTTAGCACAAGATACTTTTTCCTGCAGATGGGGTTTCAGGGTAGCGTTAGCACCCCTACTTCAGCCATATTTCAGATCATCAAATATTAAATTCTCATGAAGAGCATAAAAACCTGCACACATCGTTTGTAGCAGGATTTGAGCTTCCATGATAATGGAATGTTGTTGCTGGCCTGAAAGAAGGCAGAACTCAGGCAACAAAGTGAACAGTGAGTTTCTGCAAGTGCAGAGGAAACTGAACACACCACACAGGTCACCTCCTGCCCCGGGTCCGCGTTCCTATTAGATCATGGACACATTCCAGTCCATGGTCCAGGTGTTGTAAATCTCAAGGACACAGAAACTTCCTAACAGACACAAGTGGTTACTATATTGCAGTTTGTATATTTCAAGTTTTATATAGTTAGAAATTATCAGAATGAGTGCCCAGTGAGCAAAACATAGAAGCATTTTCCAATAATAATAATCCATGAAGGCCCGCCAATATGAAGTAATTCATGCATATAAGTTGCTTCTTAGTCTTGTCACATATTATGGACTGAATGAAACTAGGCCAAAGTAAAACAGTAGTCTGGAAGAAACAGCTATAATTTGAAATAGGAATTATTTATATTCAGATAAAAATAATTTTAAGATCTTTCCTGGCAGGCACAGGTGGATTGGTGCAATTTGAGATCGACATTTGTTCAGATCAATGTTAAAATGTGCCATTTGCAAGAAGCAGAAGTCTCATACACTTCCTCTCTAATTGAATAAAGTTAATGAGCATCACCGAAGTTGTGCTTGGCACTTCAGACGATGGGATGTATCTTCATACCATGTCAATTCAGAGAGTCACAACAGATCATAAAAATCACATTAGACTATGACAAAACTTAGGAAAAACTGTCATTCTAGTATTTATGAAGAACTGTTATTTTTTATCAGTTTTTCTTCTTGGCTTTCTCTGATAGAGCATGCTTGTTTCCTTTTGTTTCATATCCTGCCTGATCAGTTTCTGCCTGAGTCTTTTTTTTTTTTTATTTTGAATTCCACTCAAGGAAGGTAACTAGGAATAAAGTGACCTTTAAAATAGTAATAAACTGCTATGTGTGTGATTAGAGGAGCTACCAGGAACTTAAGGATAGGTTTTAGACTCAAATGATACTGTTAAAAGTTTGTCATTGGGTGCCTTGTTGACAATAGCTATTTGTAACTTACCAACCTTACATAAAAATGTTATATTTCTGATTCTATCTACAAATGTTTCCTTTGAGGAAAAAAAAGTAGCAGTGTGGCTCATGGAAGAGAAAGTACACGAAGAAAATGCCAGGTCTCAAAGTGATGATTTGGTCTCCGTTAGCTGTGCGGCTGCCCCATGACCTCGCCCAATGCCTGGATTCTCCAGACCCTCATTCTTACAGTTGTAAGTGAGCATATCACAACTGCATAGATCTCATATGACTGTTGTGTGAAGACTCTAATAAAAATGCACTTTTCAAAAATGCTGCATAAATGTTAAAGAGTAAAACATGTCTTGCTTCCAGTACATTTATAGGAGCTTTATGTGTGGTGTCACCTTTAATGATGAGCACCTCACTGAGCTTCAGAACCTTTTTAAATACCAAAGAGGCAATTTTTTTTTTTTTACTCATGTGAATGCAAGGGACATTTAGGTATGTCTGTTATTCACACAGAGAGATAAATGGGGCATTCCATATATAGTCCACTAAGTAACAATATATTAAGTATTTTCAAAATTGTTATTAACAGTAAATTATATATGTTATATTTCACAGCATATGAAATGCTATATTTTATATTTGGGAGTCACTGGGCTCATAGCAGTTTTAATATTAATAATTGATTTATGAAAGATTTGAAGAGATTTTAGAGTAAATATAATCAGATGAGAGCACAAATAACTCATTGTAATGAAGTCAAGTGATAGTGGATATAAATGTGAAAATTATAATTTAGGTTAGTTTATTTGCAATTTTTATTTTATCTTAATGTTTATAGTTACAGATAAATGGATTTAAGTTGCAAGTATTAAACTTATAACTAGATTTGACTTCTTACATTGATATAATTCACTCTTTCATTTGTTAGAGTGTGCCAAGTCTGTTATAGGCTTTGGATAGACCATTTACTGGAAGATTTGAATTGCAAAATACCAATCAAAATAATAATCAAAATAATAATGACAATAAAACAATTCACTTGACCTCATTGATTTATCAGAGTTGAGTTGTGGCTCAAATTTTAAAAATCAAATCCTCATCCATTTTTTTGTGCAACCAATGAATTTACTGATCTACTCTATGCCCTCTAGTAAAAAAGAAAGAGTCCCACAAATGTAATTTTTCAAGAACATAGAATGAAATGGTGAAAATAAGTGTAAAATTCAGTTATTCAAGTATAAAAGCCAAATTATAACATTCATTTGAAAGAATTTACTTTTGAATAAAAGTTTTAAAAATTCAATACGTGGATTATAGTTTGGCTTTTTTGATTACATACATAAAAACACGTTGTCCCTCACTTTTCAACCATGACATGGTTTTCCTCAATAAGTGAATTGTATATAATTTACCCCTTGTTTGCGCAGTTTATTTTGAAATAATATTAATAAAAATTGTCTTATAGTTTATTATTAAGTCTTAAATGAGCTAAAATCCAGAGTGATTAGCCAAAGAGTGTGGTCAATACATTTTAAGTGAGGATAAGCTAATTGAGTCAGAAAAATACCAAGTTGCACATCTCATCATAAAGTGCCCAGAAGGAAATAATAGCATCAATAAATATTTGATGTACAATACAGTTGACTTGATTTTGAATTTTGACAATTGTGCATTCATCATACAGTAATTTTTTTTACCTAAAACAGGAGGATGACTACAACAAGTGAGTTGTCATGTTCATCATTATCAAATAGCTACAGAAATCCTCCAGAATAAAAGCAGCTGATATGGAAGAAATTATCACTTTCTAATGTTCTGCTAGAATACTCTGAATACTGAACAGCCTTCTTTATACTAGTCTTGCAAAAACATAGGCTGCTGTACCTGTTATAGTCTTCATTGGGAAGTCACAGGAATTGATCTCAATATATACAGGAGATATTTGTTTTATATATATATATATATATATATATATATATATATATATATATATATATGTTAATAGAGTCTTCTCTGATATGTCCAGATTGTAGGATCATGAATTACTTGTTAATATTTATTTTCTACAATGGGTGTATCATTTTACATTCATACCAATATTCCTCAAGTGATCCAACTTTTCCAAGTGTTTTCCCATACTTGTTTTTTTAGTGTATATATTATATGTGTATATAAGCTAGTGCACATATTACATATATGTAATTTTATATGTCAACTGTAATTTATATATTAATGTATAGCATATATGTAATTTATATGTAACGTCAAATTAGATATGTGATTATGTATATTTATATACATGTAAATTATTTATATGTTTGTATATATTTATCTGCATATCATGTTTAAAGTGATATCTTTTTGTTGCTTAGATTTGTGTTTTCTATTTATTAGTAATATTTAGTGCTTATATATGTTCTGATTGGCCTTTTGTCATCTTTGGAAAGACGTGTGTCAATTAAACTCACCTAGTCATTGTATACTCATTTTGCATGCTATAAATTTGGTTCTCTAACATGTTGTGTTTAGTTATTGAATCAATGTACAAAAAAAAAATATTATCGTGGTTTGAGTCTCCCAGTATCTTCATGTACCTATGGATACTGTGTACTGTGGGAATGTGGGGCCTTGCTGGAAGCCACAGGTATTTGGGTCTTGACCTAAAAGGGATTATACTAGCTCTGCCCTTCCTGTCTGACTTGACTCCATAAGGTGAACTTTCTCACACTCTAGCCACACCATATGGCTCTACTATTTCCAGCCATACAACCACGAATAGACTGTGACGTTCTGAAACTGTGAGCTAAAGTATGTCTTTCCTCCCTAAAGCTTTAGAGGTTGGGTATTCTGTCCCAGAAACCAGAAAGTAACTAGACAAATATGGGCTATTTTTTGATGATTCATTAACTTACCTTTGATTACAGGGTAATTCTGACTCAGATAAAAATTAAGAAGTATTTCCTTCTTTCTACTTATTTGAAAAAAATTAGAAGGATGGATTTTAAATTTTGTTGAAATGTTTGATACAATTGAAACATTGCAAAATCCGAATTTGGGCTGGAGAGATAACACAAAGGTTAAAGTGCTTGCCTAGCAAATGCAAGGCCCCGAGTTCGATTCCCCAGTACCACATAAGCTGAACATGGAGGTACATGCCTCTAATCCTTGCATGTGTGATGCTGAAGCAACACAAGAGTCAGTGTAAGCTACATAGTGAGTTCAGGACCAGCCAGGACTACTGAGCCAGACCCTGTCACAAGAAAGAAAGAAAGAAAGAGAGAAAGAAAGAAAGAAAGAAAGAAAGAAAGAAGCAAAGGAAGAAAAGGAAAACTGGAATTCCGGAATTCAAACTGGTGAAGCATTTAAGAATGGGTCTGTTTTCCTATTTCCTTACTAGCTAACCCCCTTTACTAATTTTGTTGAGGTTTTCTATTTCTTTGTGATTTTCCTGGTGTAGTTTGCTTTTTTTTTTTTTAAAGAACTTGTTTCTTTCACATGGCTAACCCAGTTTCTTCTTGTACAAAAATGCATATTTCTTAATAAATCTTTATGTTTTCAGAATTGATGGTAATATACCCACATCCCTATCTGACTTTTGTAATATGTGTCTTCACATTTTTTTTCTTATGCTGAGTGACAGCCTCTATAAGCCCTCCTCTAAGCACAAGCAACAAAGGAGAGAACAGCTCTTGTGTCACAGGTTAAAAGGGCCTACAAGCTAGCCCAAGTCTTTTTCTTAAAACTCAGTATCAGACTCATACAAGTGATATGTATCAAGAGATGGAAAACAGACCTGATATATAACCCAAAACTCACACAAAGCTCTGCCATCAGGTGAAGGCATGTGTATTGACAGGACACACATTTTTGGCTTGGTTGAGCACAAGCCTTGGCTAGAACTGGGGCACCATTTTCTCACAGACTAGCTGCTCACGGTTACTGTGAGACCCAGGCATGATCCAGCTTATCAACAAAATTTTCAGACAAAAGAGACTATTTTCATCACCTTTCTCCCAACCTCAAATAACACAAAAATGCCCAGGATTGTGCTTCCAAGTAAAACTTCTGAATTTGCTCCAGCATCTGGACCATGTGAGTCCTTCTGGGTACAGGTACTATGTACCAGTTAGCACAAGCATTGGTAGCCAAGGAATCCACTTTACAAATACTGCCTCAACTTCAGGAATTATATGAAGCAAGACTTGATTGGTTGGCAGAAAGACAAGTGGAGTTAGCACGGGATTCTCATGTGGAATTCAGTGTGGGGCTGCCAAATCCTAGCACTGCACAGATTCTAATGATCTCTAATCGCAGGCAATGTCTACAAATGAAACCTTTGGAGAAGCCTCCGTGTTGGATGGAGACATGAATGTCATGCCTTATTAGAACATCTATCCCTACCAGCATGACATTTAGTCCTTGCCTCAGTCTTGGGTAATGAGCGCGCCTGAGCAGAAGTCTACACACCCCATCATGGTAATTTTTATTCAACTCACACAACCAAAAATTCTGGAAGTGTCTTTGATAGCTATGGTATTACATATTCTATACAAAACACATCATCATCATCATATGTAATCAATTTATCCAAAATCATTAAATTTGATAGTGTTCTAGCTAAAATTTTCATTCTTGTCTCACTACATTTGGTTCTTATATGATATCCATAATATCACAAATGATATCTGTGAAAGAAGAAATGGATGAAATATTTTCATTGCATTTTTATAGCACCCGCAGACATTAATTAAATTAAAAAAGAAATAAGCATGCAAAACTCAATTAATTTTAGAATACACATAGTGACTCATGAAATGATACTGGGAGCCACATAGTTAAGGCAAATATTTATGGTATTGTATTCCCCAGTTTCATGGTCCAAATATATACATATCAACACACACACACACACACACACACACACACACACACACACACACGGCTTTTCAGGGATCTTACTTTTTGACTCCTTTGTTGCTGGGACACAATACCCAACATGCACTTCTTGAAGGAGAAAAGATTTATTTTAGCTCACGTTGGCTTTCCTCTGTCTTGGTCTTGTGCTTGTAATGGTGGCCCTGTCTAGATTATCCTTTTATGTCTATAGACAATTACTCCTACTCATTCTCCGAATTTATGCTGTCACTTTTTTATGAAAGTCTTTTGGTATATATATATATATATATATATATATATATATATATATATACACATATATATATGATTTGGAAATTTATTTCACAATTATTTTTCATTACGATGCACATTGCTGTGTAATTCCCAACCTCCATGGGAAGAGATACCTTTTTTATTTGTTCAGCCACTAGTGCACCATAAGTGCTCAGTAAATAAAAGTTCAAAAAACAAATAAGTGAAAGGAATTAACTCAACTATCATTCTCATGTTGTTATGGTGTTTTGCAGTTGAGTTCTGCTTGGCTTAACAGATTTTAAAGACTTCAAGAACATCAGGGAAAGATTCTGAGTAGAAGGAAATAGGAACCAGCCATAATCCCCACAGTATAAACAAATCGATGAGGACAGTGGTTTCACAAAACTATCACCTCTTTCCACATGTCTTAATTGATTCAAGTTGGCGATCATGATTAAAAGGCAGTCACTGTCATTGAAATTTAGCTTTCTCTTTATTTTAGAGTTATCTAAAGAGCAACTGATTAACGAAATGAATTTTTATGCACATTACACAATTACATATGCATTAACAAGATGAATAACAACTAAGCAAATAAACTCATCAGGGCAAATGCTACTACAGCTATATGAATAACATGGTTTGAAATTCATATATTTGATATATATGATAATACTAAACAAATTTTACTGATATTGTATAAGATTGAGTAAAAGTAATCAGACTTCTTTATTCTCCATAACCCAATATTGATCTTATGACAAATAATTTAACAGATTATGGGCAAAGTTATATATATATATATATATATATATATATATATATATATATATATTCTGAAAAATTATAAGGAAACAGAAAAAACAAGGATTGTTTTGTGGGAAAGTTATCGAAATTAGCTATGTATTTGGCCAGCAGCAATAGTATCATTGAATGAGATAGCAAACATGCCTTCTTCAGTAAATATTCCAAAGTGTTCCTATAGGTTACTATTTTGCAGATGAAAAGAAATTAAATTAAAACGTGTTTATAGTTATGATTGTATACTATTTTGTAAAATGAACAAAAATAAAGTAACTTTTGTATTTGTTTTTTTAACCTAGATTTAAGTTTCTGAAAAAATTTCTGAAGATTTAAAAAAATTACAATCTAATTATAAATGATGTCTATCGTGCTTATAAAATATTCAAGATATATTTAAATGTTGATCTGAGTTCTTTTAATCATTTTTGTATAAAATCAAGAAATGGCTACCCAGTAGTTTGGAAATATTGATAAAATATCAAAACTTGTCTTCAACTACCACAGATTTCTGTTTTCTAACCTTTCTTTGACAAGATGTCATCCTGACAGGCCAGTTAGCATAAATGACTTACACATCCCTGAACCCAGTATTTAACACAGTCAGGGCCTCTCACTTCAAATTGTCATACATCATTATTGTGCTTTCAGACGTCAGTCTCTTATCTGAAGGATGTTACCTCACTGGAGTGGAAATTCCTCTGATCTTTGTCTTTTGGTGTCAGCATCAAAATACATGATCTTTGTTCACTAATCTAATCCTTTATGGAGCTGTAAACAGATGATAACAAAATAAGAATTTTGTTTTGATTGATAGACAGTTGTTTGGGGAATTGAGATTAAGACAATGATTTCAAAGATTGGTCATGTTGTGTATCATGTGCAAGAAAACCAAGATATTCGTATTTGTACTTTAAAACGTAAAGTAAAAATATTTTTCTGATTTTTATAACATTCGGCAGTTTTCAAATTTATTTTTCAATGCAGTCATTCTACAAAGGCAGGTGAAATTTATAACATGTGAACCTCTCATAAATCTTGTATATAATAGCAAAAACTTACATGATTTATGCATCTAAAGTAGTAAGAGGCTGTAGGAATAGCGTGGAGCCTATTGCACTTGTGCAGCAAGCCCAAAGTCCTGGGTTCAGTTTTTCGGCACCACATAAGCATTTTGTGAGACACGCTGATAAAAACAGCAATTAGGAGGCTGAGGCAGAAGGATTGCTGTGAATCTAAGGTCAACATTGGCTACACAGTGTGTTCAGTACCAGACTAGACTACAAAGGCAAGACACTAAAAAAACAAAACAAAACAAAACAAAACAAAAAAAGTCGATAAGAGGTCATCAGATATACTACAATTTTAAGCATTTAGGATGTTAATTCATTTATAAATTGATATGAATTTCATGCTTTACAAAACAAACTTCTTAAACATTATCCAAAACTCAATAATATCAATTACTAGAAAATTTTGACATAGAAAAGCAGCATGCTAAATATTTATATTTATGTAAGCATATAATAATCATGAAATTCTTTTTAAAACAGTTAACTATTAAGGGATAAAGTATGCAATATAACAATTTATGTTATGTCTATATGATGGAATACTATCCCAATATTTTTATTTTTATCATAATGATTACTTATATATTTTATTTTGATGTTGCATAATTTGAGGTAATTTCTCATCCAACTAATGTATTCAGGAAAGGACAAATCTTTCTAAAGAAAAAATTTTCAAATATTTAGTCTTTCTTGCAAATTTGAACATGAAGAAAAAATACACAAAATCGAGCAGACATATGCAACAGGTCAGCCTCAAAGGATTTCAAACATTTAAAATTAAGTCATAATAGTCCCTTGGCTACCAAAGAGATGCATTGTGCTAAGACTATACACATTATATCTCATTCTATCAATGCTGAGATTAATAGATATATTCAAGAATATGCAATAATTGAGATGTATAGAAGCCTGGTCACTGTCTTCATGAAATTTCATTCTTAAAAAACACAGATTATATGCAGACACATGAGAACATAATATATAGGCTATCTGAAGACCACACAGAAGAAAACAATTTCCCATATTTACATTGCCAACAAGTAGTTATGAGTCTGGAGGTGCGACTGCAAATCCTCTACATTATTTTTTCATGTCAAGAATGCGAAGGGAGAATCTCCCAAATCATATTTTGTATGAAAAATCAGAGCTTTGTGAACTAGAACCAGAAAATTAATGTAATTCCAGTGGGAAAAAAAATCAAGCGTAGTAAAACAGTACCTGAAATAAGAAAAAAAAAATGCTTCAGGTAGAACTCAAAGATGGAGTTTGATATTGATAGTTTTATACGATTTTTATTTTTGAAACTTTGGTAGTGATTTAGCTGATTGCATCAGACAAATGAAACAAAAGTTTTCAGAAATGCATTGAATTGTACAAGCAAGTATGTTAACATATACATCTCTATACACATGTGTGTGCACCTAAGAGATAATCATATTTTGAAAAGATAACTTAGATGTTTACGTGATTTGCTCATTGAAATTCATCATAAATGGACTCCCAAATTCAAATCTCTCTAAGCACAAAAGCCAATTGCATTACTTAACTTTGCCTTGTTTATGTGAAGCTAAAGAAAGAAAATAATATTCATGTTTTGAGTATGTTTTCTTTCCATATGACAGGGAAAAATATTGTCCCTACATGTTTGTCTACTGGGAAAGGACTTTCCACTTTACTACAGAAGGGTCAATAGAGACACCTCTCGGCTCCCCTAAGCTTCCTCGGATTTACTCAGAAATCAGTAATTCCACTGAACAGTGCCCTTGGGAAGAAAAATGAATGTTAGATTGCCACTCTAAATAGCTCTGTCTTCGAGATCAACCTGTAGGGAAAGCATAATTCAAGCACTGGTAGTGGTCGCTGCCCAGCCCTGCCGCCTACAGGAATGGCATAGCTTCATCGGGAATAACATTTATTTACTTACTTACTTACTTACTTACTTATATATTTATTTATATATTTATTTTAATACCGGATCTTGCTCTGTAGCTCATGCTGATTCTAAACTTACAATGTAGTCCAAGATGGCCTGAAATAAAAGGCAACCTCAGCCTCCCTTCGGAGTGTAAGGATTACAGGTGTGCATACCACTCCTGGTTTATGTGTTGCTGGGGAATCCAACCCAGGTTCTTGTGCTTGATACGCAATTGCTTTAACCACTGACCTAGTCCCCAGTCCAGGAATAGACGTTACAGTGTCCCTTTTTATCAGCTACATAGGTCCTCTCCACCAGTCTCAATTACTCTTCTGTGGCTGGGATGCAATACCAGACACTCACAATTTAAGGCAAGGGAAGTTTATTTTAGCTCTCACTTTCAGAAGGTCTCTCTCTATGCCTGGGCAGCTTTCCATAGAGGCAATGATCTGGCAGAGAACTGTTTCCTCATGGCACCACAAGAGGAGGGAACCAGGGCAAGGGAGAAGCCAGAGAAACAATATGTTCTTCCAGGCCGTATGCCCAGGAATTCTCTACATGCCCAGCTCTGCCACCCAACAGCACTCCAGACTCCTAGGTATTCCACAGAGTCCAAATACATGAGGCTTTGGGGGAAAATTCTAGATCCAACCATAATACCACTTTTTCCTTTTTAGATTTATTAGTAATAAAGCTGAGTTTTCCATCTAGTTGCAAAGTGATCCACACAAGGGCATTGAACAAGAACGCTATCTGTTGTTCCCCTCTAATCTAAATGTCAGCAATTCAGTTGCCTAAAGATATTTTTCCTCTAATAATATATGAAGCATGCCTGGATGGCGTGGCTCTTCATTACCCCTGACATTTTTATTTAGTATTTTTATATAGTATGTATACAGTATGGTGTTTTACAATGTTATGTCATTTGATCATTTCTGTTTTTATAGTTGTTAGTAGATGGAAGAGAAAATCTTGTGTTATTACTCTGCTTTGTAAAACAGTAAAATGTTCATTATTTCTTTATTAGTACTGTTTTATCTGTCCACACATAGTTGTTCTCCACAGAGCTATCAAATTTTTTCAATAGTATCTGGGAAGTATTCAAATGTATCAGATACTGTGTTCATTACATTTAATTTCCTAGAGATCACATAAGAGCCCTTCATTCTACAGATCCAATCTGACCTGGTCATTTTCCAGAAATTCTTGTGATTGACTCCCGGTTGGGGTTTTCATTGTTGAACCCTAGGGATGAACTATTATTTTCTAGATATTATAATGTCCTGATTCTATACACTGCCTTTTATTTGTGCTGAAACACAATTTCTAAAATGCATAAATTAAAATTCTAGGGATCTGCAAGTGTTTAAAAAATATTCTTGCTCTTCCTCATCTGTGGTTTCCTAAAGGTAAGTGACCATTCTTCCTACTATTGAAGGACCATCTCATCATTTTAGTTTTGAAAGTTTTCTAAAGAAATTTAAAAAATTATGAATGCCTTACTAATGACATATAATTTTGTTTTAGTTCTCAACTTTTTACATGTGAAGCAAACACATTACTACCAAAGTACATTCTTCATCTATGACATGTGTTATTTCATTCCATTCCAATCTCAATAAAACAGAAGCTCTACTCCAGCACCAAGTTTTTCAGCCATTTGTAGTGGTAGCACATTAGCATTTAGCATATAGATGTACTTATACAAACAGTTTAGTAAAAAATCGCGAGAAATTGGTGTTAGCAAATAGAATACATTTTTTTAAAAATTCTGAGACAGTCAGTTGGTAAAACTGTTATGATTGACAACTTGGAAGGCACTAGATGTCCCTAATAAGGCTGCAGCTTGGTGGGCAGTGTTTGGAAAGAAATCCAGCAATATTGTCCATTGACATTTATTTTGTGCTCTTATAAGAGTAATAAACAAGAGAGATGAGTTCAGGCACAGGAAAAAATTGGTATTTTTTTCAAGCTAAAATATAAGGGAATAAAGTCTACAGATGTGTTGCCTTGCTAGGTCAGAAAACAAAGCTGGTTATAGTCTCCAAATCAAGCAATAAACACACACACACACACACACACACACACACACACACAAACTCACAAACATCAATGTATTTGTAGGTGACAAACTTCAAATAAGTTTCCCATTATACAAGCTTACTTAGTCTTGTGATAAATTGCACACTAAGGGTCTTTCTTCTCCACCCAGGCTTATAATTTAAGACAGTTTTATGTTGAAAATAAGTGTAAAAGCCTGCAGAATTTGAAAAATAAAGTGGAGTTGAGATACCCATGTCTAGAAATAAAAGTACCTTTATTGGAGAATAAAATATTTTTTAAAAAGGACATCGAGTACCTATTTTTTTTTTGTAAAATTGTTTTATCTGGGAAACCAAGAGCTAATATAGTAGTGGCATTGTTTATGTCTTAAAATATTCTTCTGCTCCCAACTTGTTAGGAACAAGATGTGAGCAGTTGACAGAGAGATCCATGTGAGAGAACCTGTCATCCTCACCTGTGGGTTACTCGGGGGTGGTGAGCAAGGGGACACTTCCTATTGGCAGGTTGGCGACACACAGGCTTCCACAGTCGCACACAGAGAATACCAAAAGCTGACAGAAGCTCCCTCCAGCATCAAAATCAGTCTAATTAAGACCCTCTCCTGCCAACAAAGGAAGCTTGCACAAAGGCTTTCATAATGGCTATACACATGGACCACATCATAGACATGATCAGAAATAACATTTCTGAAAGCGGAGTCATTTTCTTGCTGGTCATCATTACATATATTGTATGGGTAAGACACAAGCAGGACAAACGCAGGACAAATTTCTTTTTCTTTTCTTTTCTTTTCTTTTCTTTTCTTTTTTTTCTTTCTTTCTTTCTTTTTTTTTTGTTCTGTGGTTGACTATTTATGAGAGCCATATTTGCTGACCAAGTGCGGAGGTCTGAATCTAGTTGGATATTTGGAACTTTGGTGAAGACAAGTGAAGACTGGAGAGATCTTTATGTGATAGTTACCAAGGCTAACATGTACTCCATTTCTCTATTCATAGGCACATCTCTTTGTCAGTTTTAGAAATTGGTATCATGGGAATCTTTCAGTAGCTTAACAAATATTGGAAGCAGTTATGTGAGCTCCTCATACTCCTTCCCTGCCATGGGGCACATGGCGGCGCATGCTGAAACGGAACTTTACTCGCGTCTCTTTATGATGTCATAACAGCCACAGCATTCTCCTGAACTGTATGGGCAGACAGCACGATTAGGAAATAATTCAGTTGCAACCTACTTGAGAGCCCTCTCAGATAACAGGAGTTTTTAATTCTCTGTTGTGTCTAAACAAAGATCTTTTCTACCTGTTCAAAAAAAAAAAGGAAAGAAAAGAAATATAAATGGTAATATGCCACTGAGACATTGTAATTTTTAGTGACTGTAATTAGAAGGAGAGGAGGAAGAGAAGGAAAAGAGATGAAGGGAAAATCCTATTAGTATGATGAATGCTACAATTATATAGAGGGACACTTGGTATGATTAAATACCAGCCCATTAAAAAGTTAATATTTTTGAAGAAAAGCAATCCCTGCTCCAATCATCAATGAAAAAACAAAAGGGCAAACTTAACAGACACCTGCTTTCCTTTCTCAAAATCACATAACTAAGGTACAGAAATATATTTATAGCATTTAACAGAGGAAACCTTTCAAAGAGGTGAAATAATGCATGTTATTTTCTTTTTCATCAGACCTAGTTAGATTGGGCTGGTATGAAGTGATTTCTTAAATAAAGTCATCATGAGGTGCTAGCATTACTCAAGGTCACAGATTTAATAAAACTTTTAATGAACACTCAATGCTACAGATTAATGGTCAATCTATTTTTATTTTATGATATAGTGATCAATAGTAGATGGAAGTTGATTATAAAAATGAATAGCAATTTCAGAGGCAAAACAGTTTGGATTTATTTAGTAAATTATGAATGCTGAAATTGAAACAATCTAAATTTTTGAAAGTTTGGGAATATATTTTGCATATGTTAGTATTATTGCCTTTGCAATATTGAAATTATCTCATTGTGTGATCAAATGTTCAATTTATGAGAGCTTGTATAATTTCTCCTGACATTTTTAATCTATTACTTAATATACCTATTCCAGTTTGTTATTAAGTAGTTTTGAACTGCAAAATTATGAAACCCAATTACAGTAAGTAAATATATGTGTTCTAATATTAAAGTTTACTGTTATTAATTCTTGTGAATGGTAGCAATTTTCCTTCACTAGTATTGAACAAGAAAGAAAATATATGACTGATTATTCCTATTAAATGTCATAGAGTCTAGATATTTATGCCACAGTGTATGAAATGTGACAGAAAGTCAATACAAAAGGAACAATTCCACCTTGTGAGAAGTGAGAGAAAAAATAACCCTAGAACTAGATAGCTAAACAAGCCAAGGGACACATAGCAGCACGCAATGCTATGTTTTTGAATGCAGTTATAAAAAGTAAGCATAAACTATATTCCCAAAATAATTTACTTTAATGAAAAGATACATTGCTAACCTGCCTAAAAACAGAATAAATTTCTGTTGGGTGATACTTCCTATAAATCTAAGAAAATATTGTCTGGTAATCAAATTATCCATGATTTTTTTCTATATTTATATTTTATTTTTAGAAATGATGGATAATATATACAATAAAAAATGCTCCCTAACATCATACTGTCACAATTTCTCCTTACCTCCAATCATAAAAATACTTATCATGTAGCAAGTTTTCTATTAAGAATAAACTTTGGACAATGATTCATGTGTACATTAAAGGGGAGATTATAAGTGTTAAATATTTAGAGAAAGTCAAAGGTACAGAGGTTTATGAAATATATGCACAACATTTTAACAATGCCTCAAAAAGACCACAACTTTATAGAAAACATGTTCTCAATCTGTGACAGATAACTCATCCTAAATAGAATAGCTTGAAGATCTGAGAACGGATTAAGCTTTATAGAAAAAGCTTATTGATTTAACAATGAGACCAGATTGTAAAATCAAATGCAATTTCATTTTAAGGCATAGATTTTTCTGGATACAGGTATGAGAAAGATAGGTAATTAAATATCAAAACATTGATAAACAAAACATTTTTAGTCACACTTTAAGGTGATTCCTGAAGGAAAGTAATAGGGATTGCATTCTAAATGTGAGATATGGAAATGATAAAAAGATAAATATATAGAGAGAAGAGACAGAGAAAGTGAGAATAAGAGGGACTGAGAGATTGAAGAATATATACAGACATATGTGTGTGTATGTGTGTGTGTGTGTGTGTGTGTGTGTGCATGTGCATGTGTGTATGCAGGTATATATAAACATCTTTGTTAACTATTTTTTTGTGTTTTAATTTCTAGCCTTCATATTAAGTTCTTTCTTGTACCTATACTCGCTGGACCCTACTTACACAAGTTACCAACTTGCCCATGATGGACACAAACTTGTGATTTTCCAGCTTCTGATCCCCATTGTGCTGGGATTACAGGCCTGTGACAAAAAAACCTAATATAGTCTTTAAAAAAATAAGTGTGCCTCTTAAAATTGAGAAAAAATTTTTGTATGTTTATTAATTTTAACTTCAAGTACTTCATTTTTAAAATTATGTTGTATGTGAACAATAAAAACAATAAATTAAACAAATTTAAAATAACAACTAATTGACATTTGAATAAAATGAAAATCTTTTAATATTAGTACAAATAAATTATTGAAGCTATATATGTATACATGAACTGCAAAATAGTTAAATCCAAGTTCTATCCATCTTAGTACTATAATGGGATCAATTGTTACTGTGTGATGGAAAATGTCTAATATTAGAATTAAATTTTAAGCAGCTACCTGACGAATTAACTCTCCTTTATGGGAACATCTGATCAAGTTAGCTCATTGGAAACTACTCTCTTAACCATGTTAACTAGAATGGCCTGTGATGCTCTTTTATTGTGCTATTATCTTTCCTTCTTTTCTCTCATTAGTTTCAATTTGGATAATGCCGATTCGCTTACCTTCAGGACCACTGATTTTAGCTGCTTTTAATCTATGCATGGGTCCTCCAAATGTCTTTGTTAATTATTTCATTGTGTTTCAATTTTTAGCTTTTACATGTTGTTTTTTGTCTTTTACCTGTACTCCCTGGACTGAAGACAGGAATTAGCTTCACATGTTCTCTCCTCTTTTCATTAGCAACTTCAATATATTTTTCAAAGCTCTTTTAATGTTCTGATAATTTGAACATCCGTGGTATCTTTGACTTTATAGAAATGATTGATTTGTCTCTTAAGATTACATTTTGTATTGTGTATTATTACATCTCATAATTTTTGTTTAATATATGATAGGACTTATTTTATTTAACAAATGGCTTATACTTTTCAACAGCAAACATATTTCTGTAGACAAAGAACTTATATCGACTTGTGGCCCACAGATCAAATCAGAGCTGCTAAATACCACAGGCATTAACTTCAGATTTATTTTTTTGTATTTCAAAAAATCCAAAACGAATGATATTGTGTGGCATGCGAAAATTCTATCGCAATCAAATCAGTGTTTATAAATCAAATTTATTGGAAGCCACAGCTACTGTTTACATAGTTTATCACCATTACTTTCACACCGTAATGCTGAATGTATTTATTGTTTGTGACAAAGAGCACAGAGTCCCCAAGTTCTAAAATATTAGCCCTCTGGGATTTAAAAACAAAGATCTTCTTTCTTGGGAGATACTGAGGTAATAACCCGTATGTTTAAAGATGAGTATGCCTTTTTTTCTAGGTTTTTAGCTTCAGAAATTGTGTTAAATAGTTAGAGGTTTAGCTGAATTTTAATCTGCTCTCCACTTGGCTTTGAACCTTCCCTTTGAACTGCTTTCCAGAAAAAAAAAAAAAAAAATCTGTGTCTTTAAGTAGTTCTAGCTGTACTTTAATGTTGCTTTTACTTGATGTGTGTAAGAAAAATTATGCAAGACTCAAATGATGCAAAGATGATTAAAGAAAAAATGCATGTAGACTTCTTTTACTATGTAGATGGTATATAGAAATAAATATTTCTCACAAAATAATAAATAATCTAAACTGAACCAAAAAAATAGAAAACAGATAAAGAGCTTTCTCTGGTGGTTTGAATACATATAAAGCAAGCCTGAGAGTTTAGGTCTGAAAGGCCTGATCCTCACAAGTGTTGCATCCTTCCTCAGATAACATTCTAGACATTAATTACTCCTGTTGTATTCTAAAGATAGATTTTTTTCCCCTTGTCCTGTTTTTCTCAGCCTTGTTGAACTTCCGTCCTCTTTAGCAGAGACGAGTTTCCTGCTCTTTTCCTTCCTGATGATGGCTTCTGTCACTAGAAGAACTGCTGGAGTTGGGTAAGAAGGGACATCAGCTGCCACTCCGGGGTTACATACCCCGCGAGAGCGGAGGTGCTTTCTCTCCATCCTTTCGGTCTTTCTGGAATTACTTGTCAGAGTACGGGGGAAAAAGCTTTTGCTTCTCCCTAGGTCTTTGGCCTTCAGCGGCTTTGCCCCTCGAGTTCGTCCATCTTGTAGTAGAGCCCTTTGTTAAGGTATCTGGATCTTCTACAGGCTACTACACCCTCAAGACCTCTTAAAGGCAAACACATGCTGGAATATCTTTTTTTTTTCTTATAGGCACTTGTCTCTGTCTACATTTTTTGCTGTTTTTATTTTATTTTATTTATTTATTGTTGTTTTTTTTTTTTTTCGTTTTGGTTTGCCCTAAGGCCTGACTTCTCTATTTAAATAAAAACTTTTAACATTTCCTTTCCCCACTGTAAGGGGCAGCTTTCCTTTTGTTAGAACAAACATGTGAAACATTCAACCGAAAGGGGAGATTTATTTAGCTCACACCTTCCTTTGACCTTAGACCTGTGGATTCGTATCACCTGACCACAGGGCAGAAACATCATGATGGGAGGGTTAGGGAGCAAAGCTTCCTGCTTCAGGAGAAGGGGGAGCAGAGCCCAGGGGAAGGTCGCCAGCAGGAGGCAACCCTCCAAAATCTCCCCTCAGAGAAACCCCTTCAGTTGATTCTCTCTCCAGGACAGCTTTGAGTATCTTTGAAATGAAACAAATATGTCTCATTCTGCTTTATAAATTTTTAAAACAAGTCTGTCAATGATACTTATTGAAGTCATTGTCCTGGTAGCTTCGTAAGGTGGAAGCAGGAGCACACACAAAGGAGAGCTTTCATTAACTGGCTAGTATTCATTTTCTTGATATTATTTCTGTATCTACAGATGGTCGTGAAGTGGCAAGAGCTCTGATATTTTAGATTCACCCTGAGATCCTCTTTGCCCCAGTCACTCCCTGGTGACAATAGCCAGTATACCTGCCTCAGACCCAATGACTCACCTCTGTTAAGCTCCGACTCTTTAGGCTGCTATCAGAAATCTCTCCCAAAAGCAGGCACAAGGCATAAGTCTTGAATAATTGCTGGTTTACGGCTGTTGCACCCTTTCCCCTTAGGCACAAAGTTATCTTCTTCTTCCTAATTCTTGTGATCCTTCCCCTTCTTGTAAACCTTACCAAAACTCCCTTTGGCGAGACCCTTAACCTCTCGTTTTTTTCCCAGCTCCTCAAATGAGCAGTTCTCTCACTAAGGTACTATAGCTGCTCCGTATTAATTTATAGAACTCTAGTTTCATGTTTTGTGTAGTTTTATGCATTTATGCCAACTTCTATTTTCTTTATTTTTGTTTTGCACTGGTAGGACTCAAATCCAGGCCCTATACATTCTAGGCTAATATGCAAATATTGTGTCACTGCACAAATCTTCTAGTTTAAAAGCAAAAGAAAGGAGGGATGTTAGTAGGTGCATTGTTGTATAAAATGTGCTGTTGTGAAAAATATTTTCCTAGAACTTGATTCTCGATCTTTTTAATGCTAGGATTTTGACACACGGGACTCACAGGCAGGGGTGATCAAGGGTTTATTGTCCAGATAGACCAGCATGTGGGGAACCGGCCACCAAAGGAGCCGGGCCTTGAACAACTTCTGTCACGTGTTTATATACTCACAGTACAGGGAAGCAAGAAGGGGAGATTTTCACAGAACAGCAGGGGGAATTGGACAGAACAAAAGAGAAATGGGGTATATATGGTTTTTACTCAGGAAGTTTCTGTGTCTATCTGACGGTACAGTCTATCTACCATGGCGAGGTCTGGGTACACAGCAACATACTGCGGTTGTTCCTGGCACAGGTAAACATATTGTGAAATTAGGGTCAAAAGTTGATTTTCTCATGAACTCTGGGAGAGGGGAGGGGTAAGCAGAAGGAGGTGGTCATCAGAACTAACTCCATTTTGATTTTTGTCCCTTTCACAACAATATGTCCCAGGTAATATTTTTCTTCCTTGTTCAGCATGCTCATTAAATAGTCTAAAGATTAAATATGAAGAACAAAGAAAGCCTCTTCAGAAATTTAATTTTAGTAATAGCATAATGCCTCCTTGTTCATGTAAGTGCCCTTAATTTATAAACATGGATTTTTAGTTAAAACTGAGATACTTAACTAATGACAAAATGTCAAATTCTCTCTGAAACTTGAAATATATTTGCACTCTCATCTCTGACTATGAAGTCAAGATTTTGAAAGTTTAAAACATATTATCCTTTTGTTTATTTCTGAAGTCATTCTACAATTTTTCCTATTCGATTGTACAGACCTTTCTTTTTTTCTAAAAGCTCTTGTGACTACTCAGCACATGATTGAAATGCACACACTGAAACAAAAGTGGCATTCACATTTTCAGATCTTCAAGCTGTTCAATTTCTCTCTATATTTCAAAATTCTTAAGCCAATTGAGAAGAATATTTCAAAATTAGAATGCTGCATATTTTATTTCCTTTAGTAATCCTTATGTCAGTTTCATTTACTAGCAAGAGCAAGTCATCTGTGCCAAGATAAGCATTTCAACTGTCAGAGACCCAAAGATTATAGTGGACATAAATAATTTATATGTCAAAAAGTTACTCTACTCAGTAACATTAACACCTATTACACACACAACTGATAAAAATAGCTTAGCTTTTGTCACGTATAGATTGACTTTAATTGTGATTTGCATATGAAATAGATAATAACTCTTTAAATCTTAAATTTTGGAAGCTTATATTTTTATCCCCTGGACTTTATCCAGTAGAATATAGAGATGTCACTTGCATTATGATGTACAAACACTGTCTCAAAAAATCAATGCATATTTTATATTACATGTATATTAGTATGTGATTTTTATATATGTGTACTTTTTCCTGATTAATAATGTGGATCATATCACATCAGATTGTAGATTAAAAGGAAATAAAATATTCACATATTACCTTTGATGGAAAATTTTCAAATATATATGTGTGCACATAAATATATATGTATATATATGTGTAACAAAAAGCTTTTTGTTTAAATTTTAAATTTTGAAATATGAAGGGATTATATTATTAATACTATTTCACTATTTATTTATTGAATCATTTGAAAATGAAATGTCTGCATTATAAAATATTGGTGAATTATTTATATTAAAACTTTAAGATATTATTTTCTAAAGCTATGTCTGATCAGGTAAAACTTTTGAAAGGTTTATTTGCCTAAAAAACAGCAAATATTAAGATAATAGTAAATACATTTATGAAATTGAACAAAAATAAACCAAAGTTGCAATTCAAAATCTCATTGAGATACAAAGGAACAATGTGTTACTTTCTATTCATGAACACAAGTGTAAGACCATACACTCTACACAACACACAAAGATCACTATAACACCAGTGGTTCCTGCTTTTGTGACAACTAAGACCTGTTTAGTTGAAGACCTTCCTTTCTCCCAAGAATCTGGGGGGTGGGTTATGCTTCAGGCTGTTGAAGGCTGTGCTCTGAAGTGACCAGCAACATCAGGAGGGGAGCAGGAACAAAGCTCCACCTCCTGTCAGATGAGCGGCAGCCTCAGACCTTAACAGGAGCACTGAAGGAAGGCTCGGCTTCTGTACCATCTCTGTAAGCCACTCCTCTGCCCCGGCTGCTGGATCCTTCCAAGGGCTGGAGAACCCTGCATAGACTGCAGCATCCATTAGACAGTTCATCTCATTCGATGAGCAATTATTTTCCTTGCTCCTGAGACAGTGGTTCTTTTGGTGAAAGAATTCATTTTGGCCCATTCTCTTCTCACTCTTCGGCATTCTCTATATTTTTTCTCTGTTTTCTTCTTTTTGCCACATTCTTCTTAACAGAAACATTCGTTTTCCAAATGTCATTAAATTTCTACTCTGAGACACGTGGCACACGTAGATGCATTCTGTGTCTTTTGAAAGTGAATAAAGGACTTATACACAATGCTAAGATTGTTTTAAAAGACAAATACAGCCATTATAAATTAAGTAATATTAAAAATCACTGCTTCATCCAGTAGTATGTCATGCATATTCGATTTTTTAAAACATTTTCTTGTTCAGATTCTTGAGCCTGATTCTAATAGGGATTATTTTCTAAATTGTTTAGTGGAATGTTCTGCTTTTTGTCACTCTTTCTTCCTATTAAAAGAAGAGCTATTTCTTACTCTGGGAAATATTCAATGGGATTTTCTCTACATATGATTGGAGCTATTCATAAAGTTACTCTTCAGCATATTTTATATGAGGAAAAATGCAATTCATTATAGAGAAAATCATGCTCTAAATATTTTAGGAAATAATAAATACATTATATAACTTATTTAGTATTTTTAAAAAAGCATAAAATAGGTTTGTGTCTTTAAATAATTTTTATTTTAGACCACAAGTGTTTCCATGGTAACACATTTTCTGTTTTATAAAGCATTAAATCATCTATGGAATAATAAAGATTAGATTGTGTATGGTCTATCCAAGTTTTTTTATTATTATTATTATTGCTTTTGGGACAGTTTCTTGCTCAGTAGTCCAGTCTGGTCTTAAACAGAATATATAGACTAAGTTGGCCTGAAACACATAGAAATCCTCCTACCTCAGCTTCCCACGTGCTGAGATTACAAGACTGTACCACCATGACCAGTTAATTTTTATGTGGTGCTGAGGAATCAAATCCAGGGCTTTGGGCATGACAGACAGGCACTCTAACCACTGGAGTACTGCTTCCTCCGAGTCTTTTCATTTTTTAAATCAAACAGCATATGCCTACAGCTTGTTTCTTTTTTTATAGTAACAAAATACAAAAATTCTATTTTTAAAAGTGAATCTTTCTCTGGCTAAAGATGAAACACTAATTTTCTGAGCAAAAGATATCAAAATATGCATTGTGTTATACATTCTAAAAGCTAATGCATATGTTACACTAGCACAATTTTATATTAATGCCTTTTCTTAGCCCTTTTGGGAGTTTGTTTCAACAAACATTTATAATTCTATAATTATCTAAAAACTCTAAAAAATTTAGAATCTGGGATCAAAACAAATAATCATTATTAACAATGATACTAAAACAAATTATTATTAAAAATAACAGAAATTGAATAAAATATTTCAGATACAGTGAGCTATGTAAGGATTAGTCACTGAACCAGTTAGCCAATAGCTATTTCATGGGTGGACTGGATTTCTTCTCCTTTATTTGTTAAAAAGTAAAAAATCAATTTTACTTCATGTTAAGAAAATGATAATGAACTACAGGCTTTGCCAAACAAAAATTGAGCCAACTGAAGTTAAGTAGACAAGGAAGTCATTGGTTAAAACTACCTCAGTGGAGAAGAGATTAGACCTAATTCTGTTAAATGAGGTGACAATTTTAGGTCCTGGGGTGAACTAGAATAAGGTAGTGGAGAAGATTTGGAAGCAGGGTAATCAATGTGACTATGTCATCTGTAGTTGATTGTTGGGGCTTATGAAAATTTATTTCTACTCTTTTAAAAACTAGGAAATAGAAGATTTTATTTCCTAATGATTAAATTTCAAATAGATGGCTCCCAGATCCTTATAAATAACATTACTGAGTTTTAACTCCCTTGACAGAAATGGAAAAGATATATATATATATATATCACACACACACACACACACACACACACACACACACTCACATATATATTCCAAATATTTCAAAGGAGAAGATAAAAAATTTACAATTGTAAATTTTCTAGCATACACGTTCCTGTAAGGTAGGAGAGTTCAGAGGTATACAGTCAGAAATTAATAAAAAAACTAAAATCTTTTTTTTAAATTTAAGCTTTGAGCAAGTTATTATTTCACTTTATCATATCGTCATCATCATCATCATCATCATCATTTGTGGAGATGGTAATCATACGGAGGTATATTCCCAGATTACTTTTTTGTTGTTATTTTAAGTCAGGGTCTTGCTAGGTTGCCCACGGTGGCCCAAACTTGCAATCCTCCTGCCTCAATCTCCCGGAGTACTGGATTACATGCCTGTGCCATCAGTTCTGATTTTCAGATAGTTTAAACTGTCTGAATAGAAGAGCATAGGCTAAGTGTTTAGTGATAAGTCACTTTCGAAAACAGAAAATGGTATACACATAAAGTTAAAATGAATTCAAATCTTATCACATGGAAGCCACACATCAGGCTCTTATGTATAGCAGAGTCAGATACAAGTCAGTCTTTCCTTCACTGTTTGGGTAGTTTTGTTGTTGCGAGGAGGATGTGGAGAAGACCTGTTGTGTGTGGCTTAGCAGTTTCTAGCAGGTGTACAGTCAGAAAAAAATAAAAGAAAAAGAAATTTTAAAAAATGTTGGCCAACTGTGCTGCACTATTGCCTTGGCCAACTGTCTTGCATTACTGCCTTGTGCTGAGGCAAGTTTGCCCGACAGATTGTCTTTAAATATGTAGCTGCACAAGTGCTCATCAAAATCTTATTGAAATTCCATTGATCTACTGGTTAGAATTATGGGAAGGTAAAAAGAAAAATGCACAGAAAGCTGTAAACAGTATTGTCTTATATTTCCCAGGCTTGCTTACAGAACAAATTACTGAAGAGTTCAGGTACTCAAAAATCACAACGTTATCATGACAACAATGTGAAATCTGTGAAATTCTTCCTTATCATGAAGTTGGTATTGCTATCCAGTCATGTATGACTGACAAAGGACAATTTAAGTCAATCCATTTAGAAGTGAATTCACAGTTGGAGTTGCTTCTGTAAACATAGCTAACTAACTTGAATCAAAGTACCTTTCAATCTGGGATTGAAAGAGTACATCTCAAAAGCAGAGCAAGATGATGGCAGAAGTGATCAGTCTTTGAAGTAGAATGTTATAGTCATTATTGGAATGAAATTAAATGATCACTTTACATGTAAATCTAGATGGTAATTATACTAAAGTAAAGAGATGAGGCTAACCTACGATTGTTATTCAATAATTCTAAGCAAAAAAAAAAATATTTTTGTTATATCACCCGCCCAGAAGGAAAATTATTGTCTGCAATGCCTAGAAGCGAGTTGTTAAAGAAAACACTGACATTCTTGAGAACTGGAAACTTGGCAGTATTTTCAGTGTCAGAAAAAGTTGAGTACCTTTAATTGTTGGGAGAAATGTTTCTGGAGATAAAAAAAGAAATTGCAGATGTCATTTCAAGCCAAACAAAAATATTTTTAAGTTATATGCTAGCATGTGTACCTTAGCCTCGCCATCTAGGAGAATCTTATCTTACGCTTTTGCAAAGGAAAATGTTTAAGTCATCATTATGTCTCCGTGTTCACTAAGCTTTTTTTCTCATAATATAAGATACAAGTTCTAAGTTATAAGCAATGTTCTGCAAATTTCTAAACAAATAGAAATACTTGTCTATTATTAACTGATGGAGCAGGTAGTAGGAAGAGTTACGCATTAACTTTGTGAGATTTGAGGAAGTTCTTTAGGTTACAATTCCTTTAAAAATAGCCATTTTGGGTTTCTTTTTAACTGAAATTATGAAGTTAGGGGAGATTCATTGTATAACACCTGCTCAGATCCTTCTTGAAGATTCTTATAATTCTGTTTAGGTGACAAATCAGCACGGAAATTCACGTAAGTCACAGAAATTCACATTCACAATGGTGCCTAAAATCATAGTACGAATGACTCGGTTGTCTTAGTGATTTTTCCATTGTTGAAACTCAGTATTTAACATTCACAACTTCAAGGATCTCAGGGACAAAAGAGGGTGTTCCAGTGGCCCTGTGCAAGGCAACAGCCAGTTCCTAAGCCCTTTTCTCTTTTCATAAGTTTTACACATCAATCATTGCATGAAAATCAGAAAAAAAGCAAACAAAATGAGAAGCGGCTATGTTCCTGCTAACACAGGAGTCTGAAGTTAAATTCAGATTTAACAGCTTTGACAAGAAATGATACACGCCAGCAAACCTGTAAGGGTGCAGTAGGAAAGGGCAGCTCTGATCTCTGGGGGATATCTCTTGAGACCTTCTTCTCTATTCTCCTCTCAAGAGATTTATTTTATTGATAAATAAATTCCTTCTTGCTTTAAAATCTTCCATGAATTTTGACTGATTTTTTCTTAAATCGAATTGAGAGTTACTGAATTGGGATATCAGACAGCTCTATCAGTAACTGGGAGGAAATTTTTATGTTAGCTCACAGTTTCAGGACATCTCAGTTCATTCATTAGCGTTCTGCAATGGGGAAAGGGTGTAGGGATAAACAGCTACTTATGGCATAAAAAAAGAGAGAGAAAGGATCTGGGCTTGGGGAAAAAAAGGGCAGGAGTACAACCTCCCAGGCCACACCCTCACCCAACACTCCCTCGGTCGTCCCCCTCACCTGACCAGGCCCCACCTTCTGATAGAATGTAAAATTGTTAACTAATCCGCAATATGCTAATACATGAGGCTGTTGGGGAATATTTCAGATCCGAACCTTGGCATCTGCTTTCACATATCTCATTTGTAGTGTAAATACAAACATCTGTTGGTGGTGCTTTTTCTGCCCATAGCAAATTATTTTTTGATGGCAATGGATTGGTAAAGGACTGATTATAAGGATGACAAAAAAAATGTTTTCAAAAGTTTCAGAAAACAAATGTTGAAATTTCCCTCATAAAGAATCTGGTTAGCAGCATAGTTCAGAAAAAAAATGGAACTTAGTATCAACTTTCTTCATTTGATACTGTAATCTGAAAATTAATATATAAAGAAACAAGAAAAAGTCTTGTTAGGTCACTAAATCAAAAAAGGCACTGAGTGAGGCACTAACATACAGACTGGAGTCAAAAAGTAAGACAAGAAATAAATAAACAAGCAAAGAGGTTCCCAAAATAAGAAAACGGGGTTTAGAACTGTTTGTGTTTAGTAATAAACAGGAAATTTCGTAGGTAAACTGGTTGCAATAAAACACCTGAACACTTTGAAGTATGCAGTTCTATGCTGGCACATTTATTTGTTACCAGACAAATAAAAATGGCTGAGGTATAATGGACTCCTGAAGATAACATCTAGAATCAGGATCAGGATGCAAGGTTCTTTTCAAGATCTCATGAAAGAAGGAACTAAGGTTTAACAACGCTGTGATCTTTATATCAAATGTGGACACAGCTTGCATTCTAGATCAGGATGTTGGATTTATTTCCTTCAGGTTGTGCAATTGAAAGCTAAAACACATTGCTGGTTGTTAGTTGCAGGTGTTCTTGGTGTCCAGAACCTGTTCTGAATTTCTGTTGACTCTGCTATTGCTAGATGATCCCTCTATGTTCCTGACATGTAAGTATGTCAAAGGGTATCATGGGGGTAGGTCAACAACCACACAGTGAAGAAGGAAATGTTTATTTTAGTTCACAGTTTCAGAAAGTCTCAATTTATTTATGGGCTGCTGGTGGTGGTGGATCTTTATGCTGGAGGGCAAGCTCGGGAAAAACTGGTCACCCCATGTTAGTAAGCACAGCAGAGTGGGAAGGTGGAGCTACCTCATCCCCTTCCAGGTCATGCCACGGTGATCTAGACCAGGATCTGCCCTGAATAGCACAGGAAACCAACGAATTAGTTCAAGGATTGAATCATCATCTAGACACGTGGCTTTAGGGTCCATTCCATATCCAGTCTGTAGATATGACGGTTTTTTCAACACTGAAACATAAATTTAAATAAAAGTGAATTTTAACATTGTAAAAAACGAGATAGACAGAAGTCTGACATAAAGATTTTATACACTAAGTACTCACATTGCTTTGTGGTAAGCAAATGGAAGGAACACTATGAAGATATATCTAGGGAGGTTGGTAAATGAGATATCTGTCCAAAAAAGAAAAGCAACCACATAAGGTGAGATGGAGCCAAGAATACACAGAGAGCAAATATTTTGAAGGGTAATGTAAATAACAGTGGCTTTGAAAATCCAAAATATTCTGAAAAAGCTCAATATCCTCAATGTCAGATTTGGATTAGCACAAAACAAAGACAGAAATAAAGATCACATCTTGAGGGTTGGCCTAATGTAGCCATGTGAAACTGGAACTCAAGAACACAGGCAACGGGGAGGTTTTTTAGCCTCTAAGCTTGAGTCCTGGCAAAGAGAAAGAACACAATTCAAAACTGAAATAAAATGATAAACAGAAATAAATCTTAGAGTCTTTGTTAAGGATTCTATATCTGAGAAGTTTGGATTTCACATAAAATTTATTGAAGCATTACATAGTCATTGTCAAGCAGAATCTTAACTCGAGGTTGTGTAAAAGCCTAAGATGACTGAAGGGAAGAGAAACAAATAAAATTATTTTGAAAAATGTGTCACTCTATTCTGCTATAATTCTTGCTGTATTATTATTTAAGTATGACATATTAAGTCAATAGAAATAGATAATACCTGCAAGAGAACTATAACATTTGTTTTTAAGTCAACTTACTTAAATTTAAATTTTTCTAAAGACAGTAAATAGCATTTTAGTATAGAATGAATCAGAGAATTTGCTCAAAGTAATATGAAATGGAGCAGAAAGACTGTAATGCAAATTGTTTTGAGTGAATTAGCACAAGTAATAATTTTTCAAATAATTTTCAAGCTCTAGTGTATTTTGATATAAATTTTAAAAAATGATCATAGAAAGCGTTTCTCATTTCAAGAAGCATTTGTACATAGTAAGTTAGAACTGTCAAAATTTTATGGAGGTACAAAATTGGGAGGAAAATTCAAAATTATCAAATCAGTAATAACCTATGACCCTCCATCAGGAGGAAAATAATGTCAGGTACACCGTTGGAACAAATGAATGGGAGAATGTGGCCTTTGTAAAGGTCAAAAAATAACAAGCCCTTACAAACTAATTGATATCAGTGTGTCCATTGTAAACGGCGTGACAAGCAGGATGGAATCAATAAGGAGTGCTCTGAGAGTAACTTCCAAAACAACACGCTGAAGAGTGAGGACAAGACCGGACAGTGAGCCCGGGAGAAATAGAGGGGAGCCAGGTAGGGAAAGCTTGCTCAGTGTTTTGGGGAGATTGCAGATCCCACGATATAAATGTTGTCTGCCTTAGCTACCTCTGAATAAGACTACCTAGACAATAGTGCACAGTCCTGCGAAGGTTTGTCAAGACTAACAAGGAGAGGTGGAGGACAATCAGTAACCGGCTCAAGCAAATCAAATAAAGGCTTTAGAATTCAGAATTAAGCCACTATGTTTTTTTGAAGTTTGATTGCTCCGTAACACCCCCATGTTCTAATTCCCTGTGATATATATATATATATATATATATATATATATTGCTAATCACTGATACATTTACATGTATCAGTTTTATTTAAATATTCATTCATTGATTAGATGACAGAGTAGTTACTCATTACTCAGTAACCACTAAAGTTATAATCTTAGAGTAGTAGAAGATAAGGTGGAAATTTCTATGGAACATCATGAAAGGGTTTGTGGCTGTGCTTCCCTGAGAGCTGCTCGTCAATTTAACCATGTACTTAGGAATTTGGTGCTGATGTTTTCAGGAACAACACAAATTTGAGGGGTTTTTTATTTCATATTTCTTAAAGTAATAAATAAATGATAGATGAATAAGATTTTCATAATAGAGAAATGAGATAGATATAATAAATGCTTTCAAAGTAAAAGAAGAAAACATAGATCCTGGGCTTTAAAAGAGAATGGCACACACACACACACACACACACACACACACACACACACACACACACACGCACAAAAGAATGGCATGCTCACACACACACACACACGCACGGGCTTGTGCATGCACTCTACATCTGCCTGTTATTATTTATAATATTTAGGTCTTTGACTGAAATGGTTCTCTTATTGTATTAATTGAAGACTTAACAGACACTTTCGCTGACAGAATCCTGAGCACTCGAAGCTAACAAAAAACAGGCAGTCATTGAAAATGTCAGTTTAAGAAAAAATGAATAATGCATAATAGCAAATTTTCATCTACTCAGAGATGCCACACAAAAAGTATTTTTGAAAAGTTAGAGAATCATTTTCATCAAGCTGTTCGGAGTTGTTGAGCTCTAGAGAGATTATGAGAAAAATATTATTCTGTAATATAATAAAATAAAATAATTCATCTTGGCACAGGAGACTGAAAATAATGAGCAATTTGGTGTGATAATTAAAAATACAAAACATAATAGAGATTTTAATGTAATAATATACCAAACTCTGAAATTCCTTTTCTAATTTCTTCCTAGACTTTTTCAAGACTAGCTAATATAAAGCTATACCAACCTTGATATACTTTTAAAATCTCTGTCTGAATGTGAAATTTCTAGAAACCACCAACATGATCAGTTCATAAGTATCATGGATGATGGATTTTGAGTTGAAACTTGTGTTTCCTCTTATCATGAACCTGATGATGATCATGTCACATCCCCTGATTGATAAGAGGAATGGTTTTGAATCCATCACCTAGGTATGAAGAGGTTTATGACGATGACACTGAACTCCAGGATTTCATCTGCAGGATGTTGTTCTTATTATAACAAACTAGACCAGTGAAGAAATCAGTGACTACTCAGAGAACAGTAAAAAGAGGTGAGAAATGTTCTGAAAATCTTCACTTAAAGGACTGGTTGTATGATATACATAACATTTTAAAATGTAGTTTTGTTTGAGTAGGGCATATATTTAATAAGAATAGACCTCTTTTTCATTAATCTACAACTGTTGTAGATGATTAATAAAGATTTAAGTAAGAATATAACATTGAATGCTCTCTCTGATATGAGAAACCCAGATGACAACTATCTCATGGAACTTAAAACAACAACAACAAAAAAAAAAAAAACAAAGTGAAACAGGGGGTTGGTGGGGAGGGAGAGAGGGTTAAGTAGGGCGAGGGACAAAAGGAAAGTGGGAAAGTACTCCTCACCTTGACAAGATACATAAGTGCACAAAATGCTAAACTTTATTGTAAACCTTAAATTTTGCACTTATACATATCAATAAAATGGGGGGGGGGGGAATACATGCATTTTAAAATTTAACTCTAAATAGATTGCCATTAATTTTGAAGCAATTCCAAGAGTTACTTTTCTTCTACTACTGAATGCAATGGTTTTATCCCTCTCGTATTTCCCCACTAGGTTTTATATATATCTAATAGGACACTCGTGATGTTGTGTCTTTAATTTGAGAAGAAAGTTGACTTTTTCAAGACAATACTTAGAGTTGAATAATATGATTAATATTATATATTGAAAAATCATCTTTGAAAACAAATCAAAATAAAGTTGTTTATCTTTTGTCCAATTTTGACACATTTTCTAGTACTGAGATTAACGAATGTAATTTTGTGTAATTACAGAATCAACACTATTACCTTTTCAATCTTTATATTGTGTTGGGAAAGTGCTGCCCATTGTGGGACCTTAAACAAGTGCCTGAAGTTCCCTGACCTTCAGCTGAATTCATGTTCTGAATATTGGATAGACAATGCCCTCGAATCCTCCTATCATGAAGATATTTTCTTACAGGAGTAATAAAACAATGGTTAAAAACTAGAGCTGAAAATTGTCACACTTTTATTATCTTATTGTTGTTCTTAAAAATTACCTTTAGAAAGAACTACGTACCTGACATCATCCCTAATGACACCTACTTATGATACCAAAAAAAATGCGATAATAGATACGAAGACAAATGATTCATTAACAGCAAGTCTAATTAGGACCTTTTTCTAACACTTTTGTCCTTTTGAATTGAGAGTAACAAAATTAAAAAGACTATGAGATGCCATGAAGAAATCTACAGGATACAATTTGTGACAAAAATTATGCCAAATTAAATTATTAGAATGATATATTATGAAGAGAAAGAAACTTCTCAGGGAAACTTGTCTAGTATTCTTTTGTAGAGTGAAACCCTCACAGAAAAGAATCTAGGGTCCACCTATGTCCTTATTCTTATCATTTTCCTCTCTCTTCTCTCTTTTTGTCTTTCTTTTTGTTTCTCTCTCTGTGGCTCTCTCTCTCTCAAGTTAAACTTATGAATATTTACCTCTCTAACAAACATAAGGAGTATTTTAACAAATATACAAATCCAAATCTTTAAAGCATTGTTTTACTTGACTCAATCTCTAAGTATTCTAAAACATTCAAATCATACAAGAGAATGAAATATCCATGTAAGACATCTGAGGGCATATAATTTAATGTAATAATATTCCATGTTTTGAGCTTATTGGTGGAAGTCTGAATTCCTTATAAGCAGTGTACTGCTCGGCCTTATCACAAAGAACATGCGATTTAAAAGATTTACTTCTATGAACAGTCAGTTTCTTACAGTAAATGGGGTATAAGAATAAATGTGTCCTATGTGATGCATGTCAGATAATAATAGAAATAAATGATTCTTTTGTAACTCTTGCAGGAAAATCATAGCAAGGAAATTATTCTCCAAGCTACTAGACTTTATAACATTTTCAGACTTTCCTAAACCAGTAACTTTTGATAAAGAAGAAGTACTTTGATTTTATGAACTGGAATTTTCAAATCCAGGTTGGTTGCCTCTGCTTCTGCTTTTTGAAGAGACAAAAGAAAGCAAATTCAGTAAAGGGATTTTAAATTAGAACATTTCCCAGAGAGCTACTTAAAGTAGTCTTTCTTCAAGTTCAGTTCACAATATGTATTGTGGAAAATATTAAATTTAAAAGCAAAGCTGTACCAAGATATATGAAATGCCTGTACAGAATGAGCAAAATATAATTTAACTACACTAGAGTAAAATAAAATTTAATAAAATAAATATCACCACAGTTTCACTGTCTTCCTTATTTCATACAATGTAACATATATTCCTCTTTTTCACTGCAACATTGCTTTTTTGCAACAGGAAACTTACATTTATCAAGTATGTGGTGCTAAAATATTAGAGATATCAATTCAAGTTGTTTTCATTTCAAAAATAATTGAAGGCATATACTTGGAAACATAGAAACGTTTGAAACATGGGAGAAAGATTATGATAGGTTAATTCATGGAAATTGTGATTTTGTTCATAATGAAAATATGAGTTTTAAAAACCATTTCTATAAAATTATAAAGAAGGATATAAATATAGTGAATATATGACTAGAATAGCCAAGAAATTATACCTGGGTTATAGAGAAGATTATGCAACGGTACATTGTTAACTGAAGTATTTTTAATGTTCTTTATGCAATAGATTTCAAAGAGAATGTGGTTTATATACTTTTCCTGAGACCTAAGCACTTTAGAATGGAAAATATGAAAAGACATGACCTTAAATGAACACAACAAACTCAGGGTAACTGAACAATAGACTACTGAACAACCAATGGGTGACAGAGAAATTAGAGAAAAATTAAAGCTGTTTTTAAAATCAAATGACAACAGAGGCACCTCACACCAAAACCTGTGGAACACAATGAATGTGGCTTCAATAGAGAAGTTTATTGCTATAAATGCTCATATAAACAAATGAGGATAATAGAGCAAATAATTTAACAGTTCATTTTAAGGCTCTGGAAAAGTAAGAGAAATCCAATCTCTGCAGCAATTAGAAGAAAAATATGTGAATATCATGACAGAATTAATAAAATTGAAACAAAAATTGCCAAACATTAATGGAGTTAAAGACAGATCTTTTGAAAGAGTAAACACTAATAATAAACTTCTAGCTAAAGTTACCAAAATAAAAGCACTTAAAAATTTTAAAAGTGAAATTAAAACAGTGCCAAATTTCAAAGAATTACGAAAAACTACTTTGAAAATTTTACATTAATAAATTAAAAAATATAAAATAAATGGTTGAATTTCCACAAATATATAAACTAATAACATTTAATAGAAAATATACAAAAACTCTGCATAGATAAATAAATACCAAATAAAGATGCAAATTAAAGCAACACTTTATATGAACTGTTCCAGTCTGACAGGTTCATGGTAGAATTCTACTACCATTTCAGAATAGCTTTATTAAAATTTCCCGAGAAGTTGACAGAGAAGGAACACTCAAATTCGTTCCTGAGACTCTATCTTACTCCATTAAGAAAGTCAAGAACTCAGAAAAAAAAAAAATGCTGATGAGGATGGAAAGAAAAGGAACTCTTTTACATTGTTTGGTGGTTCGGTAATCTTGTACAACCACTATGGAAAACTTCATAGATATTCTTCAGAAAACTCAACATAGAAATCCTATCTGTATCAGCTATATAACTTAACATAGCTTTCTGAAAGACTTGAGTCATTTTAAATGTCTTTATTATAATTTTCTTTGTTGTAATGTGCATCATGTACTTTAAAATTTAAAGTCATAGCCATTGTTGAAACAAAAAATTGTTAAAATTTCTAAATCATTAGTTTTTACTAGTGAAATGTTGACAAACTAACCATAGGTTTTCCCCTCTTTTATTGATATGTATATATGCAATTGTATTAGTTTGGGTTCTTTCAAAAGACAGCATTTACAAAGATTATAGCAAAAAGGATTTATTAGGAAGGCTTATAAATCCGAGGATAGAGATAATCCAAGATGGCAGCTTGCACTTGGGAGAGCTGGAGTGTCCACTGGCTGCTCAGCTGTGAAGTAAAACTCCCATCTGGGACTGCAGGACAGCTGGAGAGAGTCTGCTGCAGATCTCAGTTGTTTGAAGAACAATAGTGGAGACTGGAGCCTGAAGATCAGTGACTGAAGAGCAGCAACTTCAGGCAGGTACAAGTGGAGACTGGGCAAATCTGTGAGGAAGATGGGCACCCTGTCAAGTTGGCATCCATAGACAACCGCGAGTGTGAAAGCTAACCCAGAGGAAGAAGTTGCAGCAAGCGTTCTTCTTCCTTCCTATTTTACCCTTGGAGTTCCAGTTGGACCTCCCACATCGGGGAGGGTGCTCTTCCCTCATTTGTAGACCAACAAATCACTCAAACTCTAATCCAGGCTGGTTTTCATTTCCTAATCTGGGTGTGGTTCTCAAATCCTAATCCAAGTGTGGTTCCTGACTGCCTCAAAATGACATAATCTCTCCAATGGTCACAGCAATGCGTAATGTTTACATTCATCTTGAGAGTATTCTGTGTCTATACATACCACAACAAAATCACATATTCTTCCCCTCTCCCTTTTTGACCCTCCCATGCCTTCTCCCTCCCCACTAGTTCCCTTTATTCCCCTCAGTTTGTTTTATGAAATGATTGTGATCTGGGTTTCTCATATTATAGAAGGCCTTCTGTCTTTGACTTGCTTCACTGAGCATGGTGGTCTCAAGCTGCACTCACTTGCCTACAAAAACTTCCAGCTTGTCTCTCCTTATAGAAGATTAGTATGCCATTCTGAACAAAGACAACAGTTTGTGTATCCATTGGTCTGTTGATGGGTACTTTGGTGTCTTCCACATTTTAGCTATTGTTAGTTGTGCTGCTATGAATGTGGGTGTATATGTATATCTGTTGCATGATGTTTTTACCTAGATTGGGAAAATTCCAGTACGTGTTATTGGTGGATCAAAGGGGATATATATTTCCAATCCTTTGAAAAATTTCTATATGGCTTTCCATAATGGTTGTATTAGTTTACATTTCCACCAGCACTGCAAGGTTACCTTTTTTTTCCCCACAGCCTCACCAGCACCAATTGCTGTTGGAATTCTTGCATGTGGATGTCCAATTTTCTGAGCACTATTTGTTGACAAGGTCATCCTTTCTGATGTTTATGCTTTTGACTCCCTATCAAATATCAGTTCTGTTCTCAGTCCTCAGTTCTGTTCCACTGGTATTGCTGTCTGTTTTTGTGCCAGTACCATATAGCTTTTATGATTATTGCTTTGTAATAAAACTTAACTTCTAGAATTGTAATGCCTCTGCCTTCGTCTTGTCACTCAGGATTGCTTTGGCTATTCTGGGTTCCCTTTGTCTCCATATGAAATTAAGGATTGTCTCTCTTTGTTCGCCCAACTAATTTTCTTCACCAGTATCTTCTGAAAAGTAAAAATTTTGAGTGTTGCTGGAGTCCAATTTATTTTTCACTATGATTTTTGTTTTTGCTGCCTGATCTATGCTTACGAAATGTCACAAAGGATTTTTCTAGTGGTTTTTAAATCTTTAGTTCTTACATTTTGGACAGTGAGTCATGATTGTAGGAGGTTAGATGTTATTGCAGACATCCCAAAGACACAACGTCTTATGTTTAAACCCTGTCATTTTTTCCTGTGCAATATCTTTGTGAGTGTGGTCAAAAGTAACTTTATCATATACCTATGCCAATCTTTATTTTGTTACTCTGATCTACAGGGTTATTTTTATGCAAATATAACACTGTTGTCTTAATTGCAGCTTTATAGTAACTACAAATTGTCTATAATCATTCTTACTTTGTATAACTGTTTTCTTGACTCTTGGTCATTTTATTTTCAGTATGAGTGTTTAAATAAATAATTTTCTATAAGACATCCTGCTAGAATCATAATTAGATTTTTTTCTTAAATTTATAGTTAAAGATAAAGTTTACTATAGATTTTAGTATCTTCTCATGTTCTGAATATGCATATTTTCTCAATTAGGATTTTCATTGGCTTTTCTCAGCAATATTTCCAGTGTACAGTTTTATACTTCCGTTACTGTATATAAACCATGGACAAAATTATTTAAATATATTTTGAAACTTTCATATGTTAAATTGACCACAGTAGTAGAAACTTATATTCTCCAGTACTCTGTAGGACAAGGCAGAAAATTGCTTAAGCCAAAGAGGTTCAGGCATGGACTGGACAGCAGAGCAAAGACTGGTCTCTTAAAAATAAAGCAATATTAAGTCTCATATTTTGAAAATATTTTACTTATTTTTCCATTTTAATGTAAATTTTATGTTGCTGGCATAAAAAATGCATGCTTCAATAAAACGGACAAACACTATAAGTAATACTTTGCTAATATTTATTTCTAAAATCTTAATTTTTTTCTTCATTTTTTGTTTACTTCAGTGACTAGGAAATCCAAAATAATTCTGAATAGCAGAAGTTAGAGACATAGAGACATACAATTACTTATTCAAGGTATTAGGGGAGAGTCAACGGCTTTATTGACTACAGGATGCAGAGTGTAGGTAAAAGTGCAGACTCTTTCCCAAAATGAGAAATCTTACATATGCTTCCAGTTTTCGGAATGATGTGAAAATACGTGACTACTCCATTTTTACATGGTGTTTTTAGCGTCTATAAAAGTATTCCTGTAATTTTAATATATTTACTCTGATTTTTTTTTTTTTCTCTTGGAAAAAGAACACTCAGTGCTGGCCCCATTGGGTCTTGGGTGCGTTTTCCTCACGGTGAAGAGGTCAGCAATACTCTGTCACCGTGGGCCTGGGCTCCCTCCTCATCCCACGCTGAAGCAGAGGAGCTTCTGGGTCAAAGGTCAAGGGTGGGTGGCCTGGGAGTATGGTCTATCATCCCCTTTATGAGTATCTCAATTGAGGAGACAGAAAATCACCAAAGCTGTGTGTATGCGTGTGAATTGTTGTGCGTCGTTTGCAGGCTGATTTAGCCTTGTCTACAGACCAATTCTCTGATCACGGTAGAGATGCTGAGAAGGCTGCTGGGACGTAACTCATGAAAGGAGAAGAGGAGACGTAACTCTATTAGAAAAATGAGAAGGAGCTGAGGTGATGGCTTCTCTTCAGAGGACTCCTTGGTGGATGAGGCTGCTTTTAGCTGCTTTGGCCTTCTCCGGTCGCCCACTTTGCAGGGTCCAAACCAAAGCAGTGCTACAGCATAAGGGTCTCTCATCTGCACACATCTTGCAGCTTACTGAAATCCACTCAGGTATTTGTCCTGGGCCGTAGACTCACCTTGAGCCACAGCTGGTACCTGCTACAGAGCCTCTCTCATCCAGTAGCTTTGTTTTTTAATCCTCAAGATAAAAATAGGGAAGTTCGGATAAATGTCTGTATTCTTTTCAAAATCCAAAAGCAACTGGCTGACTGTTCGGCCTTTTATCATCATTGAACACTGAAGATGCGTTGCACTGTCTTGCCGCCACCGCCACTGCCTTCTCCTTCCTCCTCCTCCTTTTCTTCTTCGCCTTTCTCTTTGTATTCTTTAATGTCTTTGCCCATAAAAATAATGGACTTCTAGTTATTTCCATGGAAATAAAATACTTTTGGAGTGTTTAACTGTTACACCTCTGGCATTCATATATTTGTATCAGACTATTTGAAATATTTACCGTGTGCTATTAATAAGTCTTATCAACATGATGTCAGGCAGGTGGTGCACCTGTCGAGTTACTCTCAAATGTCAGAACAAGTAAAATTTCTTCTACAATCTTGAACTACAGAGAAGAGTAGAGGCAGCCCTGCCTAGGGCAACGCTAAAAATGATCTCTACTCTTTGAGGTTCTTTGCCGATAGCAATTGTAATACAGTAATTTCTAAGTTAACAGTTGAACATCAGGCATCCCACATTCTGATAATATTTTCAGAAAAATCAGATTATGAAATAACTCAGTGCAAGTCAAAGTTAAAACCTCTTTTGAAGTTTGTTAGTTCATAATATTGTGTCATAATTCCTTATTTAAAAAATTTTGTTGTGACAGAAAAGAGATGTGCCGTAGCTTTGAATTCTTCTAATTTGTGTAAATCTTTCTAAGTTTGTCTTTGTACTTGGACTATAATACTAATTTGTTTTTAATATTTTGATACAAAATAAAAGGGATTTTAAAAGGCGTGTACATTGTTTGCCTTTGCACTAACAGACCTTACTGTACAGGTCAGAATGCCCAAGAATATGAAAGTTCAGAGGTATCTGTACCTCAGTTATATATTCAGAGATATTAGACACAGCTACATACTGGATATGTGAGCTTTTAGATGCCCTCTGCAATGGCTTTGAACTAGAACGACTTCTCATCATCGTGTGAGGCACAACTCCTAGTAAAAAGAACTGTCCTGGCATTAGGGTCTCTTGATATTAATGCATATGTAGGTTCTATACTTACCATCTTTTCAAAAATAAGTGTTTTTAAAATATTATAGATACTTTTACAAAGCACCATATATATCTTTTGGAAAATAAATACTATTATATTAACTACAACATTATAGATCATTTCTTTCGAGGGCATTATCTTGCTTTTAATTACTTATAACCTTCACTATGCCCCTTGTTTTGAGATGCTTTATATAAATGCCCATGATTGAGTAGTTTGCAATGTAAGAGTGTGAAACAAAAGACAATTAGCTTCATCCCCCAAATGTCTTAAACCCCTTAGAAATCTGCATTTTCACAAAACTCTCATGTGTTCCTTGTTCTTGTTACATTTTACAACTTTATGATTGAACAAATACTTATTACCATTTTGATTCTTAGGGTTTTTTTGTTGTTGTTTTGTCAGTCTCATTTCTAAACAAATTGGTTATCAAGAACATTTCTTTCAAAAAGTAAAGTTATCACAATTCTGTATAAAAACTGTTGAAACTTAGCTACATGGTGTTAATGTGAAAAACATTTAATAATAGAATTTAAGCTTATGAAATGAGGGATTCATGTATTACATATGCTACTTAACATTTATGCTTGTCTTTTATAAACTTTTAAATGAAAATTTTCCTCCTCTTTCTTTGTTTTTTCGAACAGCAGGTCTATATTTAGAAACAAAGGATAGAGATGTGAGAGCTCCCAGCATCTCTAAGAGATCCTGCGTGGGTTGCCCCAGAAATCAGTTTTCTGATGACCACATTCTTGAGGATCCCATTCTATTACAAATTTGCTCACAAGGAGTGAAGTTAATGCAAGGTAGTATAGTAATGTAAATGAAAACTGAAATTAATATTTTAGTAAGAATACTTGTAATAAAGAGTCCTGTTTTCAGAAATAATTACCCAAGCTTACTCAGAATAGCAAAACCAAGTTACCATATGTATAAGATAATGCCAATTTCTTCTGTTTAATGACATGATAAATAAGATGGGGATTGGGGAATCCCTGGAGTGCAATTAAGCCAGATGAGGGTTTTTTGTGTGTGTTTATATGCTTTTCTATTTTATTTTTTAGCAGCTCAAAAACATTTTCAATGGCACTACTAAGGACATTTCTGGCCATGTACTTTGAACTGAAGGTATCTTTATTATCACTGCAAGGTGACTTCAATGATGGTATAAGTGGATATATATTTTTGTCTCAAAATAAATGTACAGAATAAAACATTACTCCGTATTAAATAGTGTAAATTGTGCCTTATTTATATTGATAGAAGTAAATGCAAATATATTTATACAGACAAACACATAATAGGTAGATATGAATAACTATGGAAGCCTAGTTATAATTACAGTCTTAATGGACACTGCACCTCACCCAGGTTGACATCATCACTGAATTCCACCATAAACGCTGTTCATTTTCCTCTTTTTTGTGACCTAGGCTCAAACGGGGAATCAGTCTCTTAAAACTCACAGTGTAGCCAGCACCAAAGCAAATTCTGAAATCGAGCATCCTAAATCCTAAGAAGGGAATCTCTTTTGAGATTCCACTTTAAATTGTGATTTTGTACAAGAGCTGGATAATATATATATAGATAGATAGATAGATAGATAGATAGATAGATAGATATAGATATAGATATATCAAAGGTTAAAAAAATGACAAGTAGATTCTAACAATAAAACACCTGCACATTTTAATGCAAAATAATCCAACACTTCCTGCAGCTTGTTCTTTCAGCAGCCCACAAGGATTAATTCTGCCACTTTACTTTTCAATGTAATAAGTGGCTGAATTGCACATGAAATGTTACACTGCATTAGTATGAAAGTCCAGTCAATACAGGGCAGGTTCATTCTGTATTTTGAAGACTGTGCAAAATGCAAGGTCACGCCTTACGAGATTACAATAGCAAAAGTGTCACCAAGTGATCGCCGTGACTTGACAGTAATTAGAGTATCACTTTTTCTTAGATGCGGTACTTAACTCGGTAACCATCTAATGTGAGCTATAATATGGAGTTTTTCTTGCTTAAAATATATTATTGACACACTGATTTCTAGCTGAAATGCGAGATCAGTAACTTTCAACATCTATGGAGTCTTATGTGTCCACTGGACAAGAGAGTCTGTATGTTTCAGAATGATGTGGCAAAACATGGCTAAAGTGGCACATAGTCACATATGTACATATTTTAAAAAAATTTTATGGAGTGTCTACATTGTTGTTTTCCATACAATAACAGAAAAAAAAACAGGAATTCTAAAGACCCATATGTTTTAAAAGTAAGAATACCAATAACAACAATGATACAAATTAGTTGTTTCAAAAATTTTGTCTTGGCATTGCAACTTTAATTTTACAAATGAACAAACTGAAACTCTATAAAAGGTAATTTGTTGGTTTAATATTATACACCTATGTGAACTCTGGTGATGTGAACTTACATTTATTGGCAAGCAAACTGTGTAAGTTTTATGACAAATTCCAGAACAATTAGTTTTTGCTTTCAAAAATTTTTATTATGCAATGATAGATAAAAAGGTATATAAATAACAATAAAATAAGCTATATTTCAGTAACTGTATAAATCTTTGAACATGATTATGAGAGGGCACAAAGTTTGCCTTTATAAGTTCCTGTCATAACCATGTTCAAAGGCCAAAATACATATGGCTACCCACCAGTGTAATGTCTCATTTTAAAAACTCCATGTCTGTGTAGAAAAATGAACATTATCGGTAACTTAAAAAGCACAATAAAGACTAGCAATCAAATTTTCCAAACATGGACAGGCAATTTTCATAAATAGAAGACCTTTGATCCAGATCTTGTAATACCGGTCTGTAATCCCAACGTTTTGGGAGACTGAGGCAGAAGAATTAAATGTTCACTCCCAGACTTGAGAATCTTACAACTTGGCAAGATCTTATCTCAAATAAACACTAAAAAGGAGCAGAAGATGTAGCTCAGACTCAAGGTCCTGTATTTATTCTCCAGTACCACAAGAGAGAAAAAAAAAAGCATTCAGAGATAGATTTTGAAAAATCTAGCCAGACTCTACATTACAGTACCTACTAATCTTGCTTTATGAGAGTCCACCAAAAAACAGTTTTTAAGTCACTTAATTTTATCAACCTTCTTTTATTTTTGAATAAGACAAGATGGTGTACTTTACTATCTTTATTTAGGAAATCGATTTGCAATTTAAAGATTTCCCCCTATTTGTAGACTGAAATCTCATGATTATCATTATATGTTATAAAAATCACGGTACATTTTAATATTCTGTTATAAGCTTAAATGAGATGATGACTACTGATGAACTGCACACTGAGAGACCTTTAGTTAAACACATAATTTTCTGTGCACCATCGAACTTTAAAACTTGAAAATCACATAAAACAAATAGATGAGTACAAACCAAAGAATAAAGTGCTAATTCAAGGTATCATAACAGAAACCAATTCCCAGTGTTTATCTCTAATTAGAATAAATTAGAATTGAAAATCATGCTAAGAAAATATAATCCAATTCACAAGTCTCCACGTTTTTGGAAAATTTTTAAAATCTTGAGTTTTAGTAAAAATATAAAGGTAGTTTCAACACAAAATGTCAGAACTTACAAGGTACTATCAGCTAATATTAAGAAGAAGAAAATTTGTGTCAATTACTGAATAAGAAAAATTAGGGAGAATGTTGTGTAAAAAGCAAGTACACCAAAAAGCTTAAGTTTCTCTAAGCCAACATGAATAAGAAATAACACAATATGAATATATATATATATATATATATATATATATATATATAGTCGTTTGAATGAGAAAAAATCTAACAAGACAATTCTAAATAACATGAAAAGAATGATTAAATAAAAAGCAAAGGCAAGATTCATTGATGAATGATAATGTTATTTTTGGAATCTCCAAAAATACAGAATGCTTAAATAATCTCAAAGCATCAATCTCAAATAATTGTTTGGGGGTGTTAATAAGCTTTTACAAATTATTTGATATAAATATCATCCTTTCCTGCTTTAGAAAAAAAAAACATGCAGTTACAATTTAGATCTGACAATCAGGGGAAAATGGCAGAAAGAAAGATGTAAAAATTTTCAATTTTGCTAGAAAGATTTTACAAAGTGGGACCAAAAGGACTCTTGGTTGTTGAAAACATTGGCTCTAAAAAGAAGCTATTTATATACTCTGAATTACGCACGTCATTAGTCAGTAAGATCCCACTGTTTACTCATTCCTGGGCGAAAATGCAAAATAATTTGCTTCAAATAAAGAGCCAAAGGCCATCTTGCAGAGTAAGCTAGGAAAGTGAGCCCTGAAGAAGTTTCGCCATATGAGCCCTGAGATCCAGTGTAGTATCTGTTCGTACCAGCTTAATATTGGCTACATCCTCTTTTTGAATACATCATATTAAACAGATTTTTGGAGGTAAGATATGTAACAAGAGCTTTCTCTGTTCACTCAATGCCTTGACCTAGTATTGCAGTATTTCTTGGAATGAGGATGATAAGCCATTGGAAAAAGTTTTTTCTTTTAATTGATATAAAAAAATCTTTATTTCTATTCATTATTTGAGGGGGAAGGTGACAATTTACCAAAGAGGTGTAGAGATGGTTCTAAACAGGAATAAAGTAAATCAAAACCTTTCCCTTGAACTTCTTAGTCTGTAAAACCAAAAGAAATGCATTTCTGTTATTAAAGCCACAAAGCCTATGCCATTTTGTTAAGTTCAGCTGAATAGTTTAATGCATCTGATATATACTTATATCTGTAAATATTCCTAAACACCCTCGCTCTCTACTTATATTAATCTAAACATGACTTTATACAATATTTGCAGCTCAAATATAGCAACACATAGAACACTCTTGAGATTTCTTCTTTGATTTTTTTGTTTGTAACATTTCACTCTAACAGTGTACCACCGCTTCCGCCCCCTACCATCTATCCATTATTCAGTTCCATGTATAGTAATTTCAGAAATATTGACTTTAACCCCTCAGGGATATAAAGTAATCCACTTTAATAGTGTGCTTATAAAATGTGCCTATTTATTATCTTTTAAATATATTTAAGTTTAACACCTTATTTTGTTTTGCGATCCACCTAATTTTCTAAATCATTTATTTTTAATTTGTTTGCTTTCTTTTTATACTAATCTTTGCCATAAAGTTCTATGATTTTTGGAAAAGACATAACGCCATGTATTCATCAATTTGATATTATTGAGAATAGATTTACAGACATAAAATAGGTTCTTGAGTTCCATTACATTTATCATTACACAGTCATACTAATCTCCTAAAAATCCCTGTATATTTTATCTCTTAAGCCTTCTCTCTTCCCCAATTGTCTCATGAGCTATGATATGCTTTTGTTGTTTATAATTTTGCCTTAGGGGGAGAAAAGGGTCTTATAAATCTACACAGAATAAGGATTCCTTTTTGGAGTAGCTCAAATTTTAAAATTTCTTTTATTAAATATCTAATATATTTTTCTGTCTTCTTGAACAATTTACTTACATCACAATAATACTGTGAGAATATATGATGTCCTTCAAGGTTTTTCTTAATTGTTGTTGTGGTTAGGATCTGGAGTGTCCCCCAAAAGTCTCATGCATTTTAATGGAACCATGTGGATTGGGGTCTGGAGGCGTGGATTGCAGTTAAATTAGGATTAAGGGCGTATAGTGGCCACACCTGGGTGCAGGAGGGACTGGTTAGTGGGCGGAGACCTGAAAGGATATATAAGCTGCACCTGCCTTACTGCAGGGCGGGTATTAGTCTCAACTAGCCTCAGTTTGTCTTCCTGTTTGTCCGGGGAAGCTGCCTCCACCTCTCTCTCTGCCCTGTACTTCGATTGTTGCCAGCCGCCCCTGAATGGACTGTGACCTTCGAGACCGTGAGCTAAAATAAACCTTTCCTTTCCTAAGTTTGTGGGTGTCGGGTATTGAGTCACAGCAACAAAAAAGTAACTAATACAATTGTCTTTTCAAGGTAATTGTTGTTATCTTTTCCAAAGTAATTTTTTCAACTGAATTTTACTCATATTCCAGTTCAATAATTCATATTACATGTCTTTATATTTAAAATATCTAATTTGGAACTAAATATATTCTGATCAAATGACTTGCCCAAGTAGTATGCAAGCATTTCTATTGGCCTTCTAATCCATTAATTTCTGTTTCAAATATTAAAAGTGTGATTACTTAAATCAATAGGATAAATATTTTTAAATGGCCTATGAACTGTAAAACGTCATTGAAATTTTTGTATGTAACTTTATACTTTTTAGATCATGTTCATAAAATGACTAAATTTATAATTTTTAGGAATTTCTGAATATTTTCCTCCACCTCATAATGGAAATTTAAGAAGTAAGGATTATACAAATTCACATATATTGAGATAATTTCTGTGTTTTCTTGCTGAGAGAAAAGTACCTGCAAATAGTTAAAGACTTATATGTCTAACTGTGTTTGGTGGGCTGTGCAGAGATACTCTTTGCTTTAGAGACATCTTCTTTAAGCTGCTTAGAAGAGAACTTTGCTTTAGTGTCATAACGTCTGAGTAAATAGCAGTGAGTCTGAGAAAATCATGAAAATATATCTATGTGGTGTTCTATATAAAATGTCTCAATATGAATGACTTTTCTGACTGTAGAGAAGGGTAGAATTTGTAAGGATTGAGTCAAGCCTGTCTTTGTAATCTCCAAAAGCATCAGTCTCTCATTTCCATGCCTCACTACTGTCATTAGTTGTGAAATAACTACGGCCTTTTTCTTCTCACTTTTCATTTTATAACTATATCTCTGTGCCCATGAGTATCTATTTCCTTCTACGTTACTACACTAGATTTCAAATATGCACTGAATTCCATGAATTAAAGTGTTCTAATCTGTAACTAAATTATTGAGCGAAAATTTCTCAATGGGTATATATTGTTGATTTCAGTAATGTTTTCTCTTTTATCTCTAAAATAGAATACAAAGCCATTTTTAGATAAAATGTTATCTCAGAAAATCTTCAAAGGAAAATAAAACCTTTGGGCTTATTACTTATTTAATGCGGTTGTGTATTCATACTGTGAATGGATGTGTGCATGCATCTCAATAGCTTCTTATAATAACCATGTTCTAATTTCCACCAAAAAGAATGAGTGATAGAAATTGTAACAATTTTAAATCTTTAGGGATAGTTCCAATTTATTCCTTCAACATGAGTGCCTATGTGTGTGCATATATTTGTATGCAATGTGTTGACCTTATTAATGCATTATAAACCAGTTGTGGTGGCTCATGCCTGTAATACTAGTATGCTGGGAGACTGAGGCTGGAGGATTGAAAAGTTTGAGCCCAGCATGGGTAATAAATTTTTTTTAAAAAAAAAAATGGGCTGTAAATGTAGAGATGTGCAAAAGTTCAATTTAAAGAATGGCAAATAAATAAACAAACATATTATAAATACTAAATAATATTTATTTGGATACCCAAGATACTAGAATTGTACTTCCTGTCACATTGTATCTTTATATATTTAACTTCAGTATAATTTATTTCTGTATGGATCATTTTCTCAATGGAATTCACTTTGTAAAGACTACATAATCCCTAAACATTAGCCATGGAGATTTTACCTCTTGATGATGATCATAAATTTTAAAACTTAATGGAAATTTGTAGCTCTATGGAAATGCTAACAGAAAAACTAATGCCTGGTAGATTAGGAAAGCACAGTTCTGAGTGCGTCTGCATGGGTGATGGGGGCGTGAATGTGGGCATCGTATCTGGTCCCGGTGCTTTCTACTCTGTTGATCTTCCATTATGCTCTTTTTCCAGCCATCATGATATGAGCATCTTTGTCTATCATCTATTTCTGCCGTGGTATTTCTGCTTTGAAGTTAGACAATCATATACTAAGTCCTCTTAAACCATAAAAAAAAAACTTAAATTTAAGTTGTGAGTCTCAGGCATCTTGTTCCAGCCACAAAAAAAGCTGACTACAATAGAAAATTGCTAAGGAGAAGGGGAGGCGCTGCTGTAACTGGACCTGACAATAGCGTTCACTAGCTGTTGGAAATGATTGTGGAAGCTGTTTGAGAAGGTTTGCTGCAGGTGTAGGCTGGAGAAAGCTGAGAATGGTGTAAGCAGATGGGATGGGATTTCCAGTCCGAGTTGAGATCACAGTGCTAATTAGAATTGTGAACACTTGAAGGCCTGCTCAGGAGATGTCAATTGACAGTTGGACCAGAAGCCCTATGTGTTATATCTTGGCAAAATAAATTTAAATAAATAAATATTATCTTTATTCTGCCCATATCTTGAAAATTTGCCAATGAGTAAGTGGATTAATTAATCTGGCAAAGAAAATTTTAAATAAATTGGCTGTTTTTCACCTAATTGATAGTTCGAGCCAATGGCAAAAAATTATAACAGACAGATATGAAAAACTTTGGTGTTTTGTCAATAAAACGCCATGTACATTGTTGCTGGACAGAGAAGCATCATGAAAAACAATCGAAATACTTTAAACTGGGACAGGAAGACAGAATCCTCGAGGACATCTCAGGATTCAGCAGCACTCAACCTACTTCCGGCTCAAGAGTACAGAAGTGTAAATCTCTCATTTAAAAAAACATGTCTACGACTCATCCTACTCCTTATCCTCCTCCTCTTCTTTTATTTCTTCCTCTTCCTCCTGCTGTTTCTTCTTCTTCTTCCTCCTCCTCCTCTTCCTTCTCTTTCTCCTCCTCCTCCTCCCTCCTCCTCCCTCTTCTTCTTCTTCCTTTCCTCCCCCTTCTTGTCCTCCTTCTTCCTCTCCTGTACATGAACTGCTTAGATCTATTCTTCTAAATAAATTTTCAGAAAAATATTGAGAGAAAATCACTTAAAATAAATAAAAAAATTGTTCTGATTCAGTTTTTCTGAAGAAAAAACGCGCTACTGACAAGATGAACTTGACCATTCAATCCAAGGAAGTCTTTGATTCGATAAGGCTGGACATTCTAGACCTGTTATCTGTTTACTAGACTCCCCTTGCACAATTGCCATCTCTGTGGTTAGTGAAATGAAACACTTCATTAGTGCAGAGTTAATGTAGCTTGAAACGTACTTTCTATAACAGGGTGAAAGTCTAGGGTCAAAGAAAAAAATCAGGATGTATAAGATACTTAATGAGAATCTGGTTATCATCAGATTTCTCTTTCTGTGTGTTGGTTTTAAGGTTAAGTCATTTGATCTATCTCATGCTATGCATTTGTGTTCAACTTAGTAACACAGAAGTAACATAATGTTATTTCTTTATGAATGAACCAATATTTAAATGATAACTGTAACTGTGAAAAATATTGCATCTTATACTTTTTTAGGTATAAAATTATATGGAGAAGAAGAGTATGTCTTAATTATTATTAAACTATTTGTTGACTCATCATTAGAATGACAGCAAAGAAGTATTTTATGGTAGGTACTCAAGTGAGTACTTAATAGGGATTCATATGTTGAATTTATGTGGTATAAGATATTATCTTCATTATTTTGTTTGGATTTGTTTGAAAGAAAGCATTTAGGAGAATGTTAATAAATAAGCATTTATTCTACTGCAGTAACACATTTCTATCCAACATTTTTGCAAAGATAAAGCCAAATAAACTTTTTTTGGAAATATAGATCAATACTTAATTTTCTAAATATTTTTCCTTTTCTTTTTCCTGCATGTCTCCTGCCTGTAAATATCTGAGACAATGATTGATATTTTGAAAATGTGGCTTTTCATTGATTTTGTGTTCTTTCCCCACTTTGACATTGTTGGCAACAGAGTACACTGAAAACTCTTAGGTTTTTTTTTTTTTTAAAGAATCATTTCACTTTTTTAATAGAAAGTGTAGAATTTAAACAATCTACCTAAATTTATTTATTTATTTATTTTTGAGAAAGGGTCTTTCTATGTATGTCAGGCTGGTTCTGAACTCTGTATGGAGTCTAGGCTGGCCTTGGACTCATGGAGGTCTTCCTGCCTCCTTGTCCTAAGTGCTGGGATTACAGAGGTGTGCCACCACACCCAGTTTATGTGGTGCTGGGGAATCAAACTCTGGGCTGTGCAATTGCTTGGCAAACATTTCAACTGCTGTGTCATTTCTCCAGCCCCTCTGACCAAATTTAATTTTCGTGTTCTCAGTTAATATGTAATGTAGTCAAAGCACAGTATGATTGGAAAGAAATATCCTCTGCTAGCTCAATACCCTGTTCATTATGTATTTCATTGGGACAATATTTTAGTGTTTTTTTTTTTGAGTGACAAATTTTATTTCTCCCGAAGCACTCAGTTTGCTTGTATGTTAATTCATTCTATAATCATACAAATATAGATAAGAAAATATAAAGGCAGCGAATATTGTGTATGAACTTTTGTAGATAAATGTTCTCTTTAGTTTCCAACTAACGTTTGTACTGCTAAGTGCCTTTAGTTCTCTGATAAAATTGGGATCTTTCTGTAACATACATTTTCATCAATGTAAACCTAAATTTTTTTGTACTACATGAATGGGAAATACATAGGTCAAGATTACCATAATCAGAACAAGATATTTGACACTTGTTCAACTTAAAGAAAGAAATTTAGATCTTGGATCATGGTTCCCAGTGGATTCGACCCATGGTTACTTGTCTCCAAGGCAAAGACACTGAAGTGAAAAGAGATGGTAGGGGAAATCTTGTCAACTCATGGCAGCCTAGAAGCAGAAAGAAAAGAGAGAAGCAGAAACAAGAGTACACCTTCCAGTCCATCCTCAGCCATGCCTTGCCTAAGAGCACGTTCAGCCATGATCTCATCCATGGATTCACACACTCATGAGCACACTACCTCGGGATCTAATCACCTTCCAAACGTCCTACCTCTGAACACAAGAGACTTAGGAGTAGTAGTTTTTTACTCAAACAAAACTGTAGTTCAAATCATTCCAGGTTGTCTGTCCCTCCCATGTAAGAATAATATCGAATTTACATGGGACAGACCAACTTCTTTTCCTTTTATTTTCCTTGTAATGCTAGTACATTTATTCCATCTCAGAAAAAGACTCAGCTACATGATTTGTACTTGCCAGCATAATACATGAAGGCTTGATATAGATCAAGACCTTTAAGCCTTTTAAACTTGAGAGTTGTTACCAAAACATCACACATAACACTTAATTGTCTTGAAATATATCATGTTTCATGGTTCAGACCACAATTTGATTGTTTTTATCAGAAAATCATTATAACTGTAATAAAACTATGCTTGAAAACTATAGTAGAGGCTAAATATTTCACTGATTTCATGTTTTGGTAAAATTTCCTTGAATAGTAAGTAAGACAAAAATTATATAAAAGAAATTATTTGCAGATATCAAAAGCATTGTTCATTTGTGCGGTTTTTAAGCCATCTTACAAAACAATGGCATGGAAAGTGGTTACAATTAAATTTATTTGTACTTTTTATGAATAGTTCTTTTTAGTTACACATTTAATGTATTGTAAAGTTGATATTACATTTAAAACATAATAATTAAAACTGCTTATTCTTCAAAGTAAAATCATATTAGTTATATTTTTAACAATGATGAGACAAAATGTGATCAAATTCATTTAGTTTATTTAGAAAAATCTTTTTTCTATATATTTCTGCAATAATAATTTATGAGATTTGTTATGCTGCAAAGTGCATTGTTTGAAGAAAATTTGAATTGTCTACAATAATAGGCAATTTAACAATAATATTTTACTACCATGTTTTTAACAATAGTGTTTTAATCACTGTGAAAACATAAAATGGAGGGATTATAAAATTGATGTAATTTGACTTGTTGATATAGGCCATTCTCTCTGGAGTGAGATGGTATATTAGTGTTGTTTTGATTTGCATCTCTCTTATACCTAGAGAAGTTGAGCATCTTTTCGTGTATCTATTGGCCATTTGTACTTCTTCGTGAGTGACCTGCCTCTTCATTTCATTTGCCCACTTTTCAATAGCATCCTTTATTTTGGTAGGCTTGCTTTTCTTCAGCTCCCTGTATGTTCTAGTTACGAGCTTCCTACCTGAGATGTTGGTGGTGGTGAATATATTTTCCCAATCAGTTGGTTCTCTTTTTACAACATTGATAGTTTCCTTTGCTGTCCAGAACATATTTTAATTTGACAAGATCCCATTTGCTAGTAATGGGGGTAATTTCTTTTGCTTTTGGTGTCTATATCAACAAGTCAAATAGTAATCAGTGCTGGTGAGGCTGTGGGGAGTAAGGAACCCTCCTGCACTGCTGATGGGAATGTAAATTTGTACAACCACTCTGGAAAGAAGTATGGAGATTTGTCAAAAGACTTGAAATAAATATCCCCTTTGATCCAGAGACATCCCTCCTGGGAATATATCCAAAAGAGATCAAAACAACACATAACGAACCTACATGTATACCCATGTTCATAGCAGCACAACTAACCATAGCTAAAATACGGAAGTCACCAAAATACCCATCAACAGACCAATGGATACACAAATTGTGGTATTTATGCACTATGGAATACTATGCATCTATAAAGTCCAACAGTATGGAGGCCTTTGCGGGCAAATGGAAGAAACTTGAGAACATCATGCTTAGTGAAGTGAGTCAGAAGCAGAAGGTGAAACATCAAATGGTCTCTCTGATATGAGAGTACCAGGTCACAACTCTTATGGAACTTAAAATGAAAAACAAAGTGAAACAGGGGGATAGGGCAGGGAGGGAGGGACAGGTGGGTAGGGGAAGGGAAAAAAAGGAAAGGAAGAAAGTCCTTGTCACCTACACAAGATACATAGGTGCACAAAATGCTCAACTGCTTTGTAAACCTTAAATTTTGCACTTACACATATCAATAAAATGGGGAAAAATGATGTAATATATAATATATAAACACAAATTCTCAAGCTCAGCATACATATATACATAAATATGCACATTTATATACATATATACACATATACTAACGAAAATTATCAAGCTCAGCATATATATATATATATTTAAATAATATATATATATATATATATACACACACATATGTTCATTACAGTGGGGAAAGAAAACATTAGACATAGAAGAAAGACTTAAGAAAACATGTATTTACCACTTATGTCATTATTAATGTTCTTCATGAGTTATTCTGTTCTGTACTTATTTTTACGTCTCTTTATGTAACTGTGGTGTTACATGTATAGTAGAAAGTCGTCTTTATAAAAGTAAAAATCTGTAAAATGATATTTTAATTTATTTCCAAATATATTTCCATTACAAATTATACTGAAACTTGAAGCAAATTTTACTTGAGCCTCTTCAGTTCAGCATTTTGTGTATCTTGATGTTGTCCTTTCTGTAATACCTGCACATAAAGCACTTGTTTAGATTTTTGCAGTGTGAGATATATATTCAAGAATTGAAATATTAAACCACATTTAGAGAGCTAAGACTTATATACATGTGTAAAATTATTCATATATTATGTCATTATAAATTTCCCTTTTATCAGAAAACAAAATATGCCAATATTTGACATTATTGTATAATTTTAAGAAAAGAAGTAACCAAGAGAGGTTAGTCTACTAGTAATAGGAGATTTCCCAGTCATCCACAAAAGGCTCAAGTCAACAATGCAAATGTGAACAAGAAAAGAAAATCGCAAATCTCAATCTTAATACTCGATAGAGGGCAAAATTATCTCCTGACAATTCAAGTCACTAGGCATTAATACACGTTGTCTGCGTTCTGAATTCACATTGGTAGTTTGTTCTGAAAGTCCCAAAACCGATTAAGGCAATTGGTCTCATATCGTTTATGCCCTTACATGAGTAGAGAAGCAAATACAAATCATCTTGATTTTAAAATACACAAGCAGAGCTTGTAAATGTTATCCAAAAGAGAATGCATTCTATATGAAAATGCTAAAATGTTTAAATTTTTGTCAAAATTCATTAAGTCGGCATTTTAAAATGAAATGCATATCTAAAAACAACATCGAAAATGCTTTCAATTCATATTTTCTTATGCCAGGGAGAGAGAAAACCTTCAGCACAGACAGTATGTAAATGTTCATAATAAGGCAAACCCACTCAGGGCCTCCTTGTGGGTAACAAAAGTTTTTACCTCTCTATCCTACATTTCTAAATAAAATCTCTTTCTACACCTCAGAAATAATGTTCATAATAATGATGATAAAAAATAATACCACTAGCAACAGAAGTGGCTAAAATAAAAATAATACAAGACTGACAGGCACTAGATCTTCATGCAATGGTTTGTTGTTCAGAATAGCTCTCTAAAAAATAACTATTGTTTTTCTTTTTGTAGATTAAGAAGCAGAAAAGCCTGAACTGGGCTCAGGGAGTCTCTGAGGAAGGTATTTCTTAATATTATCACTTAAATAAGATGTTTCACTAAGAGCTGACTGAACAGAAGCCATTCTGGGCCCATAGAGGAGGAAAGCACACGGACAGAATAAAGAATGACATTTTTTGAATGTTAAGTGTTCTCATAGGGTTAAAACACAAGTACACTTTTAAATACAGTGATGTTAGTATAAAAGACTAATCAACACGAGAATATGTGGGATTTTAGTAATAAGGCACATGAGATTTGTGTTCTAATTAATGAATGTTCACCAAAATTGTTGTAAGATGAGAATGACAGATAATAACTGCTATCACTGTACTATACTACCCAGAGAAGCGATAAGAGCTAGCTGAACAAGGTTGTCACTAGGAGCAGCTGAAAGCCTTTAATGTCCTACAGTGACAACACATATTACAAATCTCTAGAGCCTGATCTTGGAAGAAAGGTGGCATTTTCAACTGAGTTAAAGAAAAAAGGGAAAAAGATGTTTGAGAAAATAAATTAGAAAATAAATAAACTTAAAGTGCCAGAGTAATTTCATATGAAATTTCATGTATACGATCTGGGGCTGCTGGAAATTATGTGCATGGATTAAAAAAATCCAAACAAACTCAATTATGAAGCAAAACATATAGGTGCTTATTTGGACATTTTTTTTTTGCACAGGTTTCAATGGATTAAATACCATTTCATTGATTTACTTACACTGAGAACCTCACAGGGGATATTTTTATTTACAATAAAACTAATATACAGAATCTTCTAATTTTTTATGATGTTAAGATGTACATAAAATTACCATTTTAGCTATAAAATTCAGCGGCACTGAGCATTCACATTATTGTGCCAGTGCCCCTCTATGCACTTCACAATTTATGGAATTCATATAACTGTTAGCTTCCAGGGACCTTACGTCCAGTGTGGTAGTATAAATTGTCAATAAATGTTCATCCAATGAAAAAAATTGGGCCAACAATGGGCTAATACGAAACCATTTTGTGTGTGGAATAGAATAAAGTTTTAAAAAATTACGTTCAATTATATTTTAATAAAACTTAGGTAATAGTGAGTCAAGATTTAAATATATCTACATAAGTGAGAGTATAAATTAAAATTTTATTAATGGCATAGGATCTTAAAATATGACCCTAGAAATTTATATCAGATAAAATGAGAAGTAAAAATTTCATGACATTTGTATGCCATTTTACTTGTCAATCTATTTTAATAATCTAAAATATAAACCTAACAATTACTTGATCTTACATAGAACTCTCTCTCCTCGTGGCCATGTTTCCACTGTCAGAAATGATGACAGAGCCTTGGAAATCTCAGAGCTCTTGGTACCAATACTCAGTCCCTTCTCACCCTGATCCGTAGGGCAGGCCTCGCTGAGTCCTAAGTCACATAATCATGTTGCTGAGTGTATTTCCTCATCACCATATGAAGTGCAGCATTCCCGCATGTGCTCTGACCTTCCACACAGGCATTCTGTGAGGAGTTGCGGTCCTCTTTTCCAGTCCCAGCTCTCCCACATCCTTTTGCATTTTTCTTTCAGAAAGTTAGGTCAACATATCTTTTTCCTTTCCCTTTAGCTCTTTTATCTCTCTTCAATCAGATTCTGTCTGTCAACTATAGATTTCTTAGGTTTCAGCTGCTTTCTCTTGCATTCTGCAGATAGAAAAAAATCAGACAAGCAGACCTCTTGTTCCTGTTCATCACTAGTGAACCCCTGTCCTTTTCTTCATCCACAGAATCATAGCTACTGAAACACATGTATCAAATTCTACCATTGGACAATAGTCCATGATGCAGGTATATTCGGACCTCTCTTGTTATTTCTGATATTTATATTTATTGTAGGTAGAAATCGCAGTTGCTACATTCATACTGTATGTTTTAGGAAATTTTAGTTCCCTATAATCTCCTGGTATTTCATGCACTTGGTTGTTTCATTTATTTTTTTTTCTCAATCTTTCTTTCAATAAAATCTTACTTTGACCTTTCTCAGCAATCTTCTGCTGGAGCCTGAAAATAAACACTGTCACTTTTGCTGTTGTTAAACATCAATTACCTGAATTGAAAGCATTTCAGTCCTTCAGGTACATCTGTTAACTGTTCACATCACTCTTTTTAGGAGTCCAGATGCAATTCATGAATTCCATCGAGTCCTAAATTATTTCCTGACTTTCAGCTCAAAAGCTGTAACATGGGTAGCACCTGTTCAGAGTAAGTATAAGTATCCGCCCTAACTTGTTGGTGCCTATGTCCTACTATTCATTATGCGACTGAATTATTATTCCTTCCTCTAACGCACTGATCTGATAACCGAACTGCTCCTCCCCTCTTCTGCAATTAACTTCTTTCTCTAGTCAGCACATGAATTATTTATGCACTTATTTTTCTTTTTCTTTTGTATATATTGCGCATCTCCTTCTTCCCACTCTTTACCATAGTCAGCTGGGAAAGTAACTAGATCATCTCTATTTATTCTACTTCTAGACTTGACCAGTTGACTCAGGGCCTCCAATTGCATCATGATCACCAGTCTCATCTGAGACTTTGGACCGCCTGCTCAGAAATCTTTGGTCTTATAGTTTGATCATCACGTCATTATTATTTTTCCCACTCTCTTCACCTGATCTTTTCCTATCATTTTACCAAAAATATGGAAATAATCAAATGATACCTTATATATATTTTCATGGTCCTATCTACTGACTTGCATTCATCAACTTTATATTTTTGCTTTTTAACCTTTTCTGTTCTTAGCAAATCCTTTCACTTGTATTTTCAATTCTACTTACGGCCTCTTTGTCCACCGAAACAAAATCAGTAGGCTTTATCCACTATGTGACTTCACTCGGTTCCTTTCCTTTGACCTCTTGCCGGATACTGAATCTCACAACCAATCCACTGAGCCTCCCCATGACGTAACCACGGTTGATTGCTTCAGCCCACGTACTGATCTGAGCAGTACTGATCAGTAATACGTAACACAGCAATCACTTCTTCCTGACTGATCATTTTGCTGTCACATTTTCATTATTTTTTAAATGTTGCTGTGTCCCACGCGTCTCTTCAGGGTGTCCTCTTCCCTCTAACTAATAATACTTGTCACCTTTCTCCAGCACTCCACTCTCCATCTCCTTGTTTGTGACTTCTACGCACACTTCTTTGGTAATCATAGATAATCTTATTTGTTTACCTCAATTAAAAAATAAACTACATTGACCAATCATCTGTATGCATTCAACTGGTTCTTTGAACTTCAGGCTAGTAACAATTGCAATTTTGCAATTTCTACTTTAACAATGCATTTAGCTTAGCACATTTTAAAATTCCTGCCACTCTACACAAAATATGTCTTTTTCATAGTCTGCTTTTATCTTAGAAAACCCAGCTGCAATCTGATAGCTCATTAAGCAAAAAGAATGAAGATATTGTTAACTTCTCCGTTTATCTCAGTCTCTACATCAAGTCTATGTTTAAGCTGGGCTGCTTTAACACTCCATTCTACTCTGGCTGGTTCAGGGAACCTCTTCCGCACAGATCATAGCAATAGCCTTAAAATTGGTCTTCCACATCCTCCTACACAATAACTGTGGTGTTCTCGTAAAAACTCTCCATATTCTTCAATAACTCTTTTTCTCTGAGAGTTAACGCTACCATCCCATGGTGATCTAAAGTTCCCTTGACCTAGCTTCCCTGTCCCTTTGTGCTCTAATCTCAGGTTCTACCATGTCCCTTGTGGCTGGCTCACTCTGCCTCTGCCTTTTGGCTCCTTCTGAGATATGCCACCCACAATTCTGGAAGATCTGATCCCTAGAGAATATCCTGCTCTTGGCTAGGAGGATAACTTGTGGGATGACATCTTTTCTCTTAGTGAAGCTTTTGAGGCCACGCTTTGACAAATCATCTATTCCCATAGTGCACTACTCACTAAAACTACTGTGCATACTTTCACCCTAATTTCACTGTAGAATATACAATTAGGAGTGAGTTCACATGCTAATAAATTCCCAGTATGTAGAACAATGTCTAAAATATGGCAAATGCTTAATACATGTTTACAGAAACAATAAATGAAATGATTAATTGATATTATTAATTTCAACCTTCCTTCTTATTTGGAAAGTGTACTTTGGACAAAAGACTCTGTTAATAAAATTTATATTTCATTACGCTGGGTTTTTTTTTTTGTTCATGTATTGTGAGAAAAAAATTGAAGTTTCGTTGAAATGCAGTTGTAATTATGGTTCTTTTTAAAAATATGATTTTCAAAGGAAGACAAAAGTAAACAAAGCAAAAAAAAATTAAAAGAGAAGTTATAAGCCAAATTTATTAGTATCTGAAATACAGTACGAATTGTGTATAGATTTTTCTTTTCCATTTAGTGCTGAAAAATCAGCAGAGCTGCCAGCATGCACACATCTCTGAGCAGAATCGATATTGTCATTCTTGCAGTTGTTATGCAGTTTTTGCTTTACCTGCCTTTCTCATCTCTCAAGTTAGCACGTCATTTTCATATTCTTATGTTTCTTTCTAAAGTCACGTGGTTCCCCATACAGGTGCCTGCTGTGCTCATAAGTGCCTGGTAAACCCAAATCCCAAATTGACCTCTCTAGATTTGCATTTTCAATTAGCCAAGAGTGAAAGAGTAGGCGGGTGTTTGGATCAGTATTGCTAAAATGTATGACTGCAGTCTTTAATTTGTTTGGAAGGAAGAGCATCTATGATGAAAAATATATAAAGATTTGTTTCTAAATAATCATTGAAATGAAACCATTGTGAAGACCTAGTAGATTGAAGGTGGTATGAGAAAATACGAGAATTTCCTCAAGCATCTCGCAGCGCAAATTTGCCAATGTGAGTGTCTCAACTCTTTACAGTGCACTTTACAATGTCTTTCTTCAGAGATAATTAGAACTTTCTCCAGGTGTAATCGTTCTTTAGATTTAGAACTGTTTTTACAATGACCCAACTATGTTCTTTTCTTGATGTTGTTTCTTGTCTGAGTTTTAACTGCTTAAAATCTTTCAAACTAGCCTAAATTTTGTTATTTGCTCAATTTTATCATTTTAACAATCTTCAAACAATCTCTCAAATCTATTAGTTACTATCAGTTATTTCTTGTTCACCAGACATATATTTCACAATTTTAACTCTTTTCAAACTTTGTTAGATTGAGACACATTCAATCTATTTATTAATAATGCCCTTTTGAAAAATGTTTCCTAGGATACAATGAATTACATATAGTTTGTATCAGACAAAAAGAATTGCATATAGTTTGTATCATATATCATTAAAAGCTATTCTTCCCCAAAACGAATCAATATTTTAACAGATCACACATAAAATTTATGCCAAGTGTCTTACACTTACATCATATGGGTTGCCTATTTCCTACTCAGGATTCTTTTGTTGTGGTGTTTGTTGACGTTATTGGTATTTTTCTCTTATCTACTTACCCAATGTATGTTGAGCCAAATGAACTTTTTTGTGATAATTCATCTTATAATAAGATGGGTTAAGGAGTGCTGTGATAACAGCAAAACTACATTATCAGTGATTTAAAATAACAAGTGTTTCTTTTATTTGTTAATGGGAGCTCTTTACTTTTTGATCCAAGTGAACATGCAATTATGCCAAAAATAAGTGTTTTTCCCCTGCAATTAAATTGCTATTTTAACAATAGTAAATTGATAGCACAAGTTCACAAACACCAATATCCAGAAACAGAGTTCCATTTCCAACATTCACCAAAAAAGAAAAAAAAATATTGCTGAGAATGTTCTTGACTAAATGAGAATTTTTGTACATCGAAACTTTTCATTCAACTAGTATTTCATGATAAATTCAGAGATCTATACTGATCGGTCAATGTAATCGTACCTGAGCAACTGCATTTGACTTCTATGAATATTGCTTACATATGTGATTTAAGTTCTAATGTGAATCAATGACGAGTTTCAAATGAAAACTATATCTTCCATTGGCACCATCAATTTTCATTCTACATCGTTCGTAAGTGTTTTATGGCTAAGATGTTTGATTCTCATTATTTGAAACCTTGTAATGTTTCCAGTGTCTTTAAACTCTTCACTATGCCAAGAGGTAGTCTGGATATATTAAAACTAAATGAAGAAATTTACTTAATCCTGTCTTACACGATTATTTAAAACTATGTACTTTTTTGAAACAATATCTTTCTCTGGAGCCCAGACTGCTCCTGAACTCACTATAGAGCTCAAGGTATCTTTGGACTCATGACAATCCTCCAGCGTCAGCCTCCCACGTATTGGGATTACAGACATGTGCCACCACACTCAGTTTACATAGAGCTGGGGAATCAAACCCAGGGCCTTGTACTTGTTAGGCAAGGGTCTTAATTGCTGTGCCATTCCTCCAGATCAACAAAACATGGTATTAACAATAATATAAATACTCACATTCAGATGGCTAAACACCAAATGTTGCCAAAGGATTATTTACATTTTGATAGCAAGATTCATATAAGCCCATTTTTCATGAGAGTGTTGGCTTCTATTTTATTGGTGTGAAGCTTGTTCATATTAGATATGCATAAAGTCACTAACTGAAATGTATTTCATATTTATAATAATATATTAAAAGCACAAATTCAGGAAGTAATATGATTTGGAATGAATACAAATGCAAATGTTAATGATTACCAACTGAATCTTGGATATTCATAGCCATATGAATAGATAAAAAGAAAATCTAGTTATAATTTGTAAAATTCACGTACAAAATAAACATACAACCCTCCCATGACTCCTCATTATTAAATTCAGGTCCGACCACATTGATAATTAATAAATGTAACATTTTGTGGAAACCCATGTGGAAATGTCCCGGACTTGAGATCATCTATTACAATTTGAACAATCATGACTTATCACAAAATGTTTATACTTGAGTGACTCATCTATCATTTTATCATCTCTTCTTGTATTTAATATTTTAAAATATTATTTTAATCTGAAAAATATCAAAACCTGTTATTTTATCAATATTAAAAATAGTTCACTTTTGATAGTGGTATAACTGTTACTAATAATATCTCAACACCTAAAATGGTTCTTAAAAATATAATTTGTCATGCCATTATTACGCTTTGTAGTTGTCCTCATATTACCAACAAATTACTGTGTAATATTGCTTCCCAGTTAATGTGCTAACCTACAAAATGCTTGATGTCAGCAATTATTGCGTAATTTCTATGCCCAATATCTAGCACAGAAAGTATATCTGTAGAAACAAATAAGGAACTAAGGTCCAGTTAAATGAATATCAAATAAAAAAAAACATGAGAAATAATTGAATCAGAATAATATATTTAAGTATCATAGAGAAATTTGGGAGATAAATGTTGAATTTGATTTTGAAAACTATTTCATTAAATTTTTTCTCATCTAAAATGTCAGTGTCCCTTATTTTTTGTGCAATATCAGATGATTTCAAATCTCTTTATTTCTTTATTTCTGGTAATCAGATAGGAGACTCATAACCAGAATATACAGGGAACTGAAAAAAGGAATCTCCTCAAGGTCAAAGAACCGATTGGAAAATGGGCAAAAGAAATGAATAGGAAGTTCTCAGATGGAGAGGTTCAAATGGTTAATAAATTCCTGGAACGACGTTCAACATCCTTAGCCATAAGAGAAATGCAAATCAGAACATCACTAAGATACAATCTAACTCCAGAAAGAATGGTGTATATCAAGAAATCACACACTAATCAGTGCTGGAAAGGCTGTGGGGAAAAGGAACCCTCTGAACTGCTGGTGGGAATGTAAACTGGTACAACCACTAGGGGAAGCAGCAGTATGGAAGTCTCTCAGAAGTCTGGAAATAAATATCCCCTTCGATCCAGTGAAACCTTTTATGGGAATTTCCCAAAAAGAGTTAAAAATGATATATTACAGATATGCACGTACACCCATGTTCATAGCTGCACAACTAAAGATAGCTAAAATGTAGAAGACACCATAATACCCATCAACAGACCAATGGGTACACAGATTGTGGTATTTATATACAGTGGAATACTACTCATCTATAAAAATAGATAGGTTGAAGGCTTTTGTAGGTAAATGGAGGCAACTTGAGACCATCATGCTTGGTGAGGTGAGTCAGAAGCAGAAGCTGAAATATCAAATGGTTTTTCTGATATGAGAGACCCAGACCGCAATTATTTCATAGAACTTAATGTGGGGAATGATGGGAACAGAAGGGGAGGGAGAAAGAGGGAGAGGGTCATATAGAGAGAAGGGAAGGGTGTGTAACTTTGCCACGATATGTATGTGCACAAAAATACTCAAGATCAAGGTAAACTTTATGTTTTACACCTATATGTATCAATAAATTAGGGAAAATCAATTCAGAAAACTGCAACAGGAATATTAATAGGCACAAGTCTTTGATTTTTTATTTCAGAAAGTCTCTCATATGTATTCATTCATGCATTCATTCACAGGGACTTTATACACATTTGTTCTCCTTGTTACCATCCTATTTTACTATGTTCTGCTTGTCACATTTATTTTTTTAATATTGGCATTGTTAAATACACACGCCATATGACTCAGATTTTGTCAGTTTCAATTAATGGTTGTTTTCGTTCACCAGCCCACCCTGGATCCCGCCCTTTGTTTAGTCATCACGCCTTCAGAGCTTCCTCTGTATGGTGGTAGTTTCTCAGACTTTGCTTTTTTTGACAACTTTGGCAGTTCTGCTAATAGTTTGCTATGGAATGCACTCAGCTTGAGTTAAAATTTCATGGCTATTTCAGGCAGTCAGTATTTGATAGAAAACTCAAAACACTCCAATGACATTTTCATAACTTCATGATATGATATCACATGGGTAAAGTATCACATGGTCAGTTTACATTGACCTTTAAGTTATATAGTATTATTCTCAATTTCATACAATACTAAGTGGGGAAAAAATGACACAGTGCAGGTCATATGAAATGAGTGCAAGTTAATCTCAACCTCTTTAAAACAATCATATATCTACATGAAGTAATTATGATTCTTCTGCATGGAAACATCAATTTTTTATTTACTTATGCATATCAGCATGGAATTACATATTTCTCTTAAAACTTTGACTTTTATTCAAGCTAATTTTTCTTTCCTTTTTTCTTTCTTATACATTTAGGCAATGCCAGTACTTTTACAATGGCCCTCTCGCCCTATGGTATATATTCATATTTTTTCATGCTTTTTTCTGCTCAGGACACTAAGATTCTTCACTATTTTAAAGGCTCCTGGTAGTAATGATAAAAGTAATTCTGGTTAACTGTCTTTTATGCGGAAATTTTTAAAATGTAAGATATTTCAATGTAAGACATTGAATTACAGCTTAAGATGAAAATTTAGAAATATCTAGACCCATTCATTAATTCATTATGACTAGTTGTTCTGCTAAAGATAAGGAGAGAATTTTTACAATAATAAAAGTTAACAAAAATAATAATTTGGCATAATTAAAGGGTGTCAAATAGCCACACATACAAATAGTCACAATTACAGTGATTTTCTTTCTTTTGGCAGCTGATGTAATAAACAGGCAACTTAATTGTCAGCAAGTATTGAATAGATAGTGTTTTTAAATGCATAAACCAACAGGGTAATGGAATAAAGCTAGAAATGAAAATTAGTACATTATTTTAAAACATTCTTATCTTTCAGAAGCAAATAACTCATTTCACACATTGCATTTATAATAATAAAAAGTCAAAAACACAGAGAAGAGAGAAATAATTTTTAAAAAAACATATTTCTCAAGACTTCTGAATGTACCTTACGTCATTCAACCCTGAGGAAGTATAACATTGAGGGCACACAGGAGAAAACAAAACAGCTCCCCTCCAAAAAAATTGGAAAATTTAGCAATAATAACGATTTTAAAAACCCAGAAAATTACACATAGAGAAGTAAGCTAAAAGAGTAGGTGTAAGCAAATATTCTAAATAAAATTAAAAATAAAGAGTTCTTTCCTTGAAAAAATAATAAAATAGAAAAATCTCACAAACAAGTAAAACATTAAAACTAAAAAACACAGACTACTCTTATCAAAGATGGGAATAAAGTTAGTAGTGTATATCCCACAAACATTAAGAAATTTATGACTGTATATTAACAAGTTATCTTTGTAAGTAAGAATTCCTATGGGTCATAAGAAAAATGAATGTTTAAAAATTTCCCAAAAGTAACTCTACTTGTTTGTATTTGTCAGTGATTTCTAATGTCCTTTTAGGGATTTAATAATATTCATATAAACATAATTGGACCCCATATAAAACATTATACTAATTATCAGCTAATTTTGTTCAACTCTTTATTTTTGACATACAAATGGTTTAAACATTACAAAAAGAATTTTAAGGTATAATTTCACATGGAAATGCTGATACATCTTAGAGGCAGCTCTTTGGAACTCTGTATTCCACGCATAGATCTTGACACTTCAAGCCAGTGACTCAATGAGTCACATGTGTAAGGCCTGGATCCACAGGAGCTTGTGCTTGGGAATACTTTCAAACCTAAGACACTCATTAGAGTTTTCTGCCCTTTAGAAATCTCACTCCTACAAAATTATCTACTGTGAATATTTTCTATGGAGCACGGTAATCATTTTAGATGACTCAACTAAAAAGTAAATCATTTCAATGCATGTGAAAATTATTTGATAAGTTCTTTTTAAAATTTATAATATATTAGAAAACTAGTAAATTAGCAGTAGACTGTAGTATTTCCTTAACATAAGAAAAGAATCATAATGCAAGGGAGAGAACAATGAACTTGCATACTATTTAATGATGAAATTTTGAAATATTGGAAAACTTTAGTATTTAAACATCAGGAAATAAAGTTCAATAACCGCATTTCCATTGAAAATACCTTAAAGAGTACTGTCTTGATCAATAAGGTAACCAAAAAAATGTACTGAATTTAGAAAGTAGTAAATATTAAACATGACATTACTGTCTATGAGATGTTTATGTATATAAAAATACAAAGGAAAAGAGTAAACATTGAAAAAAATGGAATTTGGAAAATTTTCTAAATATTAGCTCAAAAATATTAGAAAACGATTTGTATAAAATGTCATTTAAAATTATTATAGCAGGAACGCCTAGAATACAGTATGTAAAACTTGCACACTTGTTACCTCACAAAATTATGATATCAATGGGAAAAAAGAATAGCATATTTTGTGTTTCAGTTTCTGAAAATAATTATAATTTACACTGTGAGAACTTTATTTCTTTTAAAAATGTATCTCTATGTCCTTTATATTTTCAAGATACATAAGAACAAACTACCAAGATTTTTATGAAAACAGAAGGTCATGAAAATTGGCTAAAAACCGAACTGTCTATGGAAATATAAAATTAAAAACATAAGAAAAATATTATATAATATTGAAGATGGCGTAGTTTTCTAGAACTCAAAATTTGATTACTCTAAATAGTTTAAGATAAGTGATACTTTCACAAAAAATATGTATATGCTAAGAAGCACTAAAGAGTAAAATGTATTGAAATACCTCACACTTATGAAGTTGCTGATTTGGCATAATAGAAAGGACATGTTAGTAGGAGAGATAAATACGTATTTTAATTTAATGATCTTACAATAAGGCAAATTATTATAATTGTCTCACCATTTCACAGCATATTCATACATCAATTTAGTTTGGTTAAGCCAAATGAATTTATGCAGGACATAGAGTTCCACTTTAATAGCCAATTGACTTTCTATACATTAGGAGAAGTAAGAACCAATGACAAAATTAATCTTATAAAACCAGTACATTACTAATATGCCCACAAATAAATTGAATAAATGATAGATACCTACAAATTTTGTTAAAATTACAACTGTTGTTAAGAGAAATTTGAGAATATCTTATCACAAAAGGAAGTATGCCGAATTAAATTTTAGAAAGCTCAGTAGTTTAAAAATGTTTTCTTCTAAAGCAAGAAGAATTTAGAATGCTTATATCCTAAAAAACTAATAAATGTTTTGGAAAGAAATGTTTCACATGATTTTATTCCAATACAATTTATACATATATCAAAAATCGTAAGACACTAAATTAATATATAAATTGTGATATTTTATTATTAGTTGAAATAAATTTGAACTTAAGAAAATAAAAGCTAGGCCACTTAAATGTCATCAAGCTGAAAATAAAACTGCAGAGGAAGGAAGAGACTCCATTTGCAATCAGGGAAAAATATTTAAATATACTTATAATCAATCAATATCTGCATTATATAAGTAATTCAAAAATATAAATGCAAAGAAACAATCAGTCTGATTGAAAAATGGACAAAGGGTCTACATGTCATTTATCAAAAGAAGACTTTTAAATTGGCTGCTCTGAAAATCCATCCTTTCTTTTTTTCCATTTTCTCAGCTGTCCAATCTGCCTTGTCTCCTGTGCTCTAGAGAACTCCTGTATTTTTATCACATAAATCCCCATAGTTTCAACTTTCAGTGTGCTGTATTGGCACACTGGCATCTCTCACTGTTTTCTGTGTAATGAGTATACTAGCGCCAATAACACCACTGAGGTTCTAAAGGAAAAGGATTTTCAGAACAGGAAAAAGAAAGAGAAAGAGGGAAGAGAAAGAGAGACACACAGAGTCAGAGGCATACAGAAAGGAGAAAAAGACAGTATTTTTCAACAAATGATGTAAATTGCGGTGCAGACCTGAACATCATCTTAACACTGTAAACATTCATGAAGAAAACAAGACCATATCTTTCTTGCGATTTGTGGACTGCAAATATTTTAGATGAAATTTTAATCATGAAGTAACAACTTAATAAATCGATCCTCTTCTAAGTGTCTAATGCTTCCTCTGTAAAATAAATCATTTAGAAAATGAGAAGGCGTATGCCAAGTTGACAAAATACACTTAGTGCTAGTATCTGGCAAAGAATGTATGTGCGAATTCTACAAGAAACACTTGAATTTAAAAAAATCTTGGAAGTGTGCAGGCAAAAACTTAGGCATTTTATGCAACAAGATCTGCAAAAGGCAATTAAGTATTTATAAATGTTCACCATGGATGAACCTCAGAAACAGAAATAGCAAAAAAGATCTAGAACTCCTCGGATAAAGCTGTTGAAGCTTTTAACTTCTCTTAAGACTGTAAATGTTTTGGAAGAGCAATTCTGGAAACTATACTCACCATTAACGATACTATGTTGAAATAATTGTGCACTTACACATCACACTCATGCTGACTCTTGCTCTTAGAGCAGCCTACATTTTCCAGCTTTTCCAGCCACAGAATCAAGGCTCAAAGAAATTAATGATGAAAAAATAAAACAGTAATCCTGGTAAACAGTTGAAATCTGGGAAAGTTTCCAATGTCCTGAACTTGTTAAAAAGTAAAACACAAAAAAAATTAACAAAGCATGAAGAATCATTAAAATTAATACAGGCATATATAGGTGTAACATATAGATCATTTTAATAATAGCCATGTGAAAATCTTGCTCAAATTGCATTGATAATAGTAATAATGTATTCCAACTAAATGGAACATTAAAAAATGAGAAACTGATTTGCATATTATAAAATATGTATTTTCTCCAATTTATATATAGTACTTATGAGAATACATTTTTTTGAAAAGTAAAGGACTCTGCATGACTTTTCATGGCAACATTAACCATTAACTAAAAAAAGAAATAAAACCTGTAATGGGAATAATGTCTTTCAATTAAATGGCATTAAGTTTCCCTCTATCATTCAACCTCTTAATTTCCATCAGAAAGCAGTTGATTCTGCTGCTCTGTAATTAAAGCGTAGAAATGCATACCAATGATGACAGTTGACTCTGTTGGGACTCAATTTTACCACAGTTTCAAAAAAGTAAATAATTAAATCAAGTATTTATAACTAATACTATGCACAGATAACATATTTTATGTGAGTTATATAAATTGACAATGGAAAATTGAAAACAATGTTTTAGAGAAACTCAGAATTTTGGTCAAAATTATCTACATTTCTCATAGGAGAAATCTTCACTAAAGACTCCAGATTCTTATTTTTTTTTAAATGGGGACTCTGTATTATACCAAGACTAGTCAATAAATGCTGGTATGGTTACACTAACATGTGAGCTTATTTTAACCAGATCCATTTATTTGATTCACAGTTTGGCTAAGCTGCACCCTCCTTCCTCTCTGCACCAATGAATGATGGGCACACACGTCCTTCTGCACCGCGGCTGTATCTTCTGTGCTGTCAGCCCTGCTCCCTGCAGACTCTGACTCGCTGACAGGTTACAGTAATTAGCCAGAGACTTAGGATTATATAACTAAGATACATTCTTGAATAGCCAAAATAAACCAAGTGTTTTCAAAACCTCGATGTCTAAAGAAGTGGGACAAACTTTTAAAAATTTGCTTAGCTCATATTAAGTAGAAGCTAAGTTTTTTTTTTTTTTTTGATAAGAAATTTCTTTTTATCTCCCTTTTTCAGACCCAGTGAATGTTAAGATACATTATTAGGAGTATCTTCACGGGATAAACCAGTCATTTATTTACATAAACTGGTTTTAATTTTGTCTCAGTTAATTTAATATGTATTTATTGGGCAGATATGACTGTGTTGGTTGGTAACAACATCAGATTCAATGACTGAGACAGTGTAACTGGGTTTTTAATGAAGATTATCTTGAGGATCCTTGACAGGATAATGAGGATAGAGACTATTACTCTGCCAGTTCTAGAACAATGCAATGAATTAAACACAGATCCATCCACTCCAGTAAAGAAAGTTAGCTTAAAGTTCCAGTGGATTCCGAAGGCTTAGACACTTATATAGGATTCGAAACCTCGATTTCTAGAGGACAAAATGAGCACGGGCTTTAGAGAAAGGAAATATCATAACTCTCCTCAAATTTCAGTTCTACATTGAAATAACTCATTATTACAGGATACACTTGGCCACTCAGACAAAAAATCTTGAGCAGTTCATTTGATCCTCGCAGATAAAAAGCCAGAGACTCAGGAAATGTCTCTTCCTCTTCTTACCCCTCCTTCTTCTGCTTCTCCAGAATGAAAGGCTTCTTTTAGCACATATTTCAGGGATCTCAGTCTGTCCATGTTTAACTGGTAACATCCAGGGTCCAGCCAAAGAAAAGCTGTTTCTTTCTTCACAATAGGAAACGAAGTATCAGGAAACTCCTTTCCTCAGAGTACATAATTACTGAAGTCACACAAAATAATATTCTACCACATTGTAATGTAAAGTCTATAAATTTCTTAAGGATTATTGTTATACTGAGAGGTGAGAAATATTTTCTTCTCTATGGCCAAAATGTATTAACTCTCTATCTTGTACCACCTAATTTGAGGAATAAATCTGCACTCATGTAGACATTAATTATCTGGCAAACCCAAAAGGCATTGCCCTCCATAAAAGTTGATAAAATAAATACAAAAATTGAAAGAGTGAATTCATTTAGAAATGAGAAGAGGAACGAAAGAAGAAAGAAAACAACATTCACAATTACCACACTTCCATGTATAACAAGATTTTTCCCATTGCTTTGCATTGTATTTTGCTTTGTTTTGTTTTTTACACTCTGCTACATAGCTGTAGCACCCTCTTCTGGATCTAATTTTCCCCAAGAGTGGAATCCCTCACTCTTTTATGTGTCCCAACAGGGAAAACAAGCAATCATCTTGTACCTAGCGAAAGAACAGCAATTCCGAACTCTGTTATGAATAATAGAAAAAAATTGAAATATACAGAGCTTACAAAAAATCACAACAGCAAAGGGCTTCAGCAAGAAAATGATATTTATCATCAAGAAAAATCTTCGATATGAAAAGAGTGCACGGTGTTTAGATTTTGAGGAAAGACATTTACTACCCAGAATTAAATCAGTTTTACACCATGCAAGCTTCTTTAACGTGTCACTGGAAGGAAGAATGATGGTTGTATAGTAGGTAGTTAAATGTGAGGTTTAAAAAAAAAACAATCATTTTAAGTTAGGATGAACCTGAGAACATGAAATAGTCTCATGACCCATCACATCTATTATGTTTGGAATCACAGCCCAAGGCAGTTATATGGCAAAATAATAAATAGTCTCTTAAGTTAACAAAATTAGAAGTAAATTTTTCATCATCAAGATCACTAACTAGCAGTTATTGAACATTGAGTGGAAGCGTGGCTCTAATGGGTATTGACCTTGGAAAAAATTCAATTTAAATACAGAACACTTTCCCATAAGTTAGACATCATTAGCTACATAGCATGGAATAATTTTTGTCTCATGCAGTTGCTCTGCATAAAGCCAGAGAAATTACTTGTAATTTTTAATCATTACATACCTAACATTTATATAATCTAGGCAGAGATATAAAAGTAACATAAGTGATATAAAATAAGATGTATTTTAGGAAGGATAGAATACAATTTTCATATGCTTATTAAAAACACGAGAATGATTTGGACCAAGGTTTCATATATTTAACACTTTACAAAATGTTAAGGTTAAGGTAAAAGCCATTAAATTGCCTAGATTTGGATATTATTTGATCCAAACACCACACCTGGGTGCTGGAATCCCTGCATTCGGACACTTCATGCATCACCCCCTTCAAAATGCAGCACTATCTGCTCAACATGAACCATGGTGGCAGGCAATGGGTAGCCAGACTTGTTTTATCATATCTGATGCTGACATTTGCATCCTGTTTGTCAGTTTTCTCAACACACACAACCTAATGGGGGGAAAGTGCAATTAGCTCACAATTTCAGGAGATTCAGTACATGATCTTGAGAATTCAAGACAAAAACCTGGAGGGATGGCATGGTGAGTCTAAGCCGTTTATTTCATGTCATTTAGGAAGCAGAATACTTCATCTGTATGTTTAGGATATTTATACATCAGAAAGTCTGACATTAAACAAAAAGTTAATAATCACATTTTTGATATAACAGCTACAGTAGATAAAACCAAGGTGATTAGACTTTGAATATGCATCTTTTTCTAACAAATGATTCTGTAAATGTCAGGAAAGTTTGTATTTGGAAGAATCAAAAATACTTCAAGCAGAGTAAACAGAAAGACTTAAGTGTAGGTACAAAAATGTGTTCAAGAAACAATTAAATGTGAAACCAGTTTTCATTATTTTAATTAACTATCTACAGATTATTTCCATTTACACTTGACATAATTAATTATCTGGCTTAAAGTAAGAGTGCTAGATCCCTCTACTAAGATGGGTAAGAAATGAATCAATATATTCCTCAAGGGTTTTATTTGTGGACATCCCATGTAAAGGGAGGACCATTTAGTCCTAGGCATTAGTCACTAAGGAGTGACGTGCTGAATCATTTAACCTGTTTTCTAGGCTCTCCCAGGCTAAGGTTTAATGTACCCAGAAATAGCAAATTTCCTACATTTTCTTCTCTCTCTCTCTCTCTCTCTCTCTCTCTCTCTCTCTCTCTCTCTCCAACAAATGAATTAGTTCTAGTGTTTCCAACACTCGCACATTAATGTGATTAGATTCTGGATTCTATTTCACTATTAAATAAAGTGCTGATGGTCTCTAATTTCATTTTTATAGAAATACATAAAATATCTATAATGCTCCTTCAGTTTGACTACTTATAAGAAACAAGGAACTAATTCATTCTGTAAATGATACATTACATTTTTGGAAAATCGATAATTATGGCAACAATATTTGCTTGCTACAATATCAGTAGAGAAAGTTGTGCAAGGATGGGATAAGCTTAAGCGCTCAATCTGCAGGGCAAGCACAGTGTACACAACGTGTGACCAACTGGTGTGCCTTAGGAAAAATAACTCGTGTCCTGGAGTCAGAGGGTTGAAATTTCTGAAAACTAAGCAAAGTTTTATCTTGTATTGCCTAAATTACAAGGCGAGTTGATCTTCCAGTCTTGCAATATAACTATTTTTTAAGAATACTGATTGAGAAAAAAAAGAGAGAATCATGCCCACTCTAGTTGCCAGAATAAGTAATAAGACATGCATGGAGTGGAAGACACAGGCCTCCTACTTGCTAAAGGTTTTTCTTTCTAACATCTTCTCCCCATTCTTATCAGAGGGTGCTTCTCCCCACCCCACCCAGAGGTGTTGGCATCATCATCCACATTGACATTGAACTTTATACCTCCTTCTGAGACAAAAATAAAGGAGCTTTAGTTACTTCTGGGTTGCCTGAAGAATCTTTAGTGTCTTTCTTTAAGGCGGTTGTCATTCAATTCATTTCTCATTCTTTTCAGGACTCCCTATCACCGTCCCTCCTGTTTCTGGGCATATAAACAGACTCAACTACCAGCTGATACTGAAAGATGAGATAACATATGTAATCCATGATGAAATGTCTTACACTCCAAAGGAATGATTTGACTTTACTAATGAATGCAGGATTATGTCCTAATCACATTTGTGAAGAAATAAATGATGGACATGTGAAAACATTACAGACATAACATGAAATCTCATCATGATAAGCGCATTGACATAGACTGGTGGCTGGAATTTTGCACCTTTGAGGAAACAGATTTCTAATGCTGAGTTGGAGAAGTTGACTAGAACATTGCCACAAACATTGTACCATGTAAGCAAATCACAAATCTTGCATATCCCTTGATTTAATATAGATGAAAATACTCCAATCTTAAGAATATTGAGGTGATAAAATGGATTTTTGAAATTTGCATTCTAGTTACCTATTCTGGTTGGGTTCAGAATATATATGTTTCAATAATGTCTTGAGAAAAATCTTTGAGGGTAGCCTCAGCATCCTTCAAGGGCTCTCTGATAATTCTTTTCTATTGCATAGACATTAAAGTGGGAACTACAGTTCCTGAACTAGGAAACAGTGCAATGGGAGTTGATGACCCTATAGTTATAGAGTCCACATGAAGGCAAAGGCAAAATGGGCATGGTACTGTAATGGGCAGTAGAGGCAAAGCAGTAACCAGAATATTCTGGTGAGTGTAAATTTGTGACACGGGCTGTTTGATTACGGGCCACCCAAAAGTCACACAGAGAGACAACTTACCAAATTCTTACTTCTTTAATATGAACAGGAAAGTTCTATATCAAGGGACAGAAAGTTCAACTAGAATGCTGAAGCCAGAGAGTCACGACCTCTCAACTTACTCCCACTAGAGCTAACTTACTGGTCCCGTACATCTTGAGTGAAAGTTCTAGTCAATCCATGACCCTAAAACTAAACACCACAGATCAGGTACTTTTTAAACCTTGTAAGTTATTTCTTCTGATTCTGTAGAACTGAAGATCTAGAGATTGAGAAGATCAAGGTGCCAGTAGAATTTGCGTGTCGTGAAAGCTGCTGTCTATTGTCTGCTTCCAAGATGGCAATTTGTCGCATCATTTGCAAAGGAAGAGAGAGCCATATTCCCACATAGAGGAAATGCTAAAGGAGCAAGAGAGCGCCTCCTGTGGTCTTGAACTGTTCTGTAGATTTACTATTTCTATTCATGAATACCTAGCCCTCATTTCCATTTGCCTCTTAAATTTCACAAATTTTAATATTGTTTCACAGGGAATTTCACTTCAACATGATTTCCTGGAGGGGATGCTATTATTTAAGTTAGGGAAGAAAGTAAGACTGTTTCCCTCTGTGAAAAGATAGTGGATCTACATACAAAATTTCATTCCATTCTTTATATTCTGGTCTTTTGTAGGGGCACCTGCAATTTTTCAAGAAAAAAATAAAGCAATAAAACATGCAGGTAGTACTAGACATTGGCCAAAATGACACAATCCAAAACCTTCCACATCACTGTGAACCACTGGTCAGGCTATGGGCTCATGGAAATCAGGTATCTTTGAAGATTTTGTTTAGATCTATCTCAGTGTATTCACTAAATCGCTAAACATGTGCTCATACTCACAGGAACAATCACTGACTTACTCTCCCAGTTCAGAATTCATCACTAAAATTAGCAGCTGGCAAAATCTTTCATTTTCCTCACTTGTGGGATGAAGGCTATTACATTGAAAAAAAATGGCCGAGTGGAACTCAGCAAAACTCTCCTAAGTTAAGAAAATGCTAAACTTAAAACAGCATGTAAACACTAAGAAAATACAGAAGGTTAGTAGCACTTTCAAGAAATTGAAAATGAGGGTGAGGTGACTTCTGCCACATCCCCATTTAACTCACCCATTTGACTTGTAGGGAAGACATGGTGATCTTGGACAATAATATTAGATGATCAAAAGCTTAAGCAGCTGTTAATGGCTTGTGCACCTGACATACCACACATAGCTCTATTGCTTCAGTAAATCAGTATATTCCCTAGTACCTGGTATGAAGCTATGAATTTATTAAATGTCTGTTTCTCTACTCGTATCCTCCAGTTACACCAGAAGTAGTTTGCTTTCTGCCGGCAAGACCAGTAGTACACCTTCACCATGCTATTGTGTGTCAGTGTTATTTTTAATTGCTAGCCCTGTGTTATAACTTAGGACATAGGTAAGTTAATTGTCTTTTTTCTTTCACAAAACACTACACTGGTGCACTATTTTGAGGGAATTATGCAAATTAAGCCCAGTGCATAACAATTAGTAAACATTTCAGGCTAACCCTTAAGAAATTTATAATCAGAGAATAGGAAATAAACCAGGCTAACCTTCAGAGTTTTTCACCTGTAAAATTATGATATATCTATTGCTGTGGGGTATGTTAAGATGTTTAATCTAAAAGAAAGTTGTTATAAATCAATAATAATAATAGCATGATTTTAAATTGAGAAACTGTTTGTTAGCATTTCTTGAAAAGAGAAGATATACTAATTTCCAACAGAGTGTGGAGAAAATTTTAGTATTATTGGTAACTAATAATGTGTAAATAAAAATTACAATGAGTTATCAAATTAATCCACTTAGAATAGCTGTAATCAAAAAGCCCCCCCCCCCAAAAAAAAATACACTCTGAAGGATGCAGAGGAAAGTGACTCTCATACCACATTGATATCTCACTACTGGGTATTCAAAAGAAATAAAATATTCAAGGAAAATGAGATCATTATATCAAAGATACACCTGTGCTCTCATTTGTCCCTGCTCTACCCACTGTATCGTAATTACGTAATCAACTGAATTGTCTCTCAGTGCATGAATGGGACAAATGCAGTACACACACACACACACACACACACACACACACACACGCACACACACACAGTATACTATTTGGCCATTAAAGAGAGTGAAATTCCGCTATAACTTGGATTTAGTTGGAGGATATTGTGTTAAGTGAAATAAGCTAGGCATATAAAGAAACATACTATATTCTCATTTCTATATGAAATGAAAAAATGAATTTTATAAAAGTACAAAGCAGAATAATGGTGTCTAAATTTGATATGTCCTGAATAGTAAAGAGAACTTGGGATTATGAACACCAAAGTATAGTTGGACAAGAAGAATACATCTATCAATTGAGAGTATATGCAAATGAATATTTTTTCAACAACTTTTTATGTTTTGTAAAAAGTGAGACTGTGCTATTTGATGTTTCGCAATGCAAAGGAATAGCAGAAATGCTAACCTTGATCATTACTTATTGTACAAATGTACAAAAATATTATGGAACTGAATTCTATACATAGGTATAACAATAACAATTACAAATAATTGCAAGCAAATTTAATTTTTTGAAGTAACACATTATCTCAGGCCTCTCCATGAGAAAAAAATAAACAGACATAACAGCTAGCTAGCCCCTTTAGAAACTATGAGGAACATACTTGTCACCTGGTTGTGAATCTATGGCTCACTTCCCCAGTGACCCAAAGGGCTACTACTTTTGGCTGAGCCCCAGAAAGCAAATAGACTCTTCAACAGGCTCAGGCTGCTTTGCAAGCTGTTTTGCTACTTGAACCATATGACTCAGCAGATCCAATTGTGCTTGAATTCTCAGTGGAAGTCAAGGATGCTGTTTTTAATATTTGGCACAAGATTTAGGGATCCTAAAGCAAAATCATGGTATTTTCCACAGATGATTGCTCTCTTTTCTCAGAACAGCTCTCAGCCCGAGGCAGGGCTTTAGTAGACTCTGTGCTCAATCACGGGCCACCAAGTCACCACTGACCTGTCATTTCCATCATGAATAGTGTGTGGATAACAAAATAGATTTGAACACTCCCAGTTCTCTCTATCTCATCACCAAATAGAAGTTGTGCAGATGGGATTGTAAAAAGTTAGCCTTGGAGACAAAAAAAAAATCCAAAACAGAACAAAACAAACAACAAAAACTTGTTTAAAGAAAGAGTATAAATCCCCAATGTGCTCCCTCCACCTACAAATAAGACCCATAATAAAACTTTACATTTTCTTTCTTAAGCAATATTTACAGTTCAGTTCCCAGTCTAGTTAAGATTTAAATAAAACTGAACTCAGCCTCTTTTTCATCTAATCGAGCTCACATGACCCCTGATCTCCTCCCACAGTGATCAGCCACAAGCCTTGCTATGTTGTTACACAAGATAATTTACAAGCTTGATCTGTGATCACTCAACAGTGAAGCAGTCGTGTACTAACACAAAGAAGGCCAAAAAATCTCAATTCTATCAACATCTATAGAACCACCTGGTTCCCCACTGGTCCCTATTTGCACCTTTTTGCTTAATATGACCTATGGTGATGCTTTCTGGGGAATGCACAATTGGTACTTTCTCATATAAATGTCCTCTTATTACTCATCTTTACTTGGTGCTTTCTGTATATTGGGCATGTGGGTCTGATTTGGGGGAGCTGGCAAGAAGACTATACTGCCTTTATTATTCAGTGTGCACTAACAGTTTCAAGGGACCTTTCCCACTCTCAGTTCACAGAAGAGAAGAAATATTAATTTCTATATCTTGAAAAAACTGGTTCTATGAATAAGAAAGGACTTCAGAAGACTTAGCGTATTGCTGAGATTAGCAAAGGCAATATAGATACTGATATATATATATATATATATATATATATATATATATATATATATATTGTGAACCACTGGTCATTAATCAGTGTTTTTTTTTTTCTAAGTGCCTTATTATGTCCCGTGTTTAAGGTCAAAGGAAAGTCACAACTCAATTCTGACAATTCAATTAATGCCTCATAATATTTAGAAAATAGGTGGAGTACTATTTTTTGTGATGCTATGATAGGATACCCACAGACTGAGAATTTTATTATAGAAAAAGATGCAGAAAGTGTTTTTATAGTTACAAAGTTAGCAACTGGCAAGAGAATTTTTTTGTGTCCTCACACAGCAAAAAGCAACGAGGCAAAAATAAATGAATGCTGTGTCTTCCCATTACAGAGGAGCATAAGAGAAAGAACTCACTCCAATGTATCTTTTTTATAACAGCATTAAATTGCAAAAATTGATATTGGAGCGCTGACAGCCTAATTACCACCTCTTAAATCCCATTTTCCAAAGTTTACCACTAGTTAAGTCTTCAACATATTAATTTTAGACGAGATATTCACATCACTGCAGGTAAAATGCCTAACTATAAAAAGGTCGATAAATACAGAATAAAGAAGGAATGGGAGAGAAGAAGTTTATGTTACATAAGATGTGTTGATTTTATGTCATAGTACTTAAGCATTCTTAAGCTCACATCATGACATTTAGTAACTAGATACCAAAAAAAATATATAGAGAGAGCAAACACAACTTGAGGACTTCACGTCTATTCTGGGAAAGGGATTAATGAATGTTCAATTATATGCACATTAGGTATAATATGTTAGGTGAATTTTTCCTTTTTTTTTTTTGGTCTTTTTGTGCAAATGTGGCTTGAGATCTTAAGTATGTATTCTGTGTTCATAAGGGGTGGATTTGAAATGGTAAATTTATGTCAAATCAGTGGGCCAAGGAATGCCCAGCTACAATAATTATTTTTCTGTGTGTGTAATTGTGTATGTTGTCAGACAAGACAAGCACTTTAATTACTAAGGTTAGTAACACAGATTGTCCTGTACCCTGTACTATTGGATCCACTGAGGACCTGAATCAAAGAAAAAGTATAAGAAGGGTGAAGTAGGCCATGCCTTTTTCCCTGCCTCACTGTTTTAACCATGGCATCACCACTTCTCTTATTTTGGTCTCGCGTGCATACTGTGTGCTCTCTTAGCTATTATGCATCATATACTTAAACGGAATTTACTAAGTCTCCTATTATGATTTGGATCTGGAGTGTGTCCCAAAAGCTTCATTTACTTATCCGTACTATGTAGTGCTGGGAGATCGGGCCTGGCTGGAAGGGATGGATGCTTGAGTCTGGGGAGCAGGGGGAGGGTGTACATTGCTTCTGCCCCCCCCCGACCCCCAGTCTTGGCTCTGTTTGGCCATGCCATGAGGAGCTTTGTCTCTACGTTTGGCCCACCGTGTAGCTCCATCACCTTTCTGGCCACCCTCCCTGCCCTGTGAATGGTTCTGACCTTCTGAAATCATGAGCTAAAACAAATCTTTCCTCCCTAAAGTTGTGGATGTTACCTATTCTGTCCCAGCAATGAAAAAGTAACTAAGACATCTCCATTTTGCACATAAAAGATATTGAAATTAGTCTGCAAAATATCATGAGCCGATTATTTGTAATATGCCTCTTTGTAATATGTTTCTTTTCATCAATGGCTACATAGATGATAAATTATAAAGATAAATAGAAGAATATATAAAAAGATAAATATTGTGAGAAGGCTCACAATATTTAGCTATACTGCATACAACCAAAGTCTCTCTCATTTAATTAGATAACATTAATCAGAGATCAGGGTATGGGCATAAATTCAATGGCTATTAGTCTATTACAATAACATATATGAAAGCCTTTTTCTAAATTATAAGGCAAAATGTGAATATTAATTTCTATTATTTTATGCCAAATGAAAATGAATCACTAGCAAAACATAATGCTTGGAGGTAATTTTATAAATTTATTTGACTTGGCATTTTGATCACTACTATTTGAACTTTACAGACATAATAATACTGTATGTGTGAGAAATAACATTATTTCTGTAGTACAGAAGTAGAAACCAAGAGTTATAGCATAATTAGACATGCACTTAAAGCTAGAATTCAACTTTCTAAACACCACTAATATATGATCTATATTATTCTGAAATTTTTTAAATTAAATTTTTTAACAATTAGAGAGATAGCCTGAGAAGTCTAAGCTCAGCAGTACAAGCTGTGTGCATTAAGTAACATGTCATATAATCTTTGTATGGTGAGAGTCAATGCAGTGACTGATATACATAAGGGTTAATTAGAGTGCGATTAAATAAGTGAAGTGACAATTTAGATTACGCCTATAATATGATTTATAATTTCCCCTACATAATTGGTTTATTCCTACTGATATGCAATGTTCAATGGCAATTTTAAAATAATCTAAAAGAGAAATATTAATTTCTATTTATATGTAGTATATCTTTATACACTTGAATATTTCCCTTTGCATTTACTTTCTGCTAGCATCAAAGTATTAAACATCAAAGTTAGGGTAAAGCCAAACTAAAAAATAAATAATCATTACGGGGTAGACCCAGTCTAGCTGAGATTCTATAGCATCAGCTACCCCCTGCCCAGGTAGTTATGGTGATTGATTCCTTCAAAGATTCTCTGTGTTCTCCTGGGGTAAGTGATTTATGTTGAAAATCAGATCAATGCAAATCTTAGGACTCCTATCACAGAACAAAATGTTCAGTGAACAAATTTCTCCACTTTGCTTGTAATTTTCACTGCAGGCAACAGAAAGCTTTTTAAGGGCGTGTTACATATTTCCCAAATCCTCTACTTCAAATTGCCATATAGTATATGGTTTTGCTTCCAAAAGTCCTCTTGTTCTGAATGTCTTCATCACCTTATTCGGCCACACTACAGTGTGCTTTTCTGTCTTTCTGACTACAGGGGACTGGTCACTACACTTGTTTAGCAAGTCGGTATTGAGTGTCATGTCTTTAAAGGCCTTAAATGTGCTAGTATAGTTAGGTTTGGCCATTTCCTCTTCCTGTTCTAGAAAGGAACATGCCTTATGTGGCCTTTAATCAAGAAAGACAAAAGAGACATTAAATATTCCTGGGATTGACTCACAGGGTGGATTTGAGCTGAACTTCAGCATGCCTTAAAGCCAAGCTATCCTCCCAGCTCAGAGGAGGTTAGCCAAGTCTTCTAACCAACTGATCTGTAAGCAGGTTCATAAATACTTACTTTAGCCACTGGGTTTTGCATGGTTTTTGCACAAAAGTCATTCTGTAAAGATGATTAACAAAGAGCTTTTATTTTTCCCAATGTGAATTTAACTTAGAATTCATTCTTACGGCTTAATTTCTCCCTGTTCCCATCCTTCTTGTCATAGTCTATGACCCTGACTCCATTATATGAAAGCTACGTTTCATTTTCTTTTAAGGTTCTTCCTTAAAATATAGATAGCAGAGAGCTGACATTTAGAGATAAAGTGCATTTTAACTATATTGAAAGAACTACTATTATTTCTCTTAATTTTTTGCTTTTCACAAAAGGTTGAAAAACACCTAAACTATGAATTAATTTCCGGGTGCTGACTACACAATAAGCAGTATCTTTTCAAATGGGTTGCCTTTATGTTAATGGATAAAAAATAAGAGTACTCTTTATCAAACAGTTATATATTTCTCTTATGTATTCGTTATTATGTTTCCTTTCTGCTTTAAGTAGCAGACAAATGACAGATGAGTAATAGTGATCAAACAATGAGTACAGAATACCTTTTATATGAAATTAAAGAGCTTCTTTTTATTTTTTCTAATTGTAAATTTTATTTATTTTTTATTTACATATCACCTTGCTTTTCCCTTCCTACCCTCTCACTCACCCCCATACACACTTAATACTTCACCAGCCCTTAAAACAAACGCTGAGCTGAATATAATTTATTATAAAATATTTGAATACCATTGTCACAAATTATCTTCCTATATAGGTTACTACTTTCTAATGCTTACAACAAAATCTGTGCCACGTTTTCATGTCATTAATTTTGTAATTCTATTACTGTAACTTTCCATTATTCTCCAGCAAAGAATTTTCCAATTGCCGCGACAGACTGTGCCCGTGTTTAGGTGGTAGTTCTTGCATGCAGAGTACCAAATCATGTAAAATAGTGAATTCATACTTTGCATTATTATTTTCATCACGAACCAAAGAAGAATTAACATCTCTCTCACATTGTAATTGTTACTTTATCCCAGTGTCCCGAGGGGCCAATTTCTGTTGTTTACAGGATGCTAATTTGGAGACCATTAACTCTTAACTATCTGATTCAGAAAAACAAATTTTCTAACATACTTTCTAAATTGTAATGGCATAACTTGTTCTTTAAGTAGGTATTACTTGTTTTTGGAGATTACAGGTGAGGGCAATGTCTTATGCTCTATTGCTCAAACCAGATTTCACATAATCTCGGTGAAATGGTTGGATTATTACATACTCATAAGCCCTCCCACTAATCAAGCCTGAGAAGCCAAACTATCTATATTGCACAGATGGGCAGTTACATTCTTTCCCATTGAGTGTGCGGTGTGTGCCACTATGTTGCTGCAGCTGTGATGAGAACAGTGGATGTCCCAGGCTACACTTCATTTAGTTTTGAGAATTTCAAAGGATTTCATTTGGTAGAAAATAAAAAGAAAGCATTTTCAAGCAATGGAGCATAGTGTCCTTAAGCAGCATTTCATTTTTAGAAACTGAATTTTTAGCAAAAGTTGACGCTTCTGTATTTCTTTCTTTTGACAACTTTTCCATCAACTTGATTGCATTTTATCACTAAGCATACATCATTGACATAGTCTTAGACACCCTGGAAAAATCAATGGGATTTTGATGCCAAAAATGGAAGAACTGTGAAGTAAATATGGTGTTACAATTTTTTATTACTCAAGCTCATTTTTACACATACTGATAACACCACATTATATTAGTATATCACTTTTATGTTCAAAAGCGTTTTCCTGTTTAATGGGAATAAAAATGCTTGCCCTACCTTCTCAGAACTGATGATGTGATTATCTAACATAAAGGATATAAAAATGCATTCTAAAGAAAGAGTGCTATATGAGATATAGAATTATTATTTCCATCATGTCTGAATTTTAGTCAGTAAAAATTACAGAAGCTTTGAAGCAAAACATGGATTTTAGTTCCAGTTCCAGGTTGAGACTTTCCGTTCACTGAGCTTGTACTATGAGTTCTTTTGATATTAAATTTTAATCATTATGAGCTCATATGTGAAATTTGTGCCCAGATATGTATGTGCATGTATGCTTAAAAATCACAGTAGCTTATATGAAAAAAGTTAGTAGTTAAGTGTTTGCTTAATAAATAATATTTTTAAATTTTGGAAGTATTTTTCCTAAGAGTATTGACAGTGGTACAGTGACTGAAATATAATTCAGCATCAGAATTAAAGAATCAATATCAAATCTAAGAAAAAATACAATTATAAACGCTGCAGAAAATCACTTGTAGTTTGCCACCTATTTTGCATGCATAAGCTGGACAGTATATCTGCCTAAGAGAAGCCTACCGATTATTGCGTTTCTAATGAATTGGCAACTGCTAAATTCTACATCATAGCATTTTACCTTCTATTGAAAGCGCTGTCAAATTTCTGGAGATATTTCAAAAGACCTTCCTGTCATTCTGATCTACTCTTTCGGAATTGATCAAGTCATTTCATCCACAGGGAGAAAGTTATTCAGATTTTTTTTTTTTTAAGTGAAGAGTATGCGTTCCCATCACAGAGGGTACTGTAGGTATGTTGAGCTGAATTTTGCTCAGAACACTGTGGCTTAAACAAGCCACAAGAAGGATATTTTTTACCCCTTTTGAAGCCCTCTCCAATGCATCAGATTGGTAAAAAGTGAAGATACATCCTCTCATTTCATTTTTTACATTTCTATTTTCTAAGATTTGTTTTTCATTTTTATTTCCAAGTAATAATGTGAACAGAAAGTAAAAGTATGGTTTATTTTCTTATGGGATATACATGTAATTTTCTTCATTTTGCTTAAGATGTATAATATTTCTTATTTTATTATTTCCATAATTCTCAAGAGAATACTGATTATTCAAACCTTCCCTTCTTTGAAAATAAGTTCTTACATCTTTCTGTTTTTTCATCATATATTCTCTCTTTTCTTTCTTTTCTACCTGATATTCCAAGATTATAACTGTTGAGTGAAACCCCGCAGTGTAGGATATATTTGGATCAATCATTACATTTCTCTGTCTTCTCTGTTCTTGTCAGAGTTCGAGCTTTGGATTTTATTACTTTCTTTTGCCTACTGTGTCTTATTTACTGACTCATGGCTGAGACAGAATATGCAACATCCACAAATGAAGAGAGGAAAGATTTCTTTTAGCTTTCAGTTTCAGAAGGTCACAGTCCATACTTGGGTGGCTGGTTAAGTTGGAAGCACATGGTGGGAGGAAGAGCAGGAGAAGGCTTGTCCACAACATGGCCGACGCAAGGCCAAGTGAGTGGGGGAGGGCATAGCTGCTCTTCCAAGTCCTGCCCCAGGTATCCACCTTTTCTTGTTTAAGCCACAGTGTTCTTCCTTCTTAAAACAGTCTCTTAAAAGCACATCTGTATTTTACAACACCCAAATACATAAGGCTTTTGGGGGGACAATCCATATTCAAACCATAACATGTAGCTTACTGTTTTTTAATCATATCTTTAATATTTATCTTTTTTCATCCTCAATGGAATGTAAAAGACATCAGGTAAGGTTTTTACTTTTATCCTTCTATTTGTCATAGGAGTGCTGATAAGTGGCAAACACATAAAAACCTAAAATATAAATAAACCAGTAAAGACATGCAAAACCTGTATTTGGGCTTTTTGGAAAAAGATACATTTCCCCAAATTTGGTCTTTTGATTCTCACATGGCCACTAAGTATATTAAATCCCTAAAGGGTTAAGCCAAATCTAGATAATAGCTATTTATTATTTTATTATTTTGGTCATCTGGTTAGACCGGGTTTTTCTCTATAATCCAGGTTGGTCTTTGAACTCATTATGTATTCCAGGCAGGTTTTGAATTCATAGTAATCCTTCTGCTTCAGCCTCTTGAGTGTTTTCCACAACTCCTGGCTAATGTAAGCAATAAGATCTAGTCATGTGTGTCAAATTCACACAGGATGTGTGTAAGGTGATGCCCTGGCACAATGGATGCTGATAGGATAGCCACTGGCTCTTCTTGGCCTCCCCTGTCACTGGTATCTAAGTATGGTCCATGGCTTTCCTCCATCCTCTGGTAGCAATGGTTTCAAAGATTGGGTACTGCGCCACAGGCCCTCTGGGATATTGCTGAAAACAAGCCACTCCCTGGAAGGCCATAGACAGGCTGACCTCTTCAAGTGAGCCTGCCATCTTACTCTTACCTCTAAGAACAGAAGGAAGTGGTAATGAACTAGGAGACCAAGTTCATTGTCCACAGCCTACAGGAGTAGTAAGTGAGGATCAAAGCCAGTGACAAGAACCTCAGGCTCTTGGATTGGCTGGACGTGCTTAACCTTCAACAGCCTTCCTGGAGCTCATGCAGCACCACATGGCTCTGGCCTGCTTCTGGTGGGACAGAACATCTTCACCATTGCCACCGTCCCACACTTCTCTGGCATAAGAAGTGTCTATCATGTTACAAACAGTTCAAGGACTTCCCACGGCAGATTCTGGTAGCCACCTATCCGTTTGGATTAGCATATCAATATTGTCTTCAATGTGACATGTCTGAAGACTCAGATGTGTACCTCCACTGGGAGGCCTGTGCTGGGGTATCTCTGTCACCAGATGCCTGGCCATCACCTCACGTCTGAAGAGAATAATGCCCAGCTCCTCACAACATCCAGAAACAGGCTTAAAGTGAAGGTGGCTGAGCTTCTGAAGGAGATTAACATTGAGCAGAACCAGTAACAATGTCTGTAGGCAGCCAATGGGTGTCTCTTTCTACTGTTCAAAAGCTATAGATTTGTATGAGATAGAAAAAAGGAACTATAACAAAACATGAAAGCAAGTTTGCATTGTTGCTATGGTGAGATCTTATATCTAGTTGCTATAATAATATAGGCTAAAGTACATTTTATACCAAAAGCAGTAAAAAACAAAAAATAGTTATTATATAATGATAAAGCAGTAGTTTAAGCAACAGCAAATACTAATTTTAGTTCAAAATATATATGTACTCAGTACCAGAACACCCAAACTGACATCACATAGGTAAAAGGAGAGAAAGTCTTGGCCTGGTGTCACAGGCCTCTAATCCCAGCAGTCTGGGATGCTGAGGCAGGAGCATTGCAAATCTGTGCCAAGCCTAAGCAAGTTACTGACTTAGACCCTGTCTCAAATCAAAAACTGGGTTAGGAATATAGGTCAAGTGAAGGCCCTGGACTCAATCGCCGGG
>PVKB01001353.1:295944-435737 GCA_004027205.1 Ctenodactylus gundi | reverse complement strand
GAGGGAAAGGACTATCCAAATTGAAAGGATTACCCAAATGGTCCCGTCTTGATTTACACTCATTAGCCCAATGTTTACCTCTATTCCAGTGAGGGCACAGTCCGGGCTGTTTTCGATTTCAGAGGTACTTTCCCAGCCCTCAAGGTATCTTTTAAAGCACCCTCCATGCGGACACGAGACGTCTCCGAGCCCATCTTATAAATAACAAATACTCCGCTGCTCCACCTGCAGACCTCCCCCGCTAAGCGGGATGCGTTGCAATACCTGCAAACTTTATTCTCTGCTGCTCTACCACAGACCTCCCCCCGCTAAGTGGGATGCGTTGCAATACCTGCAGACTTTACCAAGATTCCCGGGTTTCGGCACCACTTGTGGCGTCTTCGACCGGCAAAGACACCACACAGACTCTCTCAATCGTGGAACGTTGACTGACTGACTGACTGACTGACTGACTGACTGACTGACTGATTCGACTCTCTCCTTGGCTGGACATGACTCGACCTCTTTATTCTGCAAAGCCCAAGCTTAAATACCCTTCCATACCCACATTAGCATACAAGCAATCTAATAGGCTACACGTTAGCATACAAGCAATCTAATAGGCTAACAAACTCTCCAGACCTATTACCCCACCCCGGGACCTCCTCCTTAGAACAGTCCCGTGGTTCAACACCTGATCCAAATTTCAAGCAGAACACCTGACTTAAATTCCAGACAATAAACGCTTCTTCGTGGAAAGGAACGTGGCCAAGGTCTGCAATGCTGAGGCTCTCGGGCCCTGAGGGCCCCAACAGTTAGAGTCATTGGCCATGTACCTGTATATAGAAAGAATTATAGTAAATATAAAAAATATGACTTCACTTGTAATAGAGAGGCACATTGTGTGCTAAATGGAATATATACTGAAGATTGGCTTTTCACTTTTTAAAATAAAAAGGTGGCTTTATAAGCAATTCCTATAATGTTAGAAAGACATTTCATAAAATGACCTCTCCTTTTTGAAATGAAGTTCTAACATTTATTTTAATTTTTACACATGTGGATATTTTAAATATCCAGTTTTATTTAGGTATTCGTTACATAATTTAAGAAAATGGCCATTAGAGCATCATAGGCTATCTATATACATCAAATTACTAGTTTAAAGAACTAGACAAAAAAAATCACGTTCAGAAGGTCTAGGAAGATGTAGGGAGATAGTGAGAAAATAATACCACAAAATTCAGAAGCAATACACTTCACAAGGAAGAGCATTTTAATCTTATGCACAAAGAAATAAAATTTATTGATTCAAATGTCCTCATTCACTCACCTCTTTGAAGTATCGACTACTGTGCTAAAAGTAAACCCTATCAGATTTCTAATGCTTCCCTAAATCTCAGTTTAAAAGATACATCAGCCCCTTCCAAGCTGGATTTTATTGCTGTATGGAATATACTAAAGTGCTTTCCTATTTTATGGCCCTCAATCTGATTTTCCTGTTGACATTATATTATTATACTATTCCAATGTCTCTCAACTTGTTTTGTCTTTTCTCCTGGCTCCTTTTCCTGCCCAGGATCTCAAATACCTGAAAAGCATTTTAGGAATTTAAGTTCACTTTTGTTTCAGAGTTATATTTACTGCCATGAATTCAACTGTTACTTGGAGCTGATGACACAAGATCTCCATTCTTACCTCTCCATTTTGTTAAATTCTGGAAACCTATGATACTTTCCCTCTGAGATATATTAAGGAGTTCCAAACCCCAGGCCATGGACTGGTGCTGGTCCATGAATTTGGAAGGACTATGCCAATAGGACAGGTGAGCTGAGAACAGAAGAGGGGTAGAGAGAGAAGCCCCGCCTCTGGTCAGCATGCTCCTACTGGATTCTAATGCTGCTGAAGACTGACAGGAAGTGCACTTCATTTCCTGATCCCCTCCCATTGCTGTGAGCATCTCAAAGCAATCCTCCAACATCCCACTACTGCACAACAAGCAATGCCCCCCATGTGAGAGAATGGCCTTCAACTAAACTGATGTCTGGTATCAAAAATGTTGGGGATCACTGCTCTACAAGACAGCAGATACAATACTTACAAACAATGTTTATACTTCTCTGCTTTCTTCCTGTTTTGTATTTTTCTGCCCTTGTCTCATCACAGACTTTACCACCTGTGTACAGTCCACAGATGTACCTACCTATTTTCCCCCCACTAATCTTTGGCCTATGCCCTTGTCCATCCTAAACTATGTGGGGAAGATAGCGGGCTTTACAATATATAAGCTTGGTTGGGTAGTGTGTAAGTTGCTCAAACTTTATTTGTGTGCTCATGGTATTTAAGATATACAGAGAGATATAACTTTAAGTCAGTGATTCTATCCACAAAATGCACCTAAGTTTAAGACAACTTACATTACAGTAATCTAAAACTATATTAATAGAAGTTTAAAAAATTACTGAGTAATAAAATGATCCATTTCTTAGCGTTTTCTTTTCTATTTTTGTTTTATTTTAAAGAACAGCTCAACTGACCACTTTGGACAGTGTTTATAATTAAAGCAATTAAGAAAATGAAAGTACCACCCAGCCAAACGAATTCCTGCGAGCCCTTGATAATCAGGAGAATCACCTCATTTCACATTATAGTTTCCACCAGAGTGGGACAATTAAGAGGATTCTAATTAACCTCTAAGAAAAAAGCAATAAATGACTTGAGGGTGTTTGCCCAGTGCAAAGCACAACAGACTAAACAAAGAACTATGTAGATATACTACTAATATAGTAAAACGTATCAGTGTTTCATAAGTGAAAAAAAGAAGTAATAATAATAATAATAACTCAAAACACTTAAATTATGTGTTCAGGTAGGGATTCTTAGGAAGAAGAAATAACCCAAAATAAAAAATGTAAAAAAAAAAATTAGACAAATTTCGAGGGATCATGAAAATAGGATCCAAAGGGGATATTTATTTCTAGTGTTTTAAGAGACTTCTATACTGCTTTCCAAAGTGGTTGTACCAATTTACATTCCCACCAGCAGTGCAGGAGGGTTCCTTTCACCCCACAGCCTCGCCAGCACCGATTGCTGTGTGAGTTCTTAATATAGGTCAGTCTTTCTGGAGTTAGATGGTACCTCAGTGACGTTTTGATTTACATTTCTCTTATGGCTAAAGATGTTGAGCATCTTTTCATGTATTTATTGGCCATTTGATCTTCTTCATGAGTGAACTGCCTACTCATTTCTTTTGCCCATTTTTCAGTAGGGTCCTTGATTTTTTCCACTATTTTTATTAATATACATATGCAATACATAGTGTTTACAATGAATTTGGGTATTTCATGCACATATGTATCATATCGACTTTACAATCCCTTCCCACTTTTGACCTTCCCACCCCCTCCCTATCCGTTCCCCCAACTCCGGCTATCACTTCACGTGGTTCCATAGAATGTCTGTGTTCTGGGTTTTCCAAGTCAGAGGGACTATACAATACTTAACATTAATCTTCTGCACCTAAATCATTTCACTTAAGTCACCACTTCAACTCAGCTTCCTATTCCTCGAATGGGTGGTAGTAATTAAATCTTGATGCCTCTTCTCTGAATCCAATGAATCCCTTTATTGGGATATTTACCAAAAGTTTTTTTTTTATATTTTGTTATATTTTTGTTGCTGTTCTTAAACCTGGCCTTACCCAGTAGTTCACATTAGAAAATAACTACAAACATGTAGTTCAAAAGACTAGTAAATTTAGGAGAGAAGAAGAAGAAAAAAAATGAAGGGCTTACTGTACTTCAATTTCCTGTATATTCTGGTTATGAGCCTTTGCAGACGACACATAACAGAGATACATGTATACCCATGTTCACAGCAGCACAGCCAACAATAGCTAAGATGTGGAAGTCACCAAAAAACCCATCAACAGACAAATGGATACATAAATTGTAGTATTTATACACAATGGAATACTATGCATCTATAAAGACAGATAAGTTGGAGGCTTTTGTAGGCAAATGGAGGCAACTTGAGACCATCATGCTCAGGGAAGTGAGTCAGATGCAGAAGGTGAAATATTGAAGAGTTTCTCTTAAGGAGAAACCAAGATCACAGTTATCTCATGGAAGTTAATGTGGAAGACATTAAGGTGGAGGGGGGTAGGACAAAAAGGAGAGAGGGGAAGGTCTTATAACCTTGCCATGATATGTATGTGCACAAAATGCTCAAGATCAACGTAAACTTTAAATTTTGCACTTACACGTATCAACAAAATGGAGGGAAAAAGAGTAGGATTCAAGGACATTTAAGTCCAAGTGCTGCAACACTGCTGGGTGCTTCACTGCGTCCCCCCTTCCTATCAAATTCATAGGTTGAAGTCCCTACACTAGTACCTCAATTGAAGCCCTATCTATAAGATCTTTAAAAAGGTGATTACAGTAGCTCATCTCCTTCCTCATCCACAAGGGGTACACATCAAGACCCACCCAGGTTGCCTGGAACCACAGAGTATTCAACACTATATATTTTGCTTTACATTTTCCTAAATGTGAATGCCTATGGTAAGGTTGAGTTTATAAATGAGGCATAGTAAGACATTAGTAATAGAAAGCAATAATAAAACAATTATACCAATATAATTTAATGGAAGTTGTGTGAATGTGGTCTCTCTCAAAATTTCTTTGCAGTGTAGATCTTACAAACCCACATGAGTTTAATCCACTGTTTCAACAGAGAAAGCATGTGAGAGTTTTTCCATGGTTTATGCAAATGACTGCATCCCGACCCTCACACTTCAAGGCCACTAGTAAGCAAACTAAATGCTACTTGCGCACGGACTCTGAAGTACTGTGGTTCACTGTTTGTAACAGAAGCTGCAGGATGGGAAACCACCCATAACAGGCATCCGCTGTAGGGTTAAACAGAGACCACATGCGTAGGCGATCATCTATGAGATTGCACTCAGATACAAGAATTTTACAGACGCAATTAAGCTACACTGAGGTCCTGAGAGTAGGGCCCCAGTACGTCATGACTATTGTCCTTACAAAATGACGGAGAGATAACAGGCCTGTGAGGAACCATGTGAGGACACGGCAAGAAGATGGATCATCTGGAAATCAAAGAGGACTCAAGAGAAACCAAATCTTCCACCACCATGATGTGGGATCTCCAGTCCACAAAACTGTGAGAATATTAGTTTCTGGTATTTAAGCTGTCCAGTCTGTGGAATTTTCCTATGGTCATTATGACAAACTTATTCTATGCAAGCATTAATATGAAGATAAAGGACACATAAAATATGAATTATGTGTATAGTTAATAGCAGGGTGCTTCAAAGTCTAATGACAGAGACAAAAATAAATAAATTAATTGAATAAAAATACTTTCAGCGTATGTCCTAGAGACAAAGTACATGGACAGTGAAAGCAAACCAAAATTATTTATAATATATCTCACAGAAAAGAAGGTTCAAGCTGGACTGGGTGGCATAGTCCTGTAATCCCTGCACTCTTACATGGCTGAGGCAGAAGGATCACAAGTTTCATCCCAGCCTGGCTTGGACAACTTAGAAACTAGCAAGATCCTGTCTCAAAAATCAATACTAAAATAAAATTGGCTGGGAATATAGATCAGTGCAAAGGCCCTTGGTTCAATTCCCAGCACACACACACACACACACACATCCACACATACGTCCTGAAAAGAAAACACATCCAAATAAATACAAGAAAGCAAAAAGCTCAATAGAATTATTTGTAAAAATGAATGGGCAGTTCTCAAGAGAAGAAAAATAACTGTCCATTAATAAACATAAGATTTAAAAATTTTATCTTCAATATTATTCATAGATTTAAATGAAAACTAGACACTGTCTCAATCACTAGATTAGAAAAATCCTTATGAAAATTAACAAAAATGATTGTTTTAAGCATTTAAAGAAACTTATAATTGTTCATCAAAATTTAAAGGAGAAACAAATCTTGATGGAAGTGGTGGGGTTGAAAGAAAAAAATGAAGCTTTTGAATTACAGACACCAGAATGGTCATGAAGGCTGGAGAACCAAGCAACAAGGAACCTCAAACAGACACCGTTCACCATATAGAGCAAAGAACACCAGGTAAAGTGGAAGTTTCCTTTTTAAAAATGAGTTCTTAATTGGTGATACGCTTGGTCTTTCTTTTCTGCATGTTCCACATCCGTGGATCCAGTCAATCTCCATCAGAAAAATATTTGCAAATAAATTGAGTCAGAATTGAATCTGTACAGAATCATCCTGTTCAACAATATTGTATAATAATGATTTCTATTAGCATGTACATGGTATTAGATATTTTTAACTAATCTACAGATGACTAAAGTGCATAGGAGAATATGTGCTGTCATATGTACATACAAGGCCATTTAACTGAAATGACTTGAGCATCTATAAATGTTGATGTTTACTGAAGGTTCTGGGACCAATCTCTAGTGGATAACAAGGAATGCCTGCACGCATTAAGGTCTTTTAATTTTCTTGTTATTGAACTCACAAATTACTTTCTAGGAACTTGTAGTAGGCTATCAGTTCTCAATGGAAATATATATTTTTTCCTCTCCCCTAGTAATAGACTTAGTTTTGGAAACATGTTTTCTAGAATTTCTTATGCCATGATGATGCAGCTAAATTTTGGCTAATTAGTTGTAAACACAACTGATGTTGAACAGCTTCAAGAAAACATTTTAAAAATACAGCTGGTACGTGCTCTTCGGTTCTTTAACTTTTTTCTTGCCAGCTGTAAAGTAGCCATGAAGACTAGAGCTAGTGCAGCCATCCAGAATCACCGCGTCTCCCACAAAATTTCACACACTCAACTCTCATTCTTTTCCTACTATATCACTCTAAATCAGTTTATTACTTTTTACATACACTTGACTGGCCATTTATTAGACTAACCAAGCTATCAGTGCAATACCTTTCAACATTTGTTTACAGAACGCATTAATGTTTGCTGAATGTATGACACAATGTTATAAGAATATTTTTTCAATAACCATATTTTGTACTGTGTTTTAATATGTTTAATTATTATTTAGTTATTGTGAAGATGACATACGGGGAGATGAGTCCCACTGAAAACTGTTTGTTATACTCATCCACCCCAAAAGATAGCAAAATGCTACATCACCTGGTCAGCCACACAGGGCACACACAGGGTTGGTCCAGAGAGGGAAGAGATAGGCAGGCAATGGGGAGTAGCCTTTAAGGCACTTTCTGTAAGAAGTAAATTTATGATTTGCTAAGTTGGGCTATTTCCATAAGCTCTAGGGCATAGTGTCTGTGCTTAATCGCTAGTCTCTGAAATCTATGAATGAGATCCATAAGACAGGTGATGGGGCTGTGGGCTCTGGCTGGCTGCTGTGTATTTGAAAGGGAACCCCATGAGCAAGTTAATTCCCATCTCTAGGAAGTACCAGAACACAGGAAACAAAAGGCATGGTAATACAACCCAGACGTCCCACATCAACATGTCTGCCAGGAGATGGGTCTATTTGTATAAAATCTTCCCACTGTCTTACTACAGTTTATCTGTCTCAGGATGCATGTGACCCAAGACAGGTCACTTGGAGAGTTTAAAAAAGGATGTCTGTAACAATATGTCCTGGCACTTGAACTCTGTTGTCATGTTTTCTGTATATATAGCAGAGAAAGCTGGTTCCATGGAGTGGGAAATGGGACGGATGAGTACAAAAGTTGCCACTCAAAGACACAAGATGCACAGAGAGACTTTAGTTCCCAGTCACTTTTCAATCTTGGCTTTAACATCCTCCTGAAGCCAGTCAGTGTTTCTGATCTCAGGCTTCATGAGATTCTTTATGTCCTTAGGTAAACTCTTTATACTTAATGTTATTGGCAATCAGAGTAGACCTCATTAACACAGCGATTTCTTCAAAATTGTCCTGAGAAGGTATAAAGACTAAAAGACCAAAAGTTAAGCTAGGAAAAAGAACTCCAAACCACACTTCCTTTTGCGAAGCTCTGTTCTGACCTTTTAATCAACAATCTAAAACTCATTTCCCAACGCCTTGGAGGCAATGTTCCAGACAAATCTGTGTGATTCATTTAGTTCAAATCCTTCAGGAATCCATTTTATATTAGCTGTAGACTCCCGATTTAAACGAGACTGTGTATGCACCAAATTCTGGTCTGACCTTGGCACTCATTTGTTGCTCAGAATATATTCTCTTACTCCTATTTTCTTGACTGATTTTATCCAGTGCACGCTTCTGTGAAACAATGAAGTCACATGCAACTGATCAGTGAGAAGTAGTTCAGGATAACATAGAAGTTGTGTCAGTTCACTCAAGATCTTACTCACTATGATAAAGTCTGTGGCATCAAGTCTCGGCAGAGGAAATCAAAGAGCAACATGTTCAAACAGCTGAGCTCAGCCAGTTACCAAGGAATCTGGGACTCTGCCATTTTTGCTTCTCCAGAGATTCGGTACTTAATATCTCCACATACTTCCTTCTTTTCAAGACATAGTCTCATTCTGCAGTCCAGGCTGGTCCTGAACTCATTACGCAGCATAGGCTGGCCTTGTACTCATAGCAATCTTCCTGCCTCAGCTTCCCGAGTGCTAGAATTATGGGCATGTTCTACCATGCTTAGCTTTTAGGGGAAATGTTTCTTTACTATGTAATTTTCATTGGTGCTCTTTTCTTGTCTGTATAATTCCACAAACTTAAATGTTTTATATCATTTTCTCTTGCCTTTTCCATCAAGATTCCTTATATGCTACCTACTTCATTATTTTTGGGTGAAGTGAGAATTATTTTGTTTATTGAGAACTTCTGACACTTTAAACCGGGCTTCCTAATTGTCAGTGTTTATATGAGTGTTGTGTAACTATGTTACTACGAGTACAGCAGCTTGATCTAACTCTATTTTCTCATAAATCTTTTTCATACTACTCAGAATACACAGTTTTCCAGAAACTCATATACTAGTTTAGGAAATATTCTGTGTTGTGTGTGTGCTCCATCAAATATAAGACAAGAAAACTGGTTTCTAAATACGGCATAGTATTAGTGTTTATGTATTATAAACAGATTTTATTATAAGTAATTTCTTTATGTTTGGTCTAGCTAGATGTCATTTGCTTGAGCTCCATATCTACTTATTTTAAATACACTTGAAGCATGCATACATACATTTAATATTAAAGATTGCACCTGGGACCTGAGCTACACCCCTACGTCTAGCTTATATGTCTTAGGCACTAGAATATATTCACACTAATATTTAAAGACTAAAGAGTATATCTTTCAGTTGTGTACTGGAACAGAAAAAAATGCATATCCATGAATATGACTTAAAAGCAATATATATATATATGTTGATAAGCAATATATATGTTGAACAGGAAACAGTGGGCAAAACATAGTTGAGTAAAAATTTAAACAATGTGCTATCACGAACACTGCATACTGTGATCTTACAGAAAAGTATGAAGAAGCTCAAAACAATTGTAACCGATTTTAACTTGAAATTACATGAACTTTAGGTAATGTTAGCATTCAGATGTATCGTTGCTCTCATTTGAACCTGGAAATATTTCAAGATCTATTTAAACCTTGCTAAAATCTCTACTCAATCATTTTTTTCTTAATATTATGAATGAACAAAGTCATACCACTGTGCTTGCATTATAATTACATTAATTATAATATTTCATTTATGATTGTGGTGTGATTTGAATTATATCTTTGAAATGTTGGACCTTTTTTAACATTAAAATGCTAATTTTGTCAACTTTATTGAAAGATAAGCCGTGTCTGATATTCCGTGGGCCTATTAACAAATGGTTTACTTGAACGCAATATTACAGTAATTAGATCCATCTGTGGTTTTGATTTTTTAATTTAGAATAGCTGATTCAATATATGGTAAACTCAATCATATAGCCCTTTTGTTTAGCAACACGACACTCACCAGGAATATGAACTATTCCCTCATTTTACAGAAGTTAAGTAATGTGGATTTAAAGCTACAGAAAGAAGGATACGATACACTTGATTGGCTACAGTGAAGTCTCTCTCTTGATGTTTGTCTCAAACAAAGGAGGAAAAAGGTCGGGTTAAAGCCGGCAATCACAGGAAGTAGCAGGTTGATGCCCTACAGAAAACCTCAACTGTTTGCAGAATTTGTTCTCTGTCAATACTTTATTTATTCTGAGTACATTCTCTGCAAGGCTAGACACAAGATGGTAGACTGCTCAAATCTGAAGGTTAGCATATTTCCTCCCGACTGCTTTTTTTTTTTTTTTTTTTTTTTTTTTTTTTCTGAGATAGGGTCTTGCTCTAAAGTCCAGGCTGATCCTAAACTCACTATGTAGCCCAGGCCAGCCTTGAACTTACAGCAATCCTCTGCCTCGACCTCCTGAATGCTTGCATTACAGTATGCGCCACCATGCTCAGTTTATGTGGTGCTGGGGATTGGATCCCAGGGCCTTGCGCTTGTTAGATAAGTAATGGTAGCCACTGAGACATTTTTCCACTTGTGCTTCCCCCCAAGACAAATTTTTAAGATGAGGAAAACTACCAAGAATGAATAGATTCGTTGCCTGTTACTCTTCTCTTCCTGCTCTCTCTCTCCTCTCTCTCTCCTCTCTTTCTCCCTCCTCCCCTCTCTCTTTCTCTCTCTCCTTATTCTTCTCCAGCAATGTGCTTCCCTCTTTGCAGGTCCCTCATACGGGACTGCAGTTTCCCATGATGCCTACAGTCTGCCTTCTCACTTTATTGCAGTCTTTTCTCAACTGCACCCTTCCAAAGGGCTATTCATAACTTCTATGATCATGGTAATACTTGTCTATCGCTTTCTTGCTGTCCTCACTAACAGCATGTGTCACTAGTATTTATATGACACAACAACGCAAATTAGTTTGTTTATATCTGCATCTACCACCAAAATGTAGCACTATTTATTCCCCATTCCAGAGATCCCTTCCATGGGTCTGTCCTCAGGGGGAACCTTTACTAAGTGCTCCATGTTATCTAGTCATGCCATATTACAAATAAAAGCTAATTATTTCATTAGTGTTGTTTCTTATTTTTTCTAGCCAGCATCACCTTTTCTCCCTCTGCTTACCAAATTTACTTTTGTAAATGACTGTGTGCAGTGTGCACGCGGCGACTGCAGCTCTCATGTTGAAAAGAAATACAGCTTTCTGTCTAAATGAAGAAGTTTTGAAGTCAACTCTACAGGGTTCTGTCTGTAGATTTATTTATCAGTGAACTGTAAATACAGCAATCACCATTTTGTGATCTCTAAAGTTCAATTTGAATCCAGACTGACACTGAACAAAATCATTAACATCAGGCCACTATTTTTCACTCCAAACTCATTACTGTTTAAAGGACACTTAGGAGTCATACATACAGTTTCTAAGAAGAAAAAATGAAAGAAGTGAAATTGGATATCATAAAAAGGAATATCAATTCAGGCTAGGTGTGAAGATAGTGTGCTTGATTCCTAAAACTATAATAAGGCTAGATTCTCTTATTTATTATCAAAGAACTTTTTTTTTTTTTTTTACTTTTAGGAACATTCGGGGCCACGATATATTTTGCCATGCATGAAATTAGAGAAAGAGTAGCTACTGTCTAATTTTAGTAGACTTTATTGACTTTTAGAAACATTTCATATTCCCTAAATTATTTCTTCGCTTGCATTATAGTACAAACTAGTCATCAATCAGCTGAATTTCTAGATTTTCAGTAGAAAAGGCAATACCATGTAAAATCATTGGATTCTACCTTTAGGTCCCAAGCTTATCACTGTCCAGACAATTTACAGAGACGGCCTCAAAATACAAGACCCGCGGGCAACACCGAGGAGTGAGGAAATGTAAGAAGAGTCAAGAAAAAGGCACTGAAAGAGAAAATGGAAAGATCTATATCTCTACACACAGAAAAACACACATGCCAGCTATGCTCAGAAGAGACAGGCACCGCACAGGGTTTTCAGCAGCATCCACAATGAAGTGTGTGAAAATGAAGGGTATAGATAGAAAAAGTTTCATTCCTAAAACAAGGCCAAACCTTTTCTTGTTCACATATACTGTTTAGCCAAAAAAAACCCCAAAACAAAAAACAAACAAACAAACAAAAGACCAATACTAGGATGCCTACTACTCTTGTGCATTCTTTAACATACTTTATGCAGTTAATAATTTCATTTTCATAAAAACACTAGGAGATGGGAACACTGCCATTACTATCTATGGGTGAGAAAAATAAGGCAAAGGAAGATTATGCAATTACAGAAATTAACATAGGATTGTGGGCGAAAGCTGCAACGGAAACACTATGCTTAGTATTTCAATTTTACTGAAATGGGAGAGGGACGTGAGATAACAAAACTTCGCCACCTTCGGTGGCAGAGCCAGATCCCACATCCTGGCAATTGACACAAGATTCTCTTCTAGATCACTGTAATGAATTTCCTCTCTGACTTGGAGGTGTTTTTCATATACCGTTTTCTTCTTCTACACTGACAACGACGGACAACAACTTAGGGAGCATACTCGAATTTCCTGCTTATCATCCACCTTGCATAGCACTGAGACTTTATTGGTATGTAATTTAAATTTAAGAAAGGTTACACGATCACTAGCTCCCTTTTTAGTCTTCTAACTTTCTTGGAATTTAAAAACAATACTTCCCATATTAATGAAGAGGAAATTTGAAAATTCCTATATGTGGCAGGCTGGACTTTTATAATGCAATGGAAACATTTTCCTAAGAAGTACTTAATCTGTAGCTGGTCATGTTTACCTGAAAGTGACTACAAAATACCTCACTAGTGACCTACAAAGGGCTGCAGACTTAAAAGTGATTCATGTTAAATATAAGACATTATAGTATGATTCAGTGAGCTAAGTATTGAATTAAATTGGACAAAATTAATTTATAATCATGTAAATTCTCAAGGGGCTTAACAAACAAGAAAGAAACAATCCAGACTTCTCCATGAAACCAGGCAAAGCTGGAATAACAACTCTCAGTTCCCTTCTGTCCTGAATCAACCCATCGAGTAATTATTCTACTTTCCTTGAGGGGAAGAAAGTCTCATACTATAAAAGCTTCTTTCTTTCTAAGAAGTCAGAGAAACTTTGGAAGCACTATGTTTTTTTCCCTTTTCAAGTTGCCAAATAATTTCTGCATCTATTTTCAAACTCTAAAAGAAAATCAACCTATTACTAGAAGATTTACTTGGAAAGAATTTACAAAGCCCAGTCTATGAATACCTTTCTATGGCTTTTCATATGAGCAGAACCATATAGTATTTTCTCGGCACCTTTCCCCCAAACATCTTCAAGCTTAAATTCTGTCTGCAGGTGCATGACACAGACACCAGAGCTATGTGCATCTCAGAAGGCAAAATGTGCATTAATTATGATTTTTATGTAACATGCACAAGGTAACTGAGCATCCACCTTCCTGGAAAATGTGGGCAAAAGAAATTTAAAAAAAAAAATCTTTTTCTAAAGAAGCAGAATCCTCTGAAGCAATTCCATTAAAGAACAGATACTATGACATCAACAAAAACCAAAGTCACATTTCAAACTACCTCAGTGAAATAATGTTTTAATACAAGCGCAACAATAACATTAAATAACAGCCAAGTTTAGTTCTTTGGCCCCAGAGGCTCAGTGCCATGTGAATCAGTGCAGAATACCACAGAAGGCGCATCTTTCCTTGGCAGCATATACCACGCAGGACTATTTTGGAAATCAAATGGAATAATTCCTCTGAAAGAACGCTACAAACTGAAATTGTGCAAATGTATTTGCAATTATTTTTGACATTTTCTGGAGAGTTTAAAAAAGTGTAGTTACACTTCACATTCCAAAACAGGCTGAGGGATACCTTTTTTTCCAGTGTCTATTCACGTGCTAAAGTAGCAATTTAAATCTCCTAAGCAAATTTCTCAACACAAGTTTTACCTGAGTTATAACTGGCTAATTCCATTTCTCATAGGTGTACTGGCAGCCAGATTTTAACCTTTTTTGTTTTTACTGATCATTTTTTATAAATGTAGAGAAATGTATGTAAATCTTAGGGTTACTTTCTAGGCTGTATTAAAAATAAATGAAAAAAGGGAATATTCCTACATGTTATACAGGAAACTGTAGGAAGAAAGAGCATATGAAGAAGGAACACAGTTTTGCTATGACCTGAATAGTCGGGTCCTGTTCAGATTCATAAGATGAAATCTTTATCTTTCATGTAAAGCTATTAGGAGGTGGAGCCTTTGGGAAACAGAAGACACATTATTGGAAATATCGCCCTCATAAAAAGGTCAACAGAAGCTCAAGTGCTCAAGAACTATGTGAAGACACAGCCTGAAGGTGTTTTTTACTAACAAGGAAGTAACATCCCACCAGACATCAAAACTTACAGCACCTTGATTCTGGGCCAATCCAGCCTCCAAAACTGTGAGTAATAAATTTGTATCATTTACAAACTACCAGCTTGTAGTATGTTGTTATGGCAACCCAAACAGACAAAGGCAGGCAATCATCTCTTAATGTGCAGTTGTGCTTGTACATTTGTAAAATTTTACTTCTTAAATGAATTTTGTGGACATGTATATAAACAAGAGAAAAAATAAAATTTTACAAATCTGTACTATAAAAATGGCTCCATTACAAATGGACTTGCAAACGAAATTAGGTTCCAAAAACTCACCCGTTGTGCAGTTTTTAAATTCAATATCGTCAATGGCAGCTCCTCCTCCCAGGTCTCTTGTCCGGATACCCTGAAATATGACTTCAAAATTCCTTAACTTTCCTAGCAGAATGTCAGCCTTTTGCCAGTGATTATCAGGATTCGCTGTACTTTCTTGCCATACTTCAAGTAGTCCTTTTTCTGTCTGAGATTAAAGAGGCTTTCATTAGAAAAATGATCAAACACATAATAGTAATTCTAAATACCCAGTTATTTTTTTAGCACAGAAGCTTCTTATCAATGAAAATTACAACCACCCCCAAAAAGAAAAAAAAAAAATCACTGCAACCCTGACAGTATCCTCAATAGTTTATCTCATGAAAACAGAACGTCTTAATCCTCCAGTGGGTTTCCCGAAAGCAACACCTGCAGGGTTGCAATTATAACAGGTTTGATATTTTCAGATGTATTATCAGGATAGTATCTTAATTAGATTCACCTGTCACAGCAGGCACACACAATTCTTGATATCGGATGGAATCTGATGTATAGAAGTCCCGGGCCTGTGGTCCTGGCCACCCTCCCCCATTTCCTTAATTAGTGAAGTTGCACTTGTCTCCCCAGAGCTTAAATTGCTAGTGAAAGATAAAAGACAGATGAAAAGGAAAAGGATGTGAAAGAAAATAATTTATCCCTGATGTTGATGATGAAAGAATTGTGTGGTGAATTGAGCATGCAGGGAAAACATAATTTGCAAGTCAGTTTTAAAATCCATTATTACATAATTACTTTCTGTTGATTCTCAAAAAACATATTATGCTGCATACCAGCTCTGTTTCTTTAAATTCTTCAATTACAGAAGGAGAATTAGTTTCTTAAAAATTTTCTGTAACTATATTCTCGGAATAGCTTAAGACCAACCAACTAGTAGCACAGTAATCTAATGTATGTTCAGTCCTACTCTTGTTAGGGGACAGGTCCTGATATGTACTATAACCTAAGTGATGAACTAAAAATGACACCTCCATTTATGTCAGCAGTTAGGCATGACAAGGCATGTATTATATCAATGTTCTTTGGCATTCTAGGTCTAGCCCTTTCTGTGAACTAGATGACTTAACGACAATCACAAATATATGTGTGTGTATATGTATCCAATATATACGTATATACGTGAAATACATATTTATTTATGTAATATATATATGTATATTATATGTATGTATATCCTGCTGTTTATGTTTATCTTTCAAATATTTCATATTCTTTGGGGTAGTGCATTGTAAGTTCACGATATATTTGTAGTACGAATGTTGTCTGTGAAGCATGTAATCAAAACACAATAATGTATTTAGCAGAAAGGCATCCAGAAAATCAATCAAGAGGTTCTAAAATATTCATAATATGCAATCACAAAATGCATCATTTACAGATATTTTATTTTATCTTAATTAATTACTTTTTTGCGACAGAGTCTCACTTTGCAGTGCATGTAGCCCAGGCAAACCTCAGATTGACAGCAATCTTCCTGCTTCTAACTCATGAGTGCTGGGACTACAGATATGTGCATCACACCTGGCTAGTTTTTTTAAGTAACCATTGAGCTATACCTCCAGCCCAGATAATGTAAAGACTATAGGTTGAAGTGAAAATGAACAATGTCTGAGTGGGGATCAGATGTAGTTAATTTCTCACAGTTTTGTAATTTCAGGGAAGTAACGATCTTAACCATGGCTGATACCTTATATTATTGTAAAAGGAACAGAAATCTGATTAAGTAGTTTTCTGTCTGTGTGGTTAATGATAGACAATACAACTATGTATCACTTAATCTAAAGTTACTTTTGCAAAACTGCAGTATACAGGCAGATCTTTAAACTTTTTTTCCAGAAAAAAACCCTCATTTTTGTTCTCAGATTTCATGTAACTTCCACAGTAAAAGGGATGGAAGATTCACACCTAATTAATAGAAATTTATAACTTTCTGATGACCAAAGAGAAGTCCTTATCAAGGTTAGTCTTTGACTCCCAGTGATGTCCTACTTATTTGGATTCAAAGGGATGATTAGTTAAATGGAAGATTAAGTAGAGAGGACAGTCTGGCACTTAGAATATTAGAGTCCTGGCTATTGATGAAAGCCTGTCATAATTCATAAGCTTTACCTATTTTTCCTGTTAAATGTGCCTGTGTCCTATAGAATTACTTATTTTTCTCCCATTTTTATTAGTATATATTTGCAATACACAATAGTCACATTAAGCTTGAGAATTCTGTGCACAGACATACCACATCAACTGCACATTCCCTTCCCCTCCCTGCTCCCCCGCCCTCCCGCCCCCGGCCACCTTCACTCCTCGTCCACACTGCCTCTCAACATCTCATTTGTTTGAATCTACTACTTGTTCATATTCTGGGTTTATCATAAGAGAAACCATGCAATATTTAATCCTCGGAGGCTGATTTATTTCCCTAAGCATAATTGTCTCATGTTAAACCCATTTACATAAAAATGACTCAAATTTATCTGTCTTTATGATGCAATAGTACTCCATTGTGTAGATAAACCACATTTTCTTTATCCGTTGGTCTATTTACAGATATTTTGGCATTTTTCATAATTTAGCTATTATTAGTAGTGCTGCTACAAACATGGCTATACACATATCTTGGTTGTATGATGCTTTGTAATGCTTTTGTAAAAATAACCTAGAACCACTTATTAGCTATGCCTGTACTCCAAAGTGTTTCACCATATAATATAAAAGATCAAGTGGTACTTTATTCAATACAATATGAGACATTTCTTAAAACTTAAAATTGGATTTCTAGGGGTGGTGGAGGGATAAAATATTCACTATTTCTTTATGCGCTAGAAAAAAGAGTGAATTATTTAAAAAACCAACATGATGGGGAATGGCAGACTATACTTTTAATATATTTGCTTCTAATATATTTGTTTTTGTTCCACTTTGGATATAAGATCCACTCTCAGCACTGAAATTGTCAAAATATTCAGCCAAATGTGGAACAGATGTTTTTTTATTTATCTACTTAATAATTTACTCACTCACCATTCAATGTTCATATATCATAAAATTAAGTTGATATTAATAACAAAAGGCAAAAAGACATTAAGCTAATATTATTAAGGCAAAATCTAATATAAAATTTTATATATATATATATATATAGTAAAATAAATTATTTGAGGCACAACCTCTCTCTCACATTCTCTTTGACACACAAACACACAGATTCTTAATAGACACAACTTTATAAAAGTGGCTATGGGGCAAATCCCCAAATTTCTGTCTATGTATATTGCTGCTTTGCATATTCACTTAATAATCTGACTTCAAGGGTTTTTTCTTAAATTGACTAGAATAAAAATATCTCCCTTCAAATTCATGACTTTGCATTACTCAAAGATTCATCTCTTTCATTCCTGTAGATTTTAAATTGAAAACCTCAAAGAAACTTATAAAAGTGATTACACTAATAATAGTAAGATAGAGATCTACTTGAAATTTCATTTTCATTTGTTGTAAATGAATATATATATATATAAAACTTTCCCATGTGATTAGCCAATTTTCCCCAAACCGTTTGAGTAATACCTCCTTTTCTCCATTGACCTATTTATCATATTTTGAATGAATTTCTAGATTCTATATCTACAACTCTGACACAGTCATCTGTCCATGTCATACCTATTAGGTCCCTTTATCCTCTTCTTTTGGAAAGATCTTCAGTGGCATTGCTTTTTCATGTTTTTCTTCTTAAGAACAACTAAAAGCCCCAGATATTCTATGTAAGTACATAAAACTATATGATTGTAAAGAGTAGAGAAATGAAGGTAGACCTGTATGGGCCCCTGGTTCCAAAGAACCACAGGTGGTGAGTTACCAAGCTCTTTTATCATGTGTCCCAAACTACATTTGATCCCCAGCAACATGGGATCCGGGAAGAAAGGGTTGTTGCCTCTAGCCAAAGGTCTAAGAAAGGAAGGCAAATCTAGTGAGAAGACAATGCTTAGGCAACAACTGGTCTACAACAGCCAAACATCACTGAAAAATCTGTCTGACACCCATCTCCCAGCAAAGGCTGAGCAGGAAGCCTTGACTTCCACCCACATCACTCTGTAATAAATTATCCAAGATACCTCCCCATATGATTTGCTCAGTAGCCAGTCTCAATGGATGTTGCAGGCTTGTGATACCAGTACTCTGGGAGGCTGAGGCAGGGGGATCATGAGGTTCAGCCCAGCCTGTGCAACACAGCAATCTGGTGAGATCCTGTCTCTAAATCAAAAATTAAAAAAAAAAAAAAACAGAGCTGGAGATGTACCTTCATTTGGAGGACATAGGATAGACTCCCAATGCCAAAAAAATAAATAACAAAAATTTTCTGAAATGAAAGAAAATAAGATCATTTGTCACCATTTTGTGGCCTTATCCCTTTGAAGTGCCTGTCATTTACTTCCATGGCAGAGCTCTCTGTACAACAAATACTACTCCCTTTGTTCACATTTGCAAGCATTTTTTGTGCTGCTCAAGGTAAAACCCAAGGCTTTGCATGTACTCTCCTGCTGAGCTACAACCTAATCTCCTGATCTTAGTGTCTGAAGAATCATTGTATTAGCCCTTAAACACTTCTTTTAAATACAAGTGCCATGGAATTCTAGAAAAGGTGAAAGTATAGTTAGGGTAAAGATATCACTGAGTGCCACAGAATTATGCATGTGGATTAGTATACACACACACACACACACACACACACACACACATACATGCATGTGTGAGCGTGTGCACTAAGCAACAAGACCTGACTAGTGCTCAGATCTGGTTTCAGAAACCATCATTTTCCACTGAAATGAACTGGGATCCTTACAGAAACAGTAGATTCTAGGACTGGGTCAGGAAACACACAGAGCCTCAAGAATCTTGTATAAAAGTGCCTGGATAAATATCTACAATGATTGGAGATACACCAAAGGGAAACAGGAGGTGAGTGAAAGAGTTCTCAACACCCAAGAGGAAGCATCCTGAACAACAGAGTAAATGATTTATTATTGAATTATAATGTACTGGACACAGTATACACCAACAAGTCTATGCTGGTACAAACAAATGTTCAAATAAATACGTGGGGAGAAGAGACACACCTCCCAATTGGGAGAATTCCAAACGCTTTACATAAACACTTCACTGCTGTGGAAGTGAGGTATATACATTTCTAGGCCTCCAGGAGGGTCTGCACAGCGTGACTTTATTCCACAGGGCGGGGACAATGGCGGTGGGGGCTTCAGCATCACTATTCCAAGATGACCACAGTAGATATCCACAGCAACACCTCACCTTGATACTATTCATCCTTCAGGACAAGACGGTAGCAACATCACCCTGTGATCTCACCTCCCCAGACAACGAAAGTCAGATTGAATACGAATGGGTGGACGAAGGTGAACACAGAACTTCTCAGCACGGTCGAGTTTGCCAAGTTCAACAGGAATGGGGCTACTTGCCTGTCTTCCCAGCACTCCAAAAGGCCCAGGCAGGAGGAGCACGCATGCAAACCAGCCCAGAGAACTTAACAAATTGAGTAAAATCCCATCTCAGAGTAGAAATAAATAAATAAATCAAGGGCTGGAATGTAGCTCAGTGATTTCTGACATGAGTACCATTCTAAAATATAATGTCAGTAACAGGAGAAAACAAACATGAATTAGATGGAAATCCTCTGGACTATTTTTGCAATAATCACACGAATCTAAAACTTATAAATCATAATGATTTATCAAATACAAATTTCAAAATCTATTTTCTTTTATATATAATGTGTTATGAATGTTATGTGTATATTGCTCACAAATAAGTAGAATGTATCAAATCAAATCTGAGAAGGAAAGAAAGATAAGTATAAGACCTTAGTTCATGATAGAGCACAGCTTGTAAATATTCTAATTACAATAACTTTCTTTTTGTATATGGTATGTCCACAAATTATTTTTGTCTTAATGCTAATTCCGTAAGTTGAAAAAAACTTTAAAATATGTTTTAATAAACCTAATGTTCCAAAAATTCAAGCAGGTGAATGATACTGTGTAGAAAATATTTAACCCATACAGGAATCATTTTAATTCTAAACAGTAACCAAAACATTCAATTGATGCATCTGTGGCCTAAACACAGGTACAGCAGCCTGCCTTTATCCTCCTCCTCAGGATAAGACTAGAATATAGAAGTTTTAAAGCCACACAGATCACCTTATTGACATTAAAATCCTCTACAGTTATGACCAAACATTAAAAAATATTTTTAAGAAATATAGTGACCAGAATTTAAAATAATATCTGTATCTGGAAGAAAACATCAACTGTGTGAATAAAACTGATTAACTGTGACACAAAATTTGGATTTTTAAAATCATAAACTTATTGAAATATTTAAAGTATGTATTCATGTCTATATAAATGCTATCTTGAATTTTAAAAAATAAAATAGAAATAAGACTAGACCATTTTAAATTTGTATATGATCTTTTCCATAGAAATGTATTGTAAACACTTATTGTACCTAAGGAAAAATAGGTACTCACTGAAATTTATGTTTACAGAATTTTTTCTGCCATGAAAGAGTAATTTTGAGGGTAAAACCAATTTACTTATTGTAGAGATGGGTCTGCCTATAAGCATTTATGAAATATTTTATATATGTTATGAAATATTTTAAAACAGACAAAATATCTTCACTTCTTTGTGAAACCAGCGTTTCATTAAATCCAAAACATTTATATCTTGACAATTTTCTCTAAATACTGAGGCAATGACAATATGACTCTTAGGCAAAGTAGGCATATAATTCAAAGTACAAAAGATCAATGAAACTGAAATTGTACACATTATTTCTTGTAATTGTGTTATTTTCCCCATAATGGCTTTTATTTTTCAAGGTTTACAACTACAGAATTATAACTCATCAACATTGTATATGATGGAAAGTTTTGTTTCTTGCATTCAAAAACATATATGATGTAATCATCCATAAACACAGACACAGACACACTGACACACAGACACACAGACACACACACACACACACACACACACACAGAGTTTTGTCACACCACAGCTTCTAAAATTCTTCTTAATTTCTTTTCTGAATTGAGAGCCACGTTCTAAACAAACATCTTCCTTTATTCGCCTTTAATCTATCCACAAAAATCACAGACCTCATACATGACTCTCACTGGAGCCTTTCCATTCTCCACACATGTGTTGATGTTTCTTCATGTTTGTATAATAATATCCATGTTCACGACTGGAAGTAATCAACACAACATGTGACATCGGTATTTAAGTCTTCAAGTATACTTAATGGAGCTAAAAATTTCTCTTCCATGAGACCTAAAGTCAATTGTCACGTATTGGGTGTGCACATGAAGACAGCCACGGAATTCCTGATCCATGAATTCCATCACCCACTCAACTGTCATGATAATCTGTGAGCAGCAATTCGCAGGCGCCAGGGCACCATCTGTAGGAGATCTGTGGCATGGCACATCTCATATGGAAGCAGAAGGCACCACGCCTGAAGAGCCAGTTTCGGCTTGCCCCTTCCAACCTAGTCTATTCTCATGTTTCAGGTGAATCATCCTTCCTCAAGCGGCCTTCATAGACCCGCTTCAACAAGAATAGACTCCTTAGAACTTATCACAGCTGTGAGAACAAAGAGTCTTACTTGGTGACGACTTGATGAATGTCTTTCTCATTAAGCAAAATAATTGTACCAAGCAGCATATTTTGCACAAAGTATGCAATAAGTGCAACAAATGCATGTATGTGGACACATACATACAAGGAACAACTACACTGTATAATTCTGTATGTAATATAAAGTAATCTGCATGTCTATTTGTTGTAAGCATTCCAAATACTTCAGTTTCATACTCACACTATTCACAGAAGCTTTAACGTAAGTTTAAGGGAGAAAAACATACTATGAGCAACACATTTACTGAAACTACAGTAAGGCAATATTTAGGATGGTCTTTTTCCCTTTAAATGTCCTTTTCAAAAGTCTTCTCTGACGTTTCACTATAAATCCTTTGTTTTGCACTACTTTAAATTTATAGCACCTCTTACTTCTCACTTTCCATGATCATGTTTATTGTTTTTTTCACGACTATTTAATGTCTGTAAGAGCAGAAGCTTTCTCCATTTTATTTACCTCTGGATCCCTTGGGGTTAAAGGGAGCCAGGCCTATTTTAGGTACTAAATAATCATTTGCTTAATGGATGTATACATATTTAATTTTAACTCATTCAATTAAGGTGTTGCAAGGAATAGTTGCCACTGGCGGAAATTTGGTCCAAACATTCTCTACTGGATTTTGGATACTTTCTCGGGGATATAAAAAAAAATCATGTTAGTGAGTTTAAATTCCATTGTTATTACCTATAATATTTCAAAAATTTAAATAAATATTTAAAACTTATTAAAGGATTCTTTCCCTATTAAACAGCAAATATTTCACACAGATATTTTCTAGAACACACTGTAATTGGACTCAGTCTAGATATATGGACAAGAATAATGTATAATATAAAAGAGATAACTGTTAATATTTCAATCAAAAGGACTCCTCCCTGGTCTTTACTGTACTATATACAAAAAAGACTCACTAGCCCAATCAAAAACCCATTCTGTGGTATTCAAGATCATTTCCTACGTCGTTCATGACGGCTGATTTCCACTCTCACACTACATTTGATTACTGAAGAAGAAAAAAAAAGTTCATCCGGTCAGGCAAAGAAGAACAAAGGGAGAAAAATAAAAATGAAAAGTCCTCAGGAAGTGTCTGACAGGGAGAATAATATGAAAAGGCAGCAAGGTCAAAGTCAGGATGTCAGTTATGAGTGACAGCACGTGTCCCTTGGCGCACTGTCATTCACGAAGGTTGATAGCCATTCAATGCCAACAGAAGAACACCATTTTATGACAAATTTGCTGGGCATAACTCAGGCCACTTATCTCACCAGAGTGACAGAGAACACTGACAGAGGTGATAAAGCACATGTGCATGTGCAAAAGCAAACGTGTAAATGAACAGCCAGTTTCAACATGTGACGCTTGAGTGCAAATTTCTCTTCCCAATGGAACGACTGGGTACATTGTTTACAAAGCACCGATAAAAAGCTTTGAGCTAGAAATAAAATTCTCAATGAAATCTTCTACTAACCAACACCATCTAATCATACACACGCAATAAAATGTATAAAGGTTTCACTGCTGAGAAATTGTATAGTGTTTATGTGTAATACACATTTTCTTGCTTGAATAAATCATTGGATTTTTCAATATAAGGAATTCTATTGTATATTTCCTTAACTAAAGAAAAACTAAAATATTTCAAGTTTTACTTTAACATATGCACTTAGTAATGAATTGGACAAATTAAAAACAAAGTACAGACTTAAAATATGAGAATGTTGCAAAGATGTATTAATAAGCTATAAGACAATAATAAAAGATAAAACTAGACATTATTTCATAAAGAATATAAATTATGCCACATAAACAATTGCTTCTTAATTAAACATTAGAAGTCTAATATGATCAATGTATTTTCTACTTATTCAGTCCATATATTGAGCATATAGTTGATATGATGGACACTTCTTGCAGGTACAATGTTATAATAGTAGAAATAAAATTTTAAATTAAAATTGTTTTCTATAAACTCAGTGGATGTATATTTAGCTTACTCCAGTGCTCCTTAATGATGAACACGAAAACCATTAGAGGTATGAAGGTTCTATTTTCACTGAAGTCAACTAATATTAGGGATTTTTATTTGTCTTTAATAGAGCCGGATGTCAAGTAAAGAAATAAAAAGAAGAGGCTGGAGAAATAACACTGAGGTTAGCGTGCTTGCCTAGCAAACGTAAAGCCCTAAGTTCCATTTTCCAGCACCACAGAATCCAGGCATAGTGGTGCATGCCTGCAATCCCCTCATTTAGAAGACTGCCACGAGTGCAAGACCAGCCTGGGCTACGTAGTGAATTTATGATTGTCCTGGACTACAAAGTGAGGTTCCACCAAGAAAAAAGAAGGAAGGAAGGAACGAAGGAAGGAAGGAAGGAAGGAAGGCAGGAAGGAAGGAAGGAAGGCAGGAAGGAAGGAAGGAAGGAAGAAGGAAAAGACATAATGTCAAAAATTCAGGGATTCATATATAAAAGGGAAGTAATCATACAATCATAGTTGGTTTTAGCCAAATTTCATTATATTATAGTAAAAAGTTACAATGCATTTGCTGGGTTGCAGGGAAGTTAAGGGCTCATTTAAAATTAGGAGACAGTAATATAGTGGGTCGCATTAGATGAAAAGAACTTTGAAAACTGAAATGAATATCATACAAAAAGCAAATGATGACATTCCAAACAAAGAAAAACACGTGGCAGAACACAAGAGTACAGAAGTATTTCAATATTTTAGAAACCCACAGTAGTCTCATATGGTGAACACATTAAACAGTGAGTTATAGACGCTAAGGAACAAGGAGTAGATCTCTAGGTCAAGGCTACACCATGGGAAATATTTTAATTTCATTGAACTAAGCACTGAAGGATCAGTTGCCTAGCAAATAAGAAGGCACTGCCAATTGTTAAGCAAGGAAATAACTTGAGACAATCTATTTTAAAAATCCTGAGCTGGGGACATTGAGTAAGATGATATCACAGATATAAGAAATGCATGCATTTATATAAGAGACCTTAGAATCTTCAAGAAGGTAGAAAATTTGGGGTGTGAAGACTGAGAGGTCTGAGAGCAGGCATCATGTTTGAATAAAAGGAGACTCACAAGGTTCATTAAAGACCTAGCTGAAACTGGATCTCAAACATGCATAATGGAACTGACACTAGCCGTACTGGGTTTTCCAAATTTGCAAATAAAAATCCTAGAGATCAGATTATTGAATTTATAAGAGTAGCATGTCTAGAGTAGTTGGAAATATTTATCAGAAGAATCCACACGTTCAGACGGTGGGAAGCAGGCTCTGGACAAAGAAGGACCTGTTTGAATCTCAGTTACATTATTTAATATTTGTGAGACTATGCACAAATCACCTAATGTTCCTCAATTGTAAAATAAAAATATAACAATACCTACATACCACTGCATATTTCAAATCTTTGTGGTCAAGTGTATTTTTAAAATTTGTAATCATTCAAATATTAGGTAGATGCAACAAAAATCATGTCGTATCTTATGTGGAATACCCTAGCAAGAGTGTAGTAGTAATTTCACACTATAATATGTGAAAAATTCCAAACTGATTATTTATATTCAATAAAGGAGCTACCATCATGATAGCTTTCTCAGGTTTGATATCAAGTGATTGATTACGTTCATTTTTTTTCACTCTAACCCTAACCGGTAATATTCAATTTTTTTCGGGGCTCTTTAGCCTTTAGATTTAAAGATAAGGGGGAGTATGGATGGTGGTACTTAACACACAGGATTTTCATGATAGAAGAGAGAATATGTTAAAGGATTTGGACAATGGCACAGATGTGGAATATCGTCAATTGCTCTTCTGTGCTGGGCATGGTGTTACCTGCCTGGAATCCCAGCTAACCAGGAGGCAGAGGCAGGCGGGTCAAGAGTGGACTACATAGTGGTACCAAGTCTCAAGAAAACAAATGGACAGATGAAAGCTCACGCGATGGTCTTGATGATGTGTACTCTTTGTGCTGAAGAAAAAGAAGCAGAGGCAGGAAATAGTAAGACAGGGTGACTGTGAGACAGAAAACAGTGTTCACAATTAGACAAGTAAAATGATGACAAAAAGTCCTGGAGGTTAGAATTCAGAATCAGAGATATTTCTGCGGAAGACATGTTTTTAGGTTTCTCAGGGAGTTTCCTAGATTTGGAGGTTACAAAGAAGAAAAGGCAGGCAAACACTGTATCTGCTATACAGACAAGGAATCCCTGTGAAGGATAACCAAACACGGAACGTGAAGTAAAAGCTATGTTTAGACGATGCACTCACCTCACAGCCAATACCTCAGGTCTCAGCATTTTCCTCTCCCTTCCTGGCCCCTCTTCTGAGTCTCACTGAGAAGTGAGGGTGAGAAGGGAAAGTGACATTGGGTCAAACTGTTCTTCATTATGACCACAAGGTGGGGACGTTGACCTAGCACTGTTGACTCTTGGTCAGAGATTCTGTACGGGTGAGGAGAAAGAGTTCAAAAACTCCTAATGTTCATAGCTAGAAAATGACAATGTGATGTTTTGTTTGCTTATACATGAACATACACTCTACACAGTGTAGGAAATCCTGAGTTCTTTTGTAGAAATTCCACGTCTGACGCCTCATACCACACTGTGGGAGGCAGAGGCAGGCCAAGATATGAGACAAGAGGCTCAAGACAGAGGACACTCAATGAACAATAGAATAATTGAAAATTTTGTGACTTTCACATATGTAGTACCATATGCAAATTACGATCACATTAAATGATGGCTGTAATTACCCAAAGGCTTTAGATACAGCCCATATAATGTTGATAAAAACCCCGAAAGTTACCATTATTAATCCTGCTTGCGAATAAGGGAGCTAAAGTTCACAGTAGTTAAGAAGTTCATAACTGAGAATAATGAACAACAAGGCACGTCAGGGCAAAGCAGAGCTGGGATCCAGAATTGCGGGAACCTGATGTCCGTGTGCACCGCAATCAGAGAGCTGTCCTGCCGCAGACCATCTGCACAGCAAGGCTCAAGTCCCTGCTAGGCCAACTACAATGCTTATTTCTGTTTAAGAAGGCAAAACAGCACTCACTCTGCCATTCATCATCTCGATGTTTTAACTGCTGAAATGCCAGGGTAGGAACTAAAAATAAACGTTTGATATGCTTTAGCCTTTCAATTTATTATGCATATAAAAAATATGAGAGCCAGGCTCATTAAGGTTTAATATAATAAAAGAGCTGAGTTCCTTCCTTAAAGCCTTGGGCAATGGTTCTGAGACCCAAATGACCATGAATAATGAATTAATTAGCAATAAATGGTGAGATGTTATCTAGGGATAAGAATAGTCCTTAGAAAGAATAAGTATTGCATTTATTTATCCAAGCCATTGTCCCAAGGATTGTAAGTAGAGATAATGGGGAATTGCAAGATAAAACTGATAAAATTGTTAAAACTCACAGGCAAAAACAACTGAATTTTAGTACTAACCAGTGATATAAGTATCAGTTGCAGACATTTTTCATAGTCATATGCACTAGGTTAAAAAATCCTGCAAATAAACATATTTGTGCATTACATATGTGCATGAGTATAACTGAAAAAAATGAAGATAATTAGAAACGTTAGGGGAATGTGTTTAAATGGTATGTATACACACAACATGCTCAAGATCAATGTAAACATTATGCATTGCATCCATAAATCTCAATAAAATGGGAAAATTATAAAATTCTATCTGTGGATTTGAGATGCCAGAGTTTCTTCTCATTTATCAAAGACTCACAATTCCAAAATGCATCTGGGCTTCGCTGGAAAATAATGTCATGGCCAATTAGTGACTTCCTTCATGAGAGCTGGCTGGGAGACAGCTTCTGCGGGTATTTCCCGTCTCTTCTACCCCACGGCAGGTTACAAATGAACTGAAGTCTTGCACCGATTCCAAATCAGTTTTATCAGCATTTACTTTATTTTGAACTCAATGGAGTGGAGCAGAAATGACCCAGCGTTCTACTAATTTGACATGTTTTTAAACCACTTTTCCTCTTCTGAAATATAACAACTGTCAAATTTACCTTCTAGGCTTTCATAACCATTGGGGATTAGTACTTACAGTTCCTAACAAGACACATGGCATTTACGAGGCATTAATGTTTTACCAATACATGTTTTTGCATGAAGATTCATGCCTTGTTACCTTTTCATTGTTGAGACAAAATACCTGACATGCACAAATTAGTTTAGGAAAGGTTTATTTCAGGTCACAGTTTCAGAAGGTGACAGTCCCTTCATGAACAGCTAGAATCTGTGGAGTACTCCACAGAGGCCGAAGTGAAGGCAGCTACTCACGGCAATGCCCAGTGATCTGCCCCTGAATGGTCCAGCCTCAGTGTTCTGCCCCGTCCAGGTTTAAACTGCTAATCCACCACACACCTATAATCTATAATCTACCACACACCTGTCTTCCACCACAGATCTTTAATCCACCACAGGCCCATAATCAACCCTACCACACCAGGTCCCTATCTCCTAAAAAGGTTCCATAGATAATCCATAAAATTCAAATACATGAAACTTTTGGGAGACATACCAGATCCAAACTATAACAATTCATAAGAGTCCTAGGCAAATTAAAAATGTATTTCTAAAATATAAATCATAATTATATAAGAAACATATCCCTCATGTCAATTTTTTGTGAGGTGTTTTGAGCAAAAAAATGAAAAAAAGCAAAGAAAAATATGAATATTTCAATTCTCATGGATGAAATAAATTCCTTGGGATTTGGGTAGGAAGTGAGATCACTGAATAATCCTGCAGCCTATGGCTCAAAAAAACCTAAGTGGAAACAGTTATCCTAAACCTCGCTACTCCACATTGCCCTTGACTCCAGGGGTCCCCGCCTTCAAGCTACCAAGGAAAGGCCCTAAGTACCTGGAGGTCTTTTCTGTTTACTTCTTTCTTCAGTTCTAAGGATCGCAGAGGAATGCATGAATCTTTCAATACACAAAAAAGAAAACAGGCACAGTGTCCTTCACTTTGCTCAAACTGCCCCTGAAGCTCTCTATAACTCAGAGTACACTTGAATCCTTCCACAATCAACACATGTCAGTGTTTGGTCTAATATAGAAATATGTACACGTGAATGGATAGATGGGTACACACACACACCCAGGCACACACCATAACACATTCTAAGCTACTACTTTTTGAGAGTCACTAGAGGCCACTCTTCCCAGACCCCATAGAAATGATTTATTAAGGATGAAGGAAGAAGAAGCCATGAACTCATGCATATGTGAAGACCAACCTGAGTAAAGGTGTAGAGAGAATAGCCCGATTTTATTATTAAGGCCGATATGGAAAGGACTGATTTTTAAAAGCTAATAAAATGGACTTAGGTACACTTTTTACATTGCCATTTAATAACTGTTAAGGACAGATCCTCTCTCTCCTGGAAACCAATTCCGGCAGAAGAAAAAAAACCTCCCAGCAAATGTGAATGATATGACTACATACAGAACATATTATATGATAAATACAAAAATAGTTATTTTCAAAGGTAAACCAATTATTATTCATGTTTAATGATTAGTAAGAGTTTTGGAATATGGTCCTTTATTTCATTCATATCCCTTTATTGTCATTTTTTTCATTCTTTGGTTTCCTTTTCTTTTTGACATTCAGTTGAGAGAGCTACACTTTTCAATTTTATGGGATCTGATGTAAATCAGTTGCTACAGTCTGCTGCCAAGATAACTCAAGTCAGAGTTGTACTGCTCTCGGACACAGGTCATTTCACGACTCAGAAAGAGAAAAAAAAAAAACTATGTGACTTTTAAAGCAAATTTCAATAATTAAACCCGAAGCAGGTAATACTGAATTGTTCATTTCACAAAAGCAACAAACATATTTCTGTAATATATTATTGTACTCTTGAAAATTACTTCAACTCTAACTCATGAAATACCCTACAAAAGGAAGCAGATGTCATTATAATGTTAGTTGGTGTTTAAAAAGTCAGTAACATTTATTTAACACAGCTTCAGGATAGAAATTAGTTAAAATTATGTGAGGAAACAGAATTTCAGAATCATGAGCTTGATTCCCAAACCTTGATTCCATTTATTTAAGTACATACTCATTTCTTCTTTTTGTTTTCAATTTAGATTATAAACGATATATCGAACTCTTTCTTAAGTAGCATCACTTCTATTTTGACTTGTTGTTCCTATAATTTTAATAGCCAGCATGAACAATTCGTATGACCAAATTATCTTACTCCGTGCTTGTTACAGTTGACTCAGCCTCGTCCTATTGTGAAGATGGTCATCCTTAGCGAATAGCAGACTCCCCACTGCATCTTGGACTCAGAGAAAAGCACAAGGAGGTAACTGAGGGTATCATGAAGCTACCAGTTATACCCAAGTGTTTTCAGCTTTGTTCACAATGAGGTACTGGGCAGCATTCAAGGAAGGAACATACTCCTTCCTTCCCAGGCTTCGATCCCTTGATTTCGTCTCTCTCCCTTCATGGCAGCTAAATGGACTGGCTAATCTCTTTGAACCAAGGATGACCTACCACTGGGGTCCCTGATGGTCCTCTAGTCCCTAATAGAGCTTATCGTATCGCCTGCACTATCCTTTCAAGCAGATTGATTCATGGCTTAAGGTATTTAAGCAGTGTCATCATCATTTGCTTCGACTACAGCATTTAGGGTTTTGTGTGTGTGTGTGCGTGTGTGTGTGCGTGCACGTGCATCTCACTTCTGCGTTACATCAACATACATCCTATGATTCCAATATTATCATTTGGGGGCTTTTAAATAAGTTACCCCACCCATAGCGTAATTAATCATTATTATGTTTATTCAAGACTAGTAGTAAATTTGCGTCCCCAGAGACAAATTTAGAGTACAATTTAGCAAACAGGAATGCATCTTACTAAGCAGTGGTGTGTGCATGCCATACCCTTCATTTGTGCTTTGTAGGAATAAGAAACAAATACAACTTATAAAATCCTCTGTGTAGGATTCATGTGCATGTCATACAGCAATTACTGGGCTTTCCAACTTTTCCTCACTTGGAATAGGCATAGTTTTACCTGATCTCGTTGTTTGCTTGTAAGGGGCATCACCCAACGTGATGGCGTAAGTTGGGCATTCATGAGTCCATCTGAGCATGGACCCAAGAGCGCAATGCTTAGGACAACAGGAGTTATCATCCCTACAATTCTACTTAAGGACAGCACTGCCTGAACGTGAAGCAGAAAGAGAAATAACCTGAACCGTTTTTCTTGGGGCATAACGGTGAAGAATAAAAATGTTAGCATTATTCTGAATATCTGATGTCCAGCTCATGAACATCTCACATTGAAGAAAAAATGAAAACTCGTATACAGTCAACTTTGGGAAAGAATTATAGACAGAAAATGAAGTCTAGCTCAGATGATTATATAATGTTCCAATTACACTGTTCCAACCACATGGATCCATGCTATTTTATATCTCATTGTTAGTTCTAAAAATACAATTCATATTTGTCCTGTTTGACTCTGAACCTGTCTGTCCGGAGCCAGAAAGCAATTATTATTCTTCACACAAGTAATGTGGAGCAGTAGCTATCTTTGCTATTCTTAAACCTTCTTTAACATTTTCTCTAATTAGACTTTGGGCTTATATATCATATTCGAGGGTCTCTTGTTTTTTGTCTATTTATCGCTGTGTTTATTTTCTTTATATAACTATTTAACATTTTAAAGTATTAATTCTGCCACTATCTTGGTTATTGTTTTAGTTGAAACTCATTTCTCTCACATTGATTACTATGTTCTGACATAAGGGTGTTTTATTGATTATAAAATTGCAAAGTTATTGCATAGTGACAATCCATCTCAGGGCTTCATAATCGATTTTCCTAAATATTATGAATGCCTACATGAAGTTAGAAAAAAAAATGTATGGCAGAAGAAATCTGGAAGCAGTGTGACTTTTCTACAAGTTAAGTAAGTGGGTTTTCCTTTTCCAATTTTCTTTCCAGAAGAGATGCTGGTTTTCGGTACCTGCATCCTTACTGGTTGTTAGGAAGATCATTACGAAGATTGTTGACTATCCTTCGTTGTGGTTTTTAATAACTTTTTGTTGCATCACTAAAGGCAGTTTGCTACACATTGGCCCAGTCACACACTCCTTCATCTTATTTCTAGCACCAACACAGCAACTTTGGCTTCAATATTTGAAGTCTCTGTACCTGAGCCAACCTTCACAATGTCATTTGAAGGTGTTAAGCCTGTATTGTCTAACCCCAGCCCCCTAAAAAAAAAAGCACTCTTCTAATTTAAGACCAGAGAGAAAAAAGACCAACTATTGGAATCTACTCTATGAACTACTTACAATCCAAAACTCTCGTGGAAAAAGGAAAAATGCAATGATAGTTTCAACCAGATCAATGTTACTAGAATATGTACATTATTTTATAGAACAGCACTTAACCATTAGCTGTGTTTGATCAAATTTATAATAAATAAAATATTTCTTATATACCTCAGCATGTAAATCATTTTAATATTCGTAACCCTCAGGCAATTACCTAGGGATATAGTTATGTAGGACTTTCATATTTGTAAATGTCTAGTACCTATTTTACTGTGGCCTCTTAATCAAGATTTAAAAATTCTTCCTTTTAAGTATGCCCATCTTTTCCCATAGTGACCCCGAATGAACTGGATATACTTGTTATTCTCTATTTACTTAGTGACTTTCTTTATTCATTTCTAAACATAGGTTATGGTTTAGAATTTGAGTACAACAGAAAACCAGAACACGAAATACATTCTGGGTTTAACATAGTCTCATGAGCACATGCACCAAAAAATATGTATTTGACAAGAAAAAATAGCAAATATTGTTGGGGCAGATTTAAAAGGAGCATTATTAAAAAAAAAAAAAAACAGGCGAGGACAGAACAAAATTTCTACCATTAGATAAGGCCCTGTACCATGCATGTCCTTGGCTGGATTTACTTTTATCCTTCAGGGCCAATAAAGGATCAACAGGCACACCCATGCTCCTGCTGTAACAAGCTACTCAGGCTGAGGCATGGGACCAAAATAGAATCTAAAGGTCCAAACAGAAGAGCAGACTTGTTTTTCCAGGCAATGAAATGCAAGCATGCTGTGTGATTATGTTGCAGCCTGCCCACCTTCCAGCATCTCCTGAGGAGGCAGAGAAGGGTCCTGATGTCACCACTTCCACTTCCTCTGCACTGATTATGATTTATCCTTTCAACTCGGGAATTGCTTTAAATGTGTAATTTTTAATTTTACAATATTGGCGTTGGAGGAATAACACAGGGGTTAGAGTATTTGCTTAGCAATTGCAAGGCCCTCAGGTCGATTCACTAGCACCATGGAAGCTGGGCACAGTGGACTGTGTCTCAAAAAAATGACCTTAAAATATTGCAATATTTACAATACTGCTCTCCAGCTTGGGGGACAAAGGTCTCACTCAAGGAGAGAAGGCACATGCACAGAAAACTCTAGAAGGCACAGCACACTTTGAAAACAACGTGTTTTGTGTTTTGCTGAAACTTGATGAATTGGATCAGAATCTAGAGATGAATCTTTGATAAGCAATTGGTATTGGTTAAAAGTAGAGAAGACTGTATGAAGAAATGGGTCCACTCTGTCTTCCTCACACTGGACACAAGCAACAGTGATTCCACAAATGCTACATCACGGAAATAAATGTGTGATTACTTTTCCCAATGCATAAACCTTTTATCTTTCCATGTAATGGCACACAGTGAAAGTGACACTTAGGCTCTGATTTTTATTTATTTTTTCTTTTCCTAATAGCAGTATGGCATTTAGTGCATTGATCCATTCAATAAACATTTATCATGCCTGGCTCTGAGTCTTCTAAGGAAATAAGGAATAAAGAAAGTTCATTGCCTTTCAGATGCTCAGCATTTATTGGAAAAGAAAGCCACAAAATACAATATTGTCCTACAATTACAGTGAGAGCACAAAACAAAGGCTTCTCTCTTTAGCTACACTATTTCAAAGAAGCAATAATATTGAATTGGTTTGAAAGAAGAAAAGGACTTTTTGAGGTTTTTAAACTACTAAGAGGACTGTGTATAAAATCATGGAACTGCAAAGAAGTATGCATTGTTAAAAGAAATGTAATTATTACTTGACAAGAATGGCTAGAATATAAATCATTCTCAGATAATTTTCAGCACAAATTGATTTCTTGTGACTTGTATTCAGTTTTACAGGCATAACTGTTATCTTGATTTTTCTTGCTTATGAACTTGATAAGATTCAGCAGAACTTCTAGATGCTAAAAATTTGCCATAACAATTCTATATTAATTATATTAACTTTATTGTCATTGGAAACTAGGCAAATTAGTTGACAAGCAACTAGCACTTTTTTCCTAAAAACACACATACATGCATACGCACAGTCTGTTTATAGCCAGAAACAAAATATAACATTTCCTTTGGTTAGGTTATATTTTTACTTTAAAAGACCAATGCATTTTAACAAATAAACATTTGAATGGCTATCTATGTAAAGCTCTCTTCTTATTGTTTAGTATACAAAATATCTGTGATTCTTTAAAAGATGTATTGCTTTACTAGATATGGGGTACATGTCAATGACTCCAGGACTCTGAGAGGCTGAGTCACGAGGGTTAAACGTTTGATCCCAGTTTGTGCAATTTATTAGATTCAGGAAAACCCTGTCTCAAAATAGAAAAAAAAAATGTATTATTTTGAGACTTAGCACACTCTTTCCATTTTCTCCATTTTATTGATATGTATAAGTGCAAAATATAAAGTTTCATTGATCTTGAGCATTCTCTGCACATACATATCATAACAAAGTTACAAGACCTTCCCCTCTCTCTGTTTGGCCCTCCTCCCACTCACTCCCCCCAGTTCCCATTATTTTCTATATTAACTCCATGAGATGATTGTGATCTGGGTTTCTCATATCAGAGAAACCATTTGATATTTCACCTACTGCTTCTGACTCAATTCACTATGCTCGATGGTCTAAAGTTGCCTCCATAACAGCACAACTAACAATAACTAAAATGTGGAAGACCCCAAAATACCCACCAACAGACCAATGGATACACAGATTGTGATATTTATACACAATGGAATACTATGCATCTATAAAGACATAGGCTGGAGGCTTTTGTAGGCAAAAGAAAGCTTAATATCTTTTTAAAGCTAAGCATGTAGATTCTGGGAGTGATGGCACACGCCTATAATCCCAGCACTCAGGAGGCTAAGGTAGAAGAATTGCTGTGAGTTCCAGGCCAGCCTGAGCTACAAGAAAACTCAGGACTAGCCTGGACTACAGAGTAAGACTCTACCTCAAAAAGAAGGGGTGGAGGAGGAAGAGGAGTACATCTCAGTGGTTAAAATTCTTAAGTGCTAGCCTAACATGCACAGGTCCTGGATTGCAATCCTCATCACCACATGAAGATTAGCTGGGCAGGGTCATATACACCTTTAATCCCAAATCGGATTGCCTTGAGTTTAAGGCCGGGGTTCAGGATCAGCCTGGATCACAGAGCAGGACCATGTAGACATCACCAAAAATCATATTCTCTAGGACCTCCTTCTTAGAAGAGCACATTAAGAACTTTAAAAAAATCTAAACATTAGAATGATCTTGTAATATGAGTTTGTCCTATTTTAAAAAGTCTAATTTTCTATACGCTCTTTGTGTAGAAATCATGGTGTTGTTTTTATTATTTAAATAACTGCGAATTCAGTCAACTGGCCTGAAGACAGAATAACAACATTTATGGAAATACAAATTGTTTTACCAAACAGCTACTCAAAAATCAAAGAATTTTATTTAAAAATGATTAATTTTGTCTAAAAATTCAAACGGTAATCTCAATATTATTTTTATGGAAAGTTTTCAGAGTCACATAAATGAATATAAACTTCAAGCTAATCTGGAGGTATGATAAATTCTTAGATACAAAAATTCAGTTATGAATGTGTTCTATTGATATATAAATATAGCTGGGTCACAACCCAGCTGTGTAACTACAGAGGTTCTTATCAACCCACCAGATCTAGTACACCTGCCCACTCCCTTTTAAGTATCCATGAAATTTTGTCCACTGACCCACCAAATCCTTTGAGTTCCCTTCACAGGCACACATCTCTGACTTGGGCTTTTCTCTTCAATTTTCAGTCCTATTTCTTTTGTTTATGAGGTATAATATATTTATGAAAAGCTTATAATACTCCATGATCAATTACTTAGAGTATGTCCCTAACATTTAAAAAAAAATCCTTACATCTCACAATTTACAGTTTTATCTCCACACGCAGGGTAGAGGAATTTAGACATAAGACTGAAAGTTGTAGCAAGAGTTCCTCCGGAAAGAGGCAGGTTCATCAAAGGGTATAGGCCCCAGCACAAAAACTAAAATACAGAAAGTTAAACCAAGAGGATAAAGAGAAATGTTTACATTGAGAGGTGAGGCGAGATTGGGTAGTTAGAAAAGCTTGGAAATTTCAAATAATACATTTTCTTCCAATCATAATCAAAAGAAAATGAATGTAGTAATACTAGTAGGTGAGATACCAATATTAATGAAAAATAATATGGTGGCCTTGGGCTTAATCTCCAGTAAAACACACACACACACACACACACACACACACACACAAACACACACACACACACACCATCATCATCACTTTGGTGTCACATGCAACAATTGTCTCCTACTTGGTTTAAAGGAAGTTCCCACTAAACTCAAAGGGAAAGAAGAAGGAAGAAGGAAAAGAAAGAAGGAATATAAAAGAAATAAGTAGGGCTGGAGGAATGGCACAGCATTAAAGTGCTTGCCTTGCAAACTCAAGGCCCTCAGTTCGATTTTGCAGCACTACATAAAGCTAGGCATGGTGGCACATGCCTATACTCCCAGCATTTGGGAGGCTAGGGCAGGAGGACTGTCCTGAGTCCAAGGCCAGCCTGGACTACTCCAGTGAGTTCAGGGCAAGTTTGGCTACAGAATGAGATCCTGTTTCTAAAGAAAAACAAACAAGCAAACAAACAAACAAACAAAAAACAAAGTAAGAAAGAAGTAAATAAATTATCAGTTCACTCGATTCTGGATGGTTCCACCCTCCCAGAATTTATTATCAGGTTATTTTCTGAAGTGCATAGTATTTGCACTTAGCTGAGAGATTTAAATTTGATTCTCAGATGTTCAGAACTAGGCTTGTATTGTGCAAGTTTTGGTTTTAAACGGCCAACCACAGTTTCATTTCAAAGTGCAAATTATTTTACCTACGTTTTTAAAAAAATAAGAAAAATGTCTATTTTCTAGACCTAAAATTTATAAGGACTGATCCAAGTGATAAGTAGTGATTTGTAATGATGTGAAATAAAATGTAAATTGAACTTGGGTATAAATTTTTAAAAAACCTACACTTTCATAGAGTATTGCAAACATGAAAAGTATAAAATATTATATTTTGAAAAAATTTAATGAACTACTTATGTGGGTTAAAAACTATAAGAAACAATAAAGATCCAGGGATATTTCTGTCTTTGCTACTTGCTAGTTGCTGGGACAAAATAATCAGCATTCACATTTAAAAGGAGGAAAGGTTTCCTTTAGCTCATAGTTTTAGAAGGTCATAGTTCACATAGGGTGGCCAGTAACAGTGAACATAGGGCTCTTCACAGCATGGGGTATGGGAAGCCACGTGCTGGAGGAAGGGTGGAGCTACCCTTCCAGGCCTTGCCCAGTGACCCACCACACCTGGGCCAGGGTTCCACCCCCACCCCCAACTAGGGCATACCTCTTCACATAACATGTGTGGTTCACAACATCCAAATACATGAGGCTTTGGGGGGACACTCCAGATCCAAACCATAACAGTTAGGAAGCACTAATTTCATGATGTAGTTTCAAACAGACACAGCACACACAATTAATTATCTAAAATCTGGAATATTGTGAACTAAGAATTTCTTGGTGGTCATTTTGAGATAATATGAACTGACAAGTCTACTGATCTACACATGATACTTTTGAAGACAAAGGTACTTTGAGATTACAAAAATTGCGAAGTATATGTGTCAGATTAGTCACCTTTCTATAACTGAAACAAAATACCTGAAACACACAAAATTTATTTTGGCTCGCAGGTCAGGGGTTTTCAATCCAGGGCTAACTGGCTTCATGAAATATCATGGCAGAAGGTGCTGGGGGAGTAAAGAGCCTCACCTTGTGAGAGCCAGGAGGCAGAGCACAGGGGAAGATCCAGAGAGGCAGAGGTCAGGGAGCAGATACAGTCCCCAGGTCATGTCCTCATGATCTACCCACATACACTAAGAAATGAGCTTTGCTAATCTCCTTGATACATCTCAAGCCAATGAAGTTGACAATCAAATCTCATACTCACAGGTACACATTATGTAAAACAAAACCACTTCAGGATTTAAATTTAATATGTAAAATTTGTTTTAATTAAATTTATTTTGGAATAATAGCAGATTCACATGCCATTTCAAGAAATAATGGAGATCCTCAGACACACTTTTTCATGTGCTCAAATGGTGAAACTTGAGAAACATTCTAGTCCAATGTGACAACAGAGATACTGACATTCAATTAGTGCAACAGCAGCATTTCTCGCACCATAAAGATGCCCATGTCCTTCACGCTGTCCCTTTATAGCTAGGCCTACTTCTCTCCTGTCCCTAACCTTTCTTTAACTACTGGCAATCATTAATATGCTGTCCATTTGTCATAATTTTTTTGGAGACTTACCCGATAATTTATTCCATTTTATACTGAATCACATCCCACAGTGTGGACGTGCCACGGTTGGTTTAACCACTCCTAACAGAAGGACATGTGGTTTGTTTCTAGTATATGACTGCCACAAATAAAGCTTCTACATACACGAAAGCCCAAAATTTGGGTGAACAAAATTCTTCCTTTCTCTGAGACAAACAACTAAGAGGAAAGTGGTAGATCATGTGGAAGCTGCATGTGCAGCTGCTTTACTGTGTTTTTGTTTCTTTTTTAGGAAACTATAAAACATTTTATATTCTTGCTAGCAATGGTTTAGTGACTCAGAATCTTTACATCCTACCTGGAGCTTGGTGGTGACTTTGTTATTACCTACTTTCTATTTCAGACATTTTGATTGGTGTGTGGTACTAATGCATGGTGAACTTGGCTTGCATTTCGTGTTGAGAACTCTTTCATGCTATTGTTTATAATTTCACCCTCTCTATATTTTCATCAGTATACTATTTTTTTTGCTTTTTATTTGTTTCTAATTAAGTTACTTTACTTCATTCTTGTATTTACTCTTACTCTTCCCTAAGGTATTTTTATTGTTTGAACATAACATAGATTATCTAGTAGAGGAGCCCATCTAAGCACTAGAAGTATAGAACATGTGTTTCCTTGAGCGTTTCAGGTAGCTGACGTGAAATACTGAGACTGGGAACTAGTGTGTACCTAGGAAGAGAACCCATGTATAAAAATGTGGTCTATCATCTCTTCTGTGCTACAAGAAAATTGAATTTTACTCAATTATGCTCCCACGAACTGATACTTGGGTAGGTCCTCACTTAGGGCTTTTACAAACTCTATACTTAAAATGCTTTGTTTATGTCCATCATAAATGCACAAACAAGTATTTCTCTAAAGATCACATAAAGGAGGAGTAGAGGTATGGTAGGTAGTTTTAATCTTACTTCTTTCCATCAAAGTATTTTCTAAGTTTGTTATACTAATTTATATAACTTTTAAGAATACAAAACTTTATCATTACTTCATGCTCATCCATCACAATGCTATTGTTTAACTTTTTGCTCAATATTTGGGGATGAAATAATATTTCAATGTACTTTATTTTGAGACAGGGCCTTGTTCAGGCTGGTCCTGAACTCACTATGTAGCCCAGTCTGGTTTTGAACTCACAGCCATCCTATTGCCTCAGCCTTCTAAGTCTGAGATTACAAGCGTGCATCACCACACCCAGCTATAACGTGGCACTCGGGAGCCAAACCAAGGGCCTCACCCCTCCTATTTAAATGCTGTAATCATTGACATATGCCTCTAGTCCTGTCACTGCAATCCTGAGGTTCAGCATCCTGATCATTACAGTAGCCAAGCATTCTTTATATAGTCAGTGGGCATTTGCGTTTTCTCTTACGTACAATACCTATTTATGTCTTTTGTCTAAGTTACTACCAGCAGCGTAGTTCTTCACTAGTAGACACGGTAGTATATAATAGATACACTGCTACCATTTGATGTGGCTTAGGAAAAGCCAGGTTTCAGGATGAGGTTCCAGTCAAGATCAGAGATGGAAGAAGTAGACATCGCCAGAAAGACAGATCTTGCTTCATGTAACATAAAACAAAGCACAAGCACGTATGACTGAAGGTGGGACCTGGACAGCAAGGTTATACAGAGACAACTAAAAAAAGTCTAACATCACCTTAATCAATTTATTATCCTGCCTGTATTCCATTCTGTTATGGAGAATCAGCACTCTAATAGCCATGTGCAGATCCATTTCCTCTCAGCACTAGAGGCACTGAACAAGTCGTGTGCAGCAGCCCTCAGCCATGGTAACGCTCTGCTGTACGGAGGGCATGGTGATGACTTACACATCTGTCATGTGAGGACAGGAGGATAATGTTTTTATAATGGAATATGTCAACAGATTTCAATGTTCTTTCTTTGTGTTAAAAAGAACCATCCTAGTTTTAGCTGGATATGTACTTCTCATGAATAATGTCTCCTGACAACATTCTCTTCTTCCAACTTTATCTCCTAAACGACATCTGTAGCCAGGTGCTGGGTGACTGACAGTGATGGTTCGTGCTCCCAGCTTAATGCCTGGCCAATTTCACTGCAGCTCATCTGTCAGTGCACACAGGGACAGAGGTCTACACGTGACCATTCAGGTGGTCAGTGTGCAAGGACTAACTCACACCCTGAGGTCTGGCGTCACAAGAAGGGGCATTTACAGGGAAACACAATGACAACTCCTTTTTAGAGAACACAGTTTAGACTACAGTTTTGGATGATACAACTCTTAGTAGAGTCTAAATAATTTTCAAAAGATAAGCAGAATATTTTGAGTTTTACCTTTTTCTCCAGTTTCAGTGTTCATCTTTTATGACAGATTGAGAAAAATAATTGTTTTATGGTTTTCAATACTCTTTTTCACAATTTACTTGGCAATCCTGAAAACTGTCTGTGCTCATATTATGGCCATAATTTCATCTACTTATTTATTGCTGATTGATGGATTGACTGATAAAGGGTCTCACATTGTAGCTCAATCCGGTCTTGAACTCATTATGTGGCCCAGGCTGGCTTGGGACACCAGGTAATCTTCCTGACTCAGCCTTCCATGTTCGGCAATTACAAGTGTGCAACATCACACCCAACTTATGTAGCGCTGGAGCATTGAACTCCGGGATTCACGCTTGCTAGGCAAGAATTTTAACCATTGTGCCATTGGCCATAATCTTGTACAGGTAGGGAAGATAGCCAACATATGCTAAGAAAGTTGTCCATGATGATAAATACCAAGAGGCAAAATAGGAACTCAAATCGATATCTCTCTTTGGCTTCATATCCAGTTATCCAGTTACTTTTGGCATATCAATAAACTTATTATGATGCTGTTTTGACTAAATACGTCATATTTTTGAAATAAAGTATTTATTCCTAATAAACTTTGTAGAGATCACAGTATCTGGACAGTTCTGCAAGGAAGAGGAAAACACATTCAAAGGTAAAGGATCCCTATGTGTAGGAATGGTCGGTCTCACCTTCAAACTGAGTCTATCTGGGACATGGGATCTCCTAAAAATACTAAAGTGAGTATCAAAACTGTAGCAAAATATGCCCGGCCTGGCGGGCAATACCTGTAATTACAGTACTCTGGGAAGCTGTAGTAGAAAAATTCACAAGTTTGAGTTCAACATGGTGACTCAGTGACTTAGATAGAAGCTATATCCATATTAAAAAATAAAAAAAGAATTACGTACACATCTCAAAGGAAAGGTGCTGGCTCAACCCATGGTTTCACAAAAAGAAAGAATGAAGGAAAGAAGGAAAGAAGGAAAGAAGGAAAGAAAGAAGGAAGGAAGGAAGGAAGGAAGGAAAGAAAGAAAGAAAGAAAGAAAGAAAGAAAGAAACTGTAGCAAAACAGTGAGACTGAGACCCAGGGCACAGAGTAGACGTTGCTATTAATTTCTCCTTTCACACTCTGAATACAGCCATACTCTGTACATAGTTTGGTTTTTCTTTTAAGCTTTAAACCTCAGATAGGAGGCTCATAACCAGAATATACAGAAAACCAAAGAAAAGGAAGCCCTTCAAAATCAAAGACCCTATTGAAAAATGAGCAAAAGAAATGAATAGGCAGTTCTCAGATGAAGACGTTCAAATGGCCAATAAATACATGAAAAGATGTTCAACGTTTTTAGCCATAAGAGAAATGCAAATTGAAATATCACTAAGATACCACATCTAACTTGACATATATCAAGAACAGAAATGGTAATCACTGCTGGTGAGGCTGTGGGGGAAAAAGAATCTTCCTGCACTGCTGGTGGGGATGCAAACTGGTACAAGCACTATGGAAAGAAGTATGGAAGTCTCTCAAAAGACTGGAAATAAATATCCCATTTGATTCAGCGATACCTCTCCTGGGAATTTTCCCAAAAGAGTTAAAAACATCACAGAGATAAATGTATAACCATGTTCATAGTAGCACAACTGACAATAGTTAAAATGTGGAGGACACCAAAATACCCATCAAAAGGCCAATGGATACACAAACTGTGGTATTTATGCACAGTGGAATGTTTCTCATCTATAAAGACTGACAAGTTAGAGACTTTATTAGGTAAATGGAGGCAACTTGAGACTATCATGCTTAGTGACGTGAGTCAGAAGTAGGTGAAATATTGAATGGTTTCTCTGATATGTGAAACCTAGATCACAATTATTTCATAGAACTTACTGTGGTAAATAATGGGAACTGGAGGGAGGGTCGAAAAGGGAGAAGGGAAGGATTTATAACTTTGCCATGTAATGTATGTGCACAAAATACTCAAGATCAATGTAAACTTTATGTATTCCACTTATACATACCAATAAAATGGGAAAAATAAATTTCGAGTTAAGTTCAACCATTTTATGAAAGACTATGAGATGTACATAAGTGTTTGATGTTTTACAATTAATTTCATGAAGAAGACTAAAAGGAAAATGGTCTTTCTCTCATCAAACCTTTATTGAAAGCAGCGAGGTAGTTGTGTTACACTGTGGAGACAAGGGTCTCAGAGTCCTAGGGAGCAACTAGCATATAATAACCAATAGTCAAAGCTGCTGTCAGGAGGCACACAGAGAGAAAGACAGTGCTGAGTTACCGCCTCAGTAAATATCTCAGCAGCAGAATTAAAATATTATCAAAAATAATAGAGAAGATTGGTAATTCAAAGGGGAAAAGCAGGTGGCCTTTTTCATTAGGCATAGTGTGTGTGTGTGTGTGTGTGTGTGTGTGTGTGTGGTACTGAGAAGTGAGAGTGGGGCCTTCACACTGAGCTTTTAGTTTTGATTTGAGAAACGGTTTCTTTAATTTTGGAGGCTGGGCTCAAACTTGCAATCCCCCTGCCTCAGCCTCCCAGACTACTGACCCTTCACTACCGGACCCAGCTTAGACAGAAAATCCCAAAAGGTAATGTCAATGTTCATACTATTTATGTGTGTAGTACATCGGAATAAGAAGAAATTTCAAGAGTTCTGGTCAAATTAAGAAATAATACTAAGGCAACTAGGATAAGTTTGTACAGAGATGGCAAAAGACATCCAATGTTTCAATTCAAATTGAGATCATTTCCAAATATTTTATCTTTAACAGGGTTGGTGTCATTATGAGACTCCTAGTAAATAAAATACTAGCTATTTTCATGAAAAACAATATGCATAAATACATATGCGTCATATATTTCCATGACTACATTCATATGAAGTTATAATGAAAATTAATAAATTTACTTTCCCATCTCTCTGTGTTTAATTACATATCTTATATTTCCTAAATGAGAAGCTGCAAATGAGTAAATTCAGAGCCACACCTTGCACCATGATTCTAGTCCTACATATGCACACTGGAGCTGGCAAATTGAACAGAACTTCGCTGCAGTGCTGTCTTTGAAAATAAAGCAAATATTTCAAAAACTGAAGTTAAGGAACGTCATTAGGTGTGTGCAGAACAGAATATAATAGAGGGCTGTGTCTGAAAGATGACATGACTGCTTGGTATAGATTTGTCAGTCATTCTGAACATATATACATTCCTATTTGTTAGTTCTATTTCCTGGCTGGCCACGTTTGTATTAACAAAATTGTCTTAGAATTTTAAAGTATCTATGCTTGGAGAAACAAAAAACATATATATATATATATATATATATATATATATATATATGGCTGGGAAATTTACAGGGAAAAAAGTGTTTTTTACAAGAAAGTAATAATATATATATCTGGAAGTTCCAGTATGGATTTTCTGCAGGTACTACAGCATAACTAAAGGTACATTACCTTGAGTTTCAAGGCAACACTGAGCCCTTCATTATTTTACAAAACATATGAATAAAAACATTGTTCAAATAGTAAGATATCTGTTCATAATTATTTATTGAGTTTTTCCAAATGGTTCTGATATGAATAAAATAGTAATAAAAAGCATAAGTACATGCTAAAATCACTGCTAACACCGTATCTGAAAAATAAAACTGTTTCCAATCTCTCCACATCAAAGGAAACATAGTAAATTACAGAAGTTTCAGTTATATGCTTTTATCATATTTATTTACATATGGAGAAACAAAATTAAAAAGGAAAAATCCTTGCTCTTATTTTGACATTTATGTTTTTAACTTATCTTCTGCTTAGACACTACAAAAAAGCAAAAGAACAAATGTTTTACAAAAAGCTTCGTTTATTTAAGGCTATCTGGACCCGTATGTTTGTCTCAGGATTAGTCTTTTGACTAAAAAGACAGATCAGTTCTAATTTTCATGCAGCCAACAAAATTACTCATTTCAGTGTTCTACCTCATAATTTGGGAATTTTTCTGAAAAATAATTTAAATGAAAACTAAAAAAAAATAGACTGAGGAATTTTCTCAGTATATTCTCATTATCGAAGAGTGTCCTTTGGTCCCCTAACAGTAATATTTTATTTGCTGAATGATCCCCCCCAAGTGAAGTCAAAAAGAGTCAAAATAACTCATTATAAATATGACCTCTAAAATCCTTTGGCTCATGAATGCAGATAAAATAAATTTATGAATTCACATAGAAATATTATTGCACCCTCCCTTTTAACCTCAAGCCTCTTTGTCCTTTCAGTTGCTGGCCCTCCAAATAAAGATTCCTCAGCTCATGAATCTGAAGCAGCAGCGTGCTCTCCAGCCACCAAACGGACACCATAAAGGACAGAGCAGGGCCCGGTGGTCAGCAGTGGGATGCCGTCACTGTGCATTGGAAACAAAATGTATGAGACTCTGAGACCCATACCAAGTCTCCAATAATTCATTTACAGAATTCTGAATAGTAAAGCCTTAGTATACATGGCCTGGTCTCTAAAGGAAACTCATAAATAGGCAGTATAATTTATGGGAATAATAATTCAGCCAAGTCCACTTTGAATAGCTTCTCATTTGAAGCCTTCTTGAGAGAGTAACATTGACCACAGCTTGATACAGGTTCTTATCTTTTTTATATAGATGCAAGACTCTTTCTGGACTGAATGGATAATTTCAATATCAGCTCTCTCCAACATTTCCTTCTATTTTGTAAATCATTTTTATATGTTTACATAATTTTTATCTCTGTTTATATTTAAGTTCATATAAGTACTGAGATCTTTTTCTTCTATTAAATATCATGTTCCTACAATAAGTCACTCGTAAAGGGGGGCACAGAAATCCCTTGGGCCTGTATCCTATCTCCAAGATACGACAAAACATGAGAAGTGCCAGGAGAGAGTACCTGAACCAAGACAGTCAGGACATGGGTGTGCCATGCCAGTGGTGGTGCTATGCGTGTGAGTGAGTGTTGGTGAAGAGAGAGAAGCAGAGATGAAAATGCTCACGTGTCAGAAAACACATGGATTTTTAAGCAAGCATGAATAAGGAATAGGCAAAGACAAGAGCTTGGAAGAAAATTGTACATGAAGAATAAGTTGTTCCGTTTGCTTCAGGAGAAACACAGAGGAATTACAACATTCAGCAGTAGGCTTAAGTTGCAGAGTCTGCCCCTGAAAATAACCTATAAGAAAAAGAGGGCTCCTAGAATATCCCAAGCAGGACACAGAGGCAGGTGCACAGCAGGGATAGCACACACTCTTAATTAGGACCAATATTGCTGTGGTTTCAAAATTGGCTTTTCGTAAAGTTAAATCTTAGACTTCACAAATGTTCTTTGGCCTTTAAAAGCTCAATGTTACCCCTCCTCCAACCCTGTTCATCAGCAGTTACTTAATATTTCCTGGTTTTCCCACATAAGCAGCATCGATAGGGAGTTTTTAAAAAATTATATAATGCGTGCACAAGACCAGTAGTGAAATACGTCAAGTAGCTGGCTTGGCTTGGGGATCATTTCTTGCTTTACTGCTCTGTTTAAAAGTTACGTCATAAAAGGTGGCCAACGCCTGCTTATTACAGCCATTGGGTGTCTGGTCAATGTTTATGTTTGGGCCTCAGTGTTTTTGTTTTTGGTTTTTTTTTTTGGTAATTTGAACTATGAGAAGTAAATCTAAAAGTTTATATTTTACTATATGATCTTACAAGATCTTACCTATTATTATGCTAATTACTGAAAAAGTCAATAATTTTAATGAATCTCCAGCAGCTATCATAGAAATTTTTATATCAAGAAAAGGTTTAAAAGTTTACTAGATTAATATTTTAAAATGTTTAAGTTTTAATTATTCTTTTGCTGTACAAAAAAGTTTTATATTAGTTCAAAATTTGATTATATGGTTAAGTAGTTTTTGTACCAATTCCTTATTTATATGTCTAATTTGATATGCTAAAATTAAGCTACCATAAATATATTATAATTTCATTTGGCAAAGGTGACTATAAAGTCAAGTCAAAGCTAAAGAAATTTTATAAATCAGAGGAAAGTGAAAATTATAAAAACAATGAAAGTAAGCAATTTTGAATTAAATAACATTGGCAGGTGCACAATGTCATATATTCAAGTGTATCCGGTAAAGTGTTAAGGGTATAGGAAATGCTTACTTTATTATTACTATTAGTTATATTCTCACTATGACATAGTAAGTTCAGTGTTCACCAAATACATCTTAGACATCTCTAATCTCTCTGAAATACTCATCCTTTGTCCAAATTCAATTAGTCTCTTGAGATCTAGTTTAAATTGTTCTTAATTCCTCTAAACATCTGGAGTCTATACATATTTAATATCTTTTGCATTCCTAGGATACTAACCAAATTCATAATGGTAAAATTTAGTTACGGATCATCAGCACACATATTATTTCATTGAATAGAAACTTGTATTAAGCATCAACTGTTCATGAGGCGCTACACCATAGGCAGAGATAAAACAGGAAATGTGGCAGTCTTTGTGCCAAAGCTCTCATGTCACTGGGAAATGGAAATTTCTACAGTCATCACGTAGAAGAGAAAGGCCTGGAGACAGGCTCAAGGGTGCTGATTATGATGTCATGTCACTTCATTCAAATCTTTCATGAAACGTAGAGGAATTTCAGTACCAGGTATGTGGCACAGGAAATCAACCATCATTTCAGAAAGTGGATGGCTAGAAAGAGAGAACAATTAAATATGGAAAACACTCAGGTTCCAGTAGGAGGAGAGTGCCTACAGCTTATCACAGAAAGACTCGGAGCTATAGCTCTACTTTCTGCTAGTAGAGTAGCCCACTCTCCTCACAAACTCCAAGAACAGACAAAGTATTCTGAACAAAGTCACTGAATACCTGTTCAAATGCATGAATTAAGGCCAAGGTGAAAAGAGCTGAGGCTGCAATAAAAAGTCTGCACATACAGAGGAATATCGCATTCCTATATAAGGACTGTGCACAAGAAACAGGTAGCCTGAATTTTAGACCACATACCTTCTACTTTTTCTTTATATCTTCAACACACTCCACAGTGAGGAGTCACAATGGAATTTACCAAAGAGCTTTACATAATTAATAGATTATCAGAAATAATCCTGACCTCTTTAAAAGATGTGAAGAAAAGCACTAATCTAAGAAGTATACTCTTCTAAGGATGGATATTTTTTCATTGTTAACAACTAGGTTTTAAATATTTGCATTAATTAAGATTTTCTCAAGATTTCAAGTACAGACATTTTGTTTATTCAGCCTCTAAAGAGATTTGTGTTGTTCTAATTATTCATTTTGATACACGTGAGGGTGATTCATAGTGGTTTTCTTTCTACTCCAACTCTGTGATCTATAATTAGTAAAAATAGATCTCAATCTTGTAACAGTGTCTGAGTCAGGGATATGAAACAGTCCAAACCATCAGCTCACCAATAGAAACTGTAGCCTATTTTGGTGAAAATTTGTATTGAAAAGTCCATAGAAAATGCACACTGTAGATATTAAAATTCAATTGATGAGAACATAGGAGTCTCATGAAATGTCACTATCATCCACTGAAAATACTATAATATTTTCAGGCAATGTCCTAACAAAATGAGAAAAGAGAATGCTTCACCATGGGAAACATGGGAAACGGTTATACCATAAATATAAGTAAATAACTGAATTGCAATTAACTGGTTCTCAGGACTCCCACATACAGTAGTTCTGTACTATATGATTAGGTCTCTGAATTTCCATGGGAAAATGCATAGCAACTATGTAAAGGTCATTATATTTTCAACAAAGTAAGTTACTATATTGCTTTTCTTCTATTTTTTCTCTCTCAGATCTTATAGCAGACAAAATATCAATGTCTGTGACTACTTATGACACCTGAAGAGGCACTTCTGATTCTGGGTGACAAATCTCTCAATATATTAATCCAGGAGTAGCCTGTTGGGAAGCTGCTGGCCTGACTTGGCTGCCGGCCTGCCACCTGGCCAGCTGAGATAACTTGGTTGTGGCAGCCTCTCGGCCAATTCCTATCGTCTGCTGTACACTTGGTTTGGATCAATGTTACCTTCAAGGGCTTTATGCATTTCAGTTGTTGGGAGCTGAGTTGCTTTTTTATGTAAAAAATCAAAATTTACTCAGGAAAGTATATTGATTTTTTTCTGTTTATTTGTTTTTAGCTGATACATGATCAGCTATATATTTTGGGTTTCTGGGAAAAAAAGGGTGATGTTTTGGTAAAAGTCCACATTTTGTAGTAAAGAAATCAAGGTGTCAGCACATCTATCACCACAATCATGAATTATTTCTTTATGATGAACGCATTTAGGATCCATTCTTGTACTTTTTTGAGATCTATAACATAATATTGTTGCCTGCATTGACTTTCATGTGCAGTGGAACACTAAACTTACATCTTCCATCCAAGTGCAATTTTGTATCGGTTGATTTTTTTTCCTTTCCTTCTTTTGCTCCTTCTCAGTTCTGATACATATTAACAAATAAATGTAAACAATGAACGACTAAGAGAGTCAACCTTATAATATTCAAAGTCCTCTAGGCTCCTTATATAGAAAAATAGTGATTTCTAGGAGAGTCATAACCTGGATGGAAGAAATACATGTTTTTACTAACCTCAACTAAAACTTGTTAGTTTCTTTACTCTATGACTATGAGCAACAAACCATAGGTACTATTAGTACTTGTGACTGTCTCAATTTTACACGACTATACTCTATATATGTTAGAAGTAACATTTAAGGTTATCCCTTATTTGAAAGAATAGTAGTTATTTCATCTTCTATTAGGTCTTCTTATATAATTAAGTCACAAACTAATTATAGAAAATTTATTCTCAAAACTATCTTAATAATCAGTATTAATTTCATCTGTTCTTGTGATTCCCCAACACTAACATGCAGCTTTAAATCTAACTTTAGAATTTTTTGAGTCATATATGATGTAGTATGACTGAGACACATACTATTATGTTTAAGAAAAACCAGCTAAATTAACCCACAATAACTCTCATCACAATGAAATGACAGACATTCTGAGATGGCCATCATGCAATGTCTACATGCCCTGAAATACCACACTCTACCCATACATGAGCACAATTATCTTCAAATAAAAACTAGTTATAGAAAGGAAAAACCAAAATCATTAATGTAGATGAAATTATATAGTCACCTTTCCCTCCTAACACATGTAGAAGATGCCTATGAATTTATTAATAGACAGAGCTAGAGTCTCTAATTTGAATGATTTCAGGGTCTTTGGAGAACTCCAATAAGCAGTCAGATCTCTGTCTCATAGGAATCCGAATGTTTTCTGTTCAAATGGCAAAGACTGGCTGCAGTGGTTGAAAGCATGGATATTGGGTCAGAATTGGCAATTAGTCCTGATTATAGAAACTTATGAGCTATGAGTCTCAATTTTGCTAAATCTGGAGGGAAAAATCTTCCTTGCAAGTTAATCTCAGAGATTAAAGAAGTTACTCTGGGTACAAGACTTAGCACAACATATAGAAAAACATGGAATCAGTCAACAAATACAAACTGGCCACAAGAGTCTTGGCACTGGCAATAGTGGATACGGAAGGAAACCAGCAGCAATAACAGGGACAGTGTGGTTCTTTAGGACCAACCACATGATTTCCTGGTAAGGCAGAAGTATCAGGAAAGAGCAGTGTTAAGAGTGCTGGCTTTTTAATAGCATCTTTCCTTTTTGACTGAAGAGCTTCCGGTAGTACTAGCTACATAGTACTCCTTTTGGTTACACTAGAGGCCTTGAGAAAGGAAAAGCACACAAGAAAGAAACATGAAAAAAAAATCTTATTCAAAAGCATGTTTGAAACAAACATTTCCATGTTCCCCAAGATGATAAATATTCATTTTCTACAAACAAGGTCATTTGTAATCTCCTGACAACTAATTTAAGCTCGGGGTATGCTCATATTATGCATGGAAAGATAGTTGGAAATGCAAAGGCCAACTTTTCTTCATTCATTTTGTCAAGTGTATCAGTCTGCTCTATCTAAAACTTTGTAGATGCAACTGATTTGGTAGAGAAACAGCTCTGAAACACCCAGTTGATATTCGGCACATTCAACATTTCATTACTTTACAGCCTGCCATCCATATGGCGGTCTTTACAATGTCAGTATTCTCTATCCAGATTCTACGTATCTTCTTTTATATCCATTTTCTCTATTTCCCTTTATTCTGAAATAATGAATTGAATACACATAGTGCAACTGGAGTGACAAAGGACATACAATAGGTTTGAAAAGATCCAATAGGCTAAATCTGGCCACGCCCTGAGGTACTCTAATATGCGTATGTGGTATGAACAGCTAGTTGTAGACCTCTTCATATTAGGGTGGTGATGAGCATGTGAGGAGATGGGTTAGTTGGGACTTGGGAGGTATGGAGTTCTTACCTTTATGTCACTGAACCAGGGTCCTACCAAGGCTCCTTACTGGCAACATTAAAGGTGCAGAAAAACCCAGAATAGTCAGTCTGCTAAGTAACCAAGGGAAGGGGGCTTTTGGTTTAATTATTTGACATTTTCCCACAGCACACTGAACAAAATCTCTAAAGTCATCTCTCGGTATCCATGGGGGGATTGAATCTAGGACTCTCATGGATATCAAATCTCACAGAGGTTCAAGTCCCTTATATAAAACGATATTGTAATTTCTTATGAAATTTGCAATCCTCCTGTATACTTTAAATCATCTCTAGATTACTTATATTTTCTACAATGTATATACTATGTAAATACTGTGTCACTATTTTGTCTAGGTAATAATACCAAAAAATACATATGTTTAATATAGATGCAATTTGCCCTCAAATGTTTTTGATTTGTGATTGGTTGATTCTGTAAATGAGCAATCTGTAAGATGTTGTTCCATTTTAAATGTGAAAATCTTCAGACAGAATTTCTAGAAGTAAAAGAAATATAAATAACAAGTTGGAAAAATTCGGTCCATATTCTAATTTTTTTCATAAAATATCATGTGGCTGGAAACAACACCACCAAAAAATAATCTTACTCTTCCTCACTTGTTAAATAAATAGCTTAGATAAAATTTAATTCAAAGGACCCACCAGCTTTAAAATTCTCTGGACTTTTAAGGAAGGTAAAGCAATTTAATTGCTAATTTAATTATGATATTTCAGCATATTACCAGATTGCTCCACCAGGAGAGCTCTCCTGAAATACATCATTTTCCTGAACTTCTGGTCTGAATATATGTTTTATCATGACTGCGTAATGGATAGTCTGAATGACTTCAATTAGATATATTTAAATCCCCTAATGCACACAGTCATCTTGATTAAAATATCAACAGTTTATCTCAGATGGAGTACTTCCAAAAGAGGATAAATCTCTCCAGATAGCAGGTGCTCCTGCACTTTTTTCAAATGGCTAGCCAGAAGGATGTAAAGGCCTTCCGTTTCTACCTGAGGCTAAATAGATTTTTTCCCCACATTTTATTGATATGTATACGTGCAAAATTCAAGGTTTACAATGGAGTTGAGCACTTCGTGCACATACGTATCTTGTCAAGGTGACAAGGGCTTTCCCACTCTCCTTTTGTCCCTCCCCGTACCCACCCCTCCCTCTCTTCTCCCCCGCCCTACTCCCCTCTTTCACTTTGTCTTTAGTCTTAAGTTCCATAGGAGTTGTGATCTGGGTCTCTCATATCAGAGAGACCATTCGAAAATAAATTGTCCAAATGATGTAAATTTAAAAACTTCTCAAGAAATTTGCACTAGTGAAATTCACATCTGTATGCTACTTGTTCTTAATAACCCCATATAAATGTGGGAGCAAAGCAAAATATATTTGTAAACCAAGTTAATTCCCGTGTTGTAAAACATTCATTCTGAGTGCTTGCTTTCTTTTTGTTTTGTTTTCAATCTCTGCTGATCTGAAAAGCGATGCATTTAAATTTAATGAGAATGTGAATACTGATTGCAAGTTGAAATGTCGGTAAAAATAAAAATGTTATCAACAGCAAATGTACTATATTTAAGCAAATTCTTACTAAACTTAGCAAAATCTAGAGTATACTCTCTTGGGGTTATTAAAATTCCAAATATTCAAAATGACTGTGGAGCATTTTCACATTAATTTCACAAAACCTGAATTCAAGTTTTAGCGCGAGTACTTCTAAGTGACCTTAGATTTACTGCTTAACTAATAAAAGCCTTACCAGACTCTACCTTGAAGAAATCAGTACGATAACAAAGACTGTCCCGCTTCCCTGGGCTCACCAATCACCTGGGCCAAATCCTAGCCACAAACAATTGCTTGGGTCTAGAAACTAGTGACAGAGAGCTAACCAACCACCCTTAACCTGGTCAACTCTCTGATACCATGAAACATTCCTTTTGCTTTTCAACATTGTGATTCCTCTTAAAAATGTAAAAGTCATCATTTTATAGCTTTTATCATGTATACCTAAATCAAACACGAAAGAAAAGAAAGATCTTAATATCAATGTCTCAACAAACTATTTTTCATCATCTTTTTATTCACTCCTACCTTGATTTAAGACACAAAAATGACCTAGTTTCAATCTTTAATCTCTTCAAAGGAAAATAGCTGTCCTATGACTAACCGCAAGAATTACAAGAAAAAAGAATAAATCATTTAATATATGCGAAATAATATTGATCTTTACTAAATTTCCTCTAAAACAATAGCTTTTGCTTGTTGGAGTTTCCCTGTAATTACTTTTAAAAGTAATGAATCATATATCTCTGTTTAATATTATTTATTTTGTTTCAATTTTTTCCCATGATGTAATTTAATTACCAAAATCTCCATTCATCACAACAGTGTAGAACCCTTCTGTAGGCAGGTGGGAAAATAAACACTGTTTTGGGTATAGACATCCCAGGGTTCCAATTTCCACTCTGCCATCAAAGTTTGATCACACAGGGGCTGAGTTCCTTCTGAGAGGCTATTTTACCTTTTTTAATAAGATAGGATTCACACAGGGTTGTGCTAAGATTTACAATAAGCTATCCAGGTGTTAAAGTTCAATAAATAAGAGCTCCTAGTATATATCATTGTTAGTGAGATCTTTAATCTGTGCTACCCCATACAGTTACCATTAAATTATTGTTAAACAGTTGCATACTTGCATGTCTAAGCACAGAAATATATTTTAGATTTAGGTTATAAATTATACAGACTAGATTTAATGGCACACAAGTAACATACTGTAGACCTTCTTTGACAAAGGGTACTACCCTTAGCAAGGGCCTCTGGGAAAGCACCACTTCCTTTTCACCTCTTCTAGCTTTCCAATCTTTTATTATGCAATGCCTAAACCCTCAGTATGTTACTCTCAAGAGTTTAGTCTATTGATATTTGTCAGAAAAGAATAAATGGCAATTACCTGCCAGTGAGCAGGAATCATCCCTAAAGCCATGAAGGGAGTCTCACTTCAAAAAGGAATCGTTGTAGAAGACAAAACTGGAAAAAGAAAGTTTTGCAAAAGGTTCAATCTTTCTCATTATGCGGGGATTTACATGGGAGACGACATGAAATCGGATGGAAGACCAAAGCAGAGGGAGCACACACATAACTAGAATTACTTTTGAAAGATGAGGAAGAAGGAAAGGGACAGGGGACAGAATCCCTAGGCTCATTCAGCTTGCCACCTGGTATTTTTTCAGACTCACCAAAGAGCTGAAATCCAGCATGATTCCACAGAGAGAGAAGCTGAAGAAGTCCTTGCTAATGAGGAAGGGAGGCATGTGTTAAACTGCTCACCAAACTAAAGTGAGTGACTTCAAATTCATGAATACGAACTTAGTTCATATTATGAAATATCACTCTTGCCATACATGTGACTTTATATTAGGCATGTACTTTACTGATCTAGTGACACACAAGATCAAATCTAGAGTCTTGGGCATGTTTGGTAAATGCTACATTACTGAGACACACCTGCAGCTCCAAGAATAAGCATACACATATTAAATAAATCTATGTGTTTTGTTCATTTTTTATTTTTATAAGGGAGGAAGGCAAAATACTGGAAAATTTCCATAGTAATCGATTGGAGGAACCACAGGAGTTCTACATGACTTGATAGAAAAATTAATAATGCAAAAAGGCTTAATTTTACATTTTATAGTACTAGAAAGTTTCTTCCTATACAAGTGCAAAATGCAAATAAGAGTGAAACAAATAATAAAAGTAAATTCAACAAAGCAGAATCAAATTCTTCCTGAAGTACACACCACACAATCAAATAGTATATTCAAAAGAGTGCTAGTGAAATATTCCTTGGAGAAATTTAAACTTTACATTTCAGAAAGCTTCATATTTAAATATAAGAATAAATCACTCTGGTTATTGGCTGCATGCATTGTACGAGGTTGGCTTTTTACTCTAGAAGAGTCCTAAATGATAAAGTCAGTTTCCAATATGACCTGAACTATGCAATCATAAGCTATTCAGGTTTGTGGGTTCTTTGGCATTCGGGTCTGGGGTTTTCTATCAGTGCTGGGAGCTTCAGCAAAGCTCCCGTGTGATAAAACAGCAGTGGCAAGTTTTAAAGGAAGCTTTCTTAGAATTCTAACTAGATGTTTGAAATACACACGTGCAAACCCATACCCATACCAACACACACACACACATTACCTTTCTGTTGTTGGAAAATAAAGGTGTATGAACCAGGTCTCATTAATATTAATACTTAGTTATTTTGTTCTCTGAACACTGTCATCTTGTTATACTAAATTAAACGTGTGATGGAAACATCCAATTAATCCAAAGTAAGAAAATGCATTAGTGTGTCACAGTTAATAAGCAGGTCAGCACAATCAAACCTTGATCTTTCTCCTGAGCAGTTCGGTCTTTTGCCCAGGATGCTTAGAACCAGAATGTCTACTATTTCTCTTCTTTAAGATGACTTACACAGGAGAAAAAAATGGATAGGAACCCTCTTTTCAGATTACAAATAATCATTTTACCATGAAAAAAGACAGCAAAAGAAAAAAAATAAATAGGAAGAACCAGACTAATTATTAATCTAAGAAAAGTGGGTGCGAGATTCAGCCCTAATGACAGGAAGTGACACTGAACTCCAAACTCATGCCTACACCTCAGCTTACCAAATCTCACAGAGCATGTAGCCACAGAGTCAGCTTCCAGCTCCTTCTCCTGGCCCAGTCACCCTCCAGGCCACATGCTGACTGTGGGAGTACTCTGTATACTCAGGGACTCCAAGCCAAGTGCCTACCTTAATGAGAATCTGAATGGACCCTGTGGCTTTTGCAGATATGAAATACCAGAAGCTCATAGTGCAGGCAGCGCTGGATTCTTGCCACATGGAGCTCTTGAAGTGAGCTTTGTCACCCCGAAGGCCCACTGGGGTAGCCTCCAGATACATGAAATGCCCTAGAAAAAGAGAGAGAGGGATTCAGATAAGACTGAAGTAAAAATGAGGGGATTATTTTAGATTTTCCATCTTAGTTAGGGTTTTTGATTACATTTCATATGATCTGAGCTGCCAACGGCATTTCCATTTGAAACAGAGAGTAAATCTAATAGCCTTGTCTCTAGCACACTGACAGAACAATTTCCAACTGTCTGTGCTTTTAGCAAAGTGCTCTGCGGTATGCAGTTTAAATGATCTGACAGGATATTTATGCTATCAAACCAACAAGATAGTTGCAGAAATCATTTAATGGACTCCCTAAACTATCCAGTTATTGTAAAACAGTTGCAAAGATTCTCTATGAAATTTTAATAAAAGATTAGGATGTGCTTTCAAATACTCTGTCACCTATTGATGGTGTAAATAAAACCCTGAGAACTGCAATATGTACGAAGAGAGGAAAGGTCCTGAATTTTATTCTTGTGTATCAAAATATCTAAATTATGTCTTGTATGTGGAGCTGAGTATTGAATGAGATTTAGGTCTTCAACTTCCTTGCATGGTGAGTCTGGCTTAGTCAGTGCTGTATTTTTATGGGCCTGTGGAATTTCAGTATTTAAATATCTTTTTACTATTTTTTTAAACCCAGGAATCCAAAATCCTTTCTTCGTCCTGTTAATGTCTTTTGATCCTTAAGCAATGGGTCTGCACTTATCAAAAAAATAACCCATGCTCAATATCCTAAGATATGTACTCTTAGAGCTACCTTTGCATTGAATCTTAACAGGTTTCCAACTCTTTTGCCTTCATAGGCATTGTTTCATTTGATCTCTACAACCTGTGATGGACACATAAAGAAAAACTTATCTTCATTGGAAAAATGAGAAATTTGAGATTCTGGAAATTTAAGCGACTCAGTAATGATCAAAAAAATGTGGGAATTTATGGTAACTGATCCTAGTATATGCCAGTTAGTAAAGGCATCTAGTGGAAGCATGAAGTATCATCTAAACACAAGCATCAAAATAATGAATAATATTAGAGCTTGGTTACTGACCGTTGTGCTTGGAATTGCATCTCTTACAAAATTCTGAAGTCCTAACCCTTAGTCCTTATAAATCTGACCTTATAGGGTCCTTGCTGTTGATAAAGATAAGAAGTGGTCATTTGGGTAGACCCTTGTCCAATAGAACAGTGTAAAAAAAGGGAAATTTGGATAGAGAAAAAGAGATACAGAAAGGGAAGACAATATGAAGACATCAAAGGTGTCACCTCCTACAAGTCAAGACACATTTGAGTCTGCAAGAACCTAGGCACAGAGAGATGATTCTCCATCGCAGCCCTAGAAGGAACCACATCACCAACAGCTTCATCTTGGATTTCCAACATCTAGAATTGGAAGGCAACAGATGTGGGTTTGTTAAGCCATCCAATCTATGGCTTTGTTACAGCAAGCTTAGGAAACAGACACACTAACTGTGTGTTTGAGTGACTTGAAGCGACACCGTGGGGATCTCTCCAGGTGTTGTCAGGGAAGACGATGAGATGTGCATTGTGAACATGATTAGAGCAATCACAGTAACCTAATTACCTACCGTTTTCATTTCCAAGTGTGTGGTCTTTGGGAGGTCTTAGGCTTTGATGAGACCCAGTCCCCAAAATCCAATCAAAGTTCTCAGCCAGCGAGTTTTCCCAGCCACACCAGCCGGTTTCAAAAGTACAGGAGCCACCACATTCACTTTCATCCGTATTGTCTCCACAGTCATCTACAAAATCACAGCTTTGCTCCAGCCTATAGCATTTGCCGTTCTGACATTCCCCGTAGCCATAGGGGCAGTTCCCTAAAATGAAAAAAGCCCAGACAAACTTATTGAGTTCAAAAGGCAGTGAGAATGGATTCACTCTAGCATATAAAGGAGCACAGTGCTTTTAAGAACCTGAAGTAGCTAACATCTACTTCTGTCTTCTGAACTGTTGCAGAATTCTAGCTTACAGATCATTCATAACATCCTTTACAAGTAGAAAAAAGCATCTTTTTATTGATTCAGGAAAGTACCCCAAGACTCCCCAAACTGCAGTTGAGATTATAAATTATATCCAAGAGGCAAGAAGCCTTCCATTTTTTACTCTGAAACAAAATCTTTAAGGTCCTAAAAGCTCATGTATTACAAGGTATTTGGAAGTATATTTTGTTAGCATCTATTCACTCCAGTATTTATCAAAAGTAAAACATACATAAGACACATCCATAGAAGTAGGGTCATGCATATATTAATAGAAGTGATACACAATTCTCCAACACATTTTACCCACTTACATAATTATTTATCAGTTGTTTAGAATTTTAGAAGTAATTTCCCTGCAATGAAATGCCAACGACAGAGACCTATTCGGAAAATGTAACAGAAGGAGCAAAGTTTTAAAGATCTGAATTTGAACTCTATAGCTAATATTTATTAGTTACATTACTTGGATTCTATGGACACTTAATGAGCTTCAGTTTTTCTGTCTAAAAGGAGAGAAAGAGAAAAAATACCCTTGAGAAACTAACCTGATTGAGAGACTACTGCATATGTTCTAAAGTCAAGGACTGCATCTGGTCCTTCATAATGGACAAGGAAGTATTAGCCCAAAACTAAATAAATAAAACGAAGCACTTTGGAAATGATAAAACATCTCAACATGTACTAGTCCTAGCTATTCACTCATTTCTGACACAGAATATCCAATATCCACAACTCAGGGATGAAAGATTTATGTTAGCTCACAATTTTGGAAGGTCTCTGTCTACTCATGAACTGCTGGCAATGGTGGAAACACACGGCAGGGGCGTAGCAGGAGAGCTGTTCATAGTAGGATGGACAGAAAAACGAGTCAGGGAGGAAGGGTGGCGATACTCTTTCAGGACTTGCCCAAGCAATCTGCTCCTTTTGGGTCAAGACCCAGTGTTTTGTCCCTCTGATTAGGCCTTGTCTTTTCGAGGCACATGATACCATAAGTATCCTACTATGTCAAAATACTTTTTTTTTGGGGGGGGGGGGTGGTTATTTTAGCTCCAAATCATAACAGTACTTTCAGGTACTGTTACTATATTCCTCCAATATTATAATTGATTGTAACTGTGATAAATAAAGGTACATCAGAGGGCAAATGCTTTTCATAAATTTGGTTAGGAGCATTAGCGTCACATTTGATGTCTGTTTTTTGTTTGTTTTCCCCCAACTGCTTTGGAGAGCAACGGATCACACCACCCCTTGCTTTATGTGTGGGATAGTAGTTCCCATGATGGCTGGAGGGAAAATGGCTCACAGTTGAAGCTCAGTATAGATCAGTGATATTAGATAGTTCAGGGATCTATTATAAGGTGTTCTAGAAACTTCTGCCAATAAAATCTTTCTCATACTTTGGATATCTAATCTCTTCCAAAGGCCTATGTTTGGAAGATTTGCTTCCCAGGATGATACTCTTAGGAGATTACAGAAACTTTTTCAGGGACTAGTGAGAAATCCCTAGGCTACTGTAGGTATGATCAGGAAGGGGATCTTGAGACCTCAGCCCCTTCCTCTGTCTTTCATTTCCTGGTCCAGCAATAAGAAAAAATGACCTAAGTCATGAACCAAAATAAACCCTTTTCTCTTTAAAAGCTGGTTATCTCCCATATTTGCTACAGAAATAACAATCTAACACTGCCTCATATAGAATCTCTTGAATCCACGATCAGTCAGATTTAGATAGTGAATGGCTAAGACGGAAACAGTTAAAGAAGAGCAACAGAAACCCCTGGGGAGGAACCCAAGGCCTCTTTGTGCACTAGGTAGGTGCTAGACTGCTTTTCTGAGGTTTCCTAGTTAAATGGCCTATCCTTTATAAAACTTTGAAAATAAGTTTCAACTACGCGTGAAATTATGCACTTCCCCTCCAACAAAAGTTTGTTGTCTGGATTACTTGCTATCACTTTTGTTTCTTGCAGTATAAGATTTAATCATTTGCATTTAAGTGTCTCCTTAATTCTAGTAAATTGGGAGCAAGAAAAAAATACTTAAATCTTTGACGTGTAGATTTTGAATCATAATCATAACATTTATGTGTTCCTCCATCTAGCCCAGAATGAGATCATCTGCATTGTGTAACTCATTTGCTGAGGAGAAAAGTGAAAACCACAGATGCTAAGTGACTTGCTGGTGGTGCAATTTGGATCCACATCTCACATCTTTTGAATTATCTTTTTTTTAATCTATTGGCTTTAAAAGAAGAGCTGTGACAGGTGACAGGTTAGCAAACTCAGGACACATGGCCACTGAGATCCAGTGAAGGTGAGGTTGGCCACCAGATGCATTCCTGTCAAAGGGCTGCTGAGAATCTAAGAAATTACAAGATTATTTCATTTTATACAAGTTGGCATTTGTATTGATTCTGTCAATTCCAATTTGTTTGGAGAAGAAAAACAAAACAAGCTTTTAAGATCCTTTTCTTTAAAGTGACTAGGCCTAGCTATAACCTAATTCTTTCAAAATCAAGAAAATAATTTGGGTACATTTTTATAAAGAAACACAATATACATTTCAATACATTCACCAATCAATATAACTTGTATTTTAGGATAGCAATAATGTTTTGCACTTTCAAAACAAAAATAGCTGCACTGAGTAAAAATACACAAAAATTACATTTTACACAAAATAAATTTGAACACAATTTCTATATCAATAAAGAATAAATATTAACAGTCTCTAGTAAAGGAAGTCTCACTGCTATAATGCTTTCCATCATAAAATAACACATAGTAATGATTTGTTTGGGGTAAAGGCTAAGGGAAATTGTCAACTAATACTATTTACCATTTCCAATTGATTTTCCATGTCCGTTTTGTCTGGGGGGAAAATGAGCTACTTAAGAATAGGAAAATATCTTTAAGTAATTCTTACACTTAAGAAATTGTGCAGCTTTAATTTTTACCAAAAATAGGTATTACTTAAAAAAAGTAGTAATCATCTTGGTGAAAATTTCTGTTTTGCAAAAGAGAACAAACAAAAAGTTGAGGCCCTCGGTATGTATCTTGGAGGTTTCTGAAATTTAACATTTCAACCTAAACCCTGAATCTTTCCACGTTTTATGTGGTACCATCTTCTCCATCTCTGTGATAGGCAACTCAATGCTTCTAGTCACTTGGAGAAGGAAACACAGAAGAAATGCTACACAGTCATAACACAGCTTCTTGATGTCCGACTTTGCTACTAACAGCTTTGGAGGTTTGCTCTACATTTTTTTTTTTTTTCCTTTTGTGTCTCTTATTTAAGAGAGCTGATGAGAAAGTCTGGGAGGTTCCAATCTTTGTATGAGGATCTATCTCATATCACAAAGTTCTAGAAGCTATAGAGATTCACTGTTTGGGGGAAATGGCCTAGTTGAGGCTAAGCAAAATGAAAAAGAGTCTGGGCTCAGCTTGAGATTTGTGTATGTGAGTGCGTGAGCACCAAAAACTAAGAATTAACAAAGCTCTGGGGGAAAAAAAAACTACATAATTATCTTCTGAAGAAAAGCTTACATATTTGACTTCTAGGAAAATTTGTTGACCAAATAAGTAATAATTTGTGCATCAAATAAATAATGAGAGATTTTCTGCTAAGAGCGATGATAGGGAAAGATATAGAGGTATCCTTTAAATATAATTAACTAGAACTCTGGGCAACATCAATTAGACAAATATTTTTGGACATTGAACAACAGGAAACATAAGACGATGATCTCTTTACAAGAAGATAACAGGTCACACCCTAGTACCACACTCTAGAATTGTGCTCAGAGCACTGTCCAGATTGAAGCTCCAAAGACTAGACCCTCAGTAAGATGAGAAGACAGGGATTTGGACAGCCGGAATTAGTAAGGCAAAGCAGGAGAAAGGGGAGCTACCCAGAGGAAAAGATGCAGAGATGTGCTTTATTCTGGCTGAATTCCAATTTTCATCTATGTAGGGCAGAATCCATAAAGAGAAACAGAGAATAACTTCTAAGAGAGTGGTAACTAGGAGCTAAAAACTGAAAGATTTCCAGTGTTCATGAAGGACCACGCTTTGAGTTTCTATCCATCAAAGTCAAGGCTTCTAGATAAATACACAGGTCACACAGTAGCAACTCAACCTAATTAGAAAAAAAAATAGTCTTTATAGACTGGCAAACCACAATTTCCAGGCCAACTCCAGCCCAGCTATTTAAGTAAATATAATTTTACTGAGTCTTATACATGCCTACTTATTTACATATTAGAGGAGAGAATATGACATATTTTAGACTCCAGTGACAGAGCTGAACAATTATAACCAGGTCTATACAACTTGTGAAGTAAAAAGTATTTCCTTTCTGGACCATCACAGAATATAATTTCCAGATATTTCTGTTAAAGATCTGCGTTAGATAAAAAGCTTAAAACCAAGCTTCAAAAAGATAAAACAGAACTACAAGAAAGTTAACTGGCTTTCAGGATAAAGGTTATCAGTTTTGAAGGAATATACCAAATTTCAGCTCTGTACATCACAGAATTCACAGCCAGTGAGGCAGCGGCAATATCTGATCTTAATCGGGGGCTGGGGGATAGTCAATAAAAGCAAGTACAGGAAACTGGGGAGTGGTGGCGAGGATGGGAAATGATGGTCAGATGACACTAAATTTTAGGTGGACAAGTGCAATGGGTTCAATAGAACTACTGTACACTGTGGCAACCGCAGCTAAAAACAATATACTGCATGACTGAAAATTAAAAAAATAAGCAGATTTTGATACTCTCATTACAAAAATGATAGATAGGTGACATACAATATGTGCAACCATGTTAATGGTTTCAGTCATTCCACAATACACACATATTTTAGAATGTCATGTAGGACACAATAGGTGTATAGATATTTTTCAGTTAAAAATTAAAATTAAAAAATCTAGAGATGATTGGGGAGATAGAATTATCAGAGAAATTAGAAGAACCTCTTAAATGTGTTCAGGTGCTTATTTAAATTATGCAAAATTATAAAAAAGCTATTAGAACAAAATAATGTTAGATTGAGCATCATTAATACATAAAAATCAATTACATGTCTATATGCTGGTGGTATACAAGTGGAATCTGAATTTCGAAAAGAAAAAAATGAAAAAATTCTAAATAAGTATCAAAAACCATAAAATTCTAAGTAAAAATAGTAATAAATGTACACTTGTCTTTTATGTTAGATTCTAGAAAATGCTTATGAGGTAAAGGAGAGGGCTGGGAACACAGCTCAATGATTACAGGACTTGTATGATAAGTGAGAGGCCCCAGGTTCAAACCTCTGACTTCACTTATTGGCTGGGTGAGGTAGCTTATAATCTCAGCACTCAGACAGCTGGGATAGAAGGATTACAGTGAGTTTGAGGCACTCTGGGCTACACAGTGAGTTGAGGACCAGCCTGAACTACAGGGTGAGACTTTGTAGAAAGAAAGAAAAAAGGAGGAAAGGAGGAAGGAAGGAAGGAGGGAAGGAAAGAAAAAAATAGAAAGAAAAAAGAAAAAGAAAGAAAGAATGAAAGAAAGAAAGAAAGAAAGAAGAGCTTTACAAGTACATTGAGATCAGACATCAGGTCTAAATATCATAAAACCAAACAGAGCATAGTAGCACATACTTGTAATTCCAGCACTCAAGAGACTAAGGCAAAATGATCCTAAGTCCAAGGTCAGCCTATGATACAGTCAGTTTGAGGCTAGCCTAAGACACAATGAGACTCTGTCTCAAAGATCAAAACCAAACCAAACAAAAACTCAAAACTTTCAATACTATTAGAAATTCAATTTTCAAATTTATCTACAATTTCAGTAAAATTTCAATACAACTTTTAGTAGACTTTTGTAAGAATTAACAGAATGGTTCTAAAATATATATATGGAACTTCAGAACATGTAGCTCAGCTAAAATGCCAGCAGAGTTACAGTACCAATCCTCAGGACACCGTCAAGTTGCAATAATTAAAGCATCGTGACAATGACTCACAGACATAAGTCAGAAACAGAATAACTAGCACAGAACAAACTGATTTTCATCAAAGCTACCAAAGAAATATGCAGCAGTGTCATCAACAATGCCTATATTTTGAGGAGAAATCAACAAATACAAATTGGGTGATGTTCTACAAAACGAAATGCTTGTCCGTTCCAAAGAGGTCATTGTCATAAAGATATACCCTGAGTAATCATTATAAAGAAATCTAAAGACCCACAAAACTCAATTGTAATCATCCCTTGGTATCTGTGAGATTCTTCTACACCAAAATATGTGGATGCTCAAAATTCTTAATTAAAATGCCATGGCATTCACAAATAATGTAGGTACATCTCCCTGTATACTATAAATCATTTCTGGATTATTTATGATATCCAATATAAATACTATGACAATACTTATTTTCAGCATATTGCTTAGTGGATAATGACAACAGAAAAATTTCCATATATCGTCCGTATAGATGTAACTACCAGAGACTTAACTACAAGTCACGAACAATATTAACTCTCGAGCCAAGGGTGGTTAAACGAGGTGGCGCCCCTTGTGGATCTGGAGGTCCAGCTATATGGTAATCACGTGTAGCTTGATGGGAGCCTGGACGAAGTAAAGAAAGATTACACAAAGGGTGTCTTTTGAACAATAGTGAAATTTGAATGATGTCTATAAATAAGATAGTAATATGTCAATGCCATAGTTCCTGATTTGATAATTATACTTTTAAGTAAATGTTCTTTATCTTTGGAAACAGAGCAAATTATTTACAATTAAAAAGCATAAATAAATCCATAACTTACTCTAAATTAACTCAATGTCAAATTTTACATGAAAAGCAAGTGAACACCATGATAAACTGTTAATTGATGATGTGTATATGTAAGCTCTCTTATAGTTATTGCAACAGTTCTGCAATTTTGAAATGATTTCAGAGCTTCAATTCTGTTAAAGCTTCTTTTTATAGTCAAAAAATATAAAAGTTTAAATGTTCTAAACAAAACAAAACAGACTTCCAGTGGTATCTCATTCAGAGAGTTTTTTTTTTTTTTTTTTTTTTTTTTAAATGCTACTGGAGATTGAACCCATGGTCTTGATGATTTCTTTCTTTATATAACTGAAAAAGAGTCATTTAAGTTGCTAAGCTACCAAGTTAGGGTCAAACTTGTGATCCTCCCAGCTCAGCCCCCCAGAATGTGCCACCATAGCCAGTCGAGGGGAAGGCTTAAGGCCCCTAAGCACTACACAATCTCGTTTGCTTTTTTTTTTTCCTACTAACTTGCCCTCCAAACAAGGACTAACAGGCACACTTCTCTAGTTGAACAGGTTTGAGCTAAAACTCATTACATAATGGAGAAAAAACACTATGGAATTGCGCAGCATTTCAGTAAGAGGATGTTAGTAATAACTTACTTCAAGAGCAGGTCTTGCACTGAGCTACTTGTGGGGAGGACAGGTAGGGCAAGAAAGCAGTTTTGTCTAGATTGAGAGAATGAGGAAGCATGGATAGCTTTCTGTTTGTGTATTTTAACAAATCTCACTTTAAAAAGAAACACTATTCTACAGAAGTACTATTTGTTTGAAAGCAGCTTAAACTCAGGCAGGTGAAAATAGGGGAACGTGTGGTCATCAGTTGTCTGAAACATTGTTCATGTTTGGGCTGTGTTCAGACCTATTTACAAGGTAATCTTGTTTTTATCTAGACCTGTTGGGCTCCCACGATAGCTTCGATGCTGACGTCCTGGGAAGAACAAGATCTAGCTGTGCATTCAGATCAGACTGTGACACAAGCACAGTCCCTGGCTGCTTCAGGGCAAGATATCAGGGGCCATTTTTCTTTCTCTCACTTTGCGATTTTATTTATATGTCAAGAGAATTAGATGAACCAGCATGAGACTACAGATGACATGAAGATACAAAATAAAACCAGCCAGAACTTCTGGTTACCTTACAGTCCATCATGGCAGATGAGCTGCTTTGACTACCCTGAAATACTTTTAAAGTCTTCATATTTGTAACTTTTAAAATTATCACTTTCCCCTAAACAATTTGCAATCAAAAATCTCATGAAAAAATGAAGGTACTATGAAGTCTAATTTTATTTATTTATCTGTTTGTTTGTTTGTTTGTTTGTTTATTTATTTATTTTTGAGACCAGGTCTTGCTCTGTAGGCCAGGCTGGTTCTGAATTCATCATGTAGCCCAGGTTGATCTTAAATTCATGGCAATTCTGCCTCAGCTTCCTGATTGCTGACAATACTGAGCGCCACCACATCTGGATAAGTTTTTTATTCGTTTGTTTTTATGGGGTGTGAGGGAATTGAACCCAGGACCTTGCACATGCTAGACAAACATTTAACCACTGAGCTATAACCAGCAGGAACATACTTGAAAATCAGCAGAAGACATGAATGAGGGGTCTGCCTGAATGTCAGCATGAAAGTACATGATATGTGAAAAGAAATTTCAAAAAATAATTGGTGGCAGCCTTAAGGAATAAACAAAGATAAATTATAATTTATGTTTTAGAAAGAGAAAACACAGGAAAAAACAAAAACCTGGGTAAGAAAAGAAGGCTTTAAGCTTTAAATGAGGAAGGTATAATGTGGCTTTCATGAAGCTCCAAATTGGAATGAGACTTTGGTTAGGGGAGCAGTAGGATTGTTTATTTACATGTTTCCCAGCAATTTCCTAGCTCCATGCTCTGCTCTCAATCAGAAACAAACTGAAAGGCCTTTCAAATGCTATTCCTGCAACCTCAACTTCTTTCCAAGTAGTACCAATCTAAATTCAAGAGAACTTCCTATGATCATTTTAATTATTAAATGTTTGTGATACATATTAATAACATACAGTTGGAAAATCGGTGCATTGCATATGTCATTTAGACGGGAGACTTCTTCTCCCCCTTCAACACTCCCTCAGTCCCACCCACCCCTCCCCAGATCCCCTTCCTACCTTCTCAAAGTCTACTGCCCGATTTCCTGTCTATTCTCTTTGATTTAGCTCTTCAGGTTCATTATATTTTGGGTTTCCCCTTTAAGCAAAACCATGCCGTATTTAACCTTTTGTGTACGATTTACTTCACTAAGCATTCTGCAATTTTAATCAACATGACAAAACTCATACTAACGAAGTTACCACTTACGTATTTAAAAGGAAGTTTCAGAGAGGTTGGTTTATTCATTCATTTTGTGAAAAATCTCATTTTCACATCTAACATCTTAGAAATGCTTATACGATATGTTAACAAAAATTAGTTCTAACCCTATCTTGAAAGGGAACTGAAACACGAAATCTAAAGATGTCTCCCCCCAAAAAATGTTCCTTAATGATTCTGACTTGAAGAAAACTTCTAATACCTTTGTGGTGAATAACTTGCACACATTGAGTTTCTAGTTATTAAGGCAATGAGGTTGATCCCTGAAAATGTATTATATTCTAAAGTTTGAGCTCAACTATTGAAGATTACATGAAGACAGCAGGGCAGGCTATATTTTTGCTGTCAAGAAATATAAAATATAATGATCTTCCAAAGTGTTTCAGTGTATTGGAGGCAGGCTTAGGCTACGTAAGTAAAACTGGTTTTTTCCTTAGACATCATAAATGGAACAGCTTCCATGACACAAAGCTAGAGCTAGAAGCACAATTAAGGCTAGGATCAATCTTATGATCAAAATAATTTTTACAAAATTACATTTTGTGCTTTTATGGAATCAAATTTGTCTATGTTTCCTTTTATGTTTTTCAGTAATCCAATGTTACATAAGCCCTTCCCCCTTTTTTAGTACCGTGTAATTTTACTTTCTTTCTTTTTCAAATATTTTAAATCTTTGATGAGCCTAAAATTCACTTTGGCACTTGAAATAAGGAGCAGTAAGATTTTCCCAAGTGGAAAAAAAATAAAATTTACAAAGGAGAAGGAGTTGCAAGTACCTAAATATACAAGAAAAAAGAAACGTGTACACACACATGTGTGCACACACACACACACATACACATACACACACCTCTTACATATAAGTTCCTGCATCTACTGAAAGCCCCTCTGGAAAGATATATAATAAATTAAAATCTTCTGTGTAAATAAGAATGTAAGAACAGAGAGCAAAGAGTGCTTTCTTTATCTATGCCTTTTGTGGTACTACCACGTATGTATGTTAAGTAAACACTGTTTTCTTTCAAAAGCCATAGCTTGTAAGTTGAACAATGCCCTGCACATGCCAGGACCTCATGCTGAGACCAAGCAAGGATGCAAGGAACGCACCAGCTGGGGATCCCAGGAATCAGCTCTGAGGTCTGTTAATATGGAATAGGTGTCAAAAACGTTGATGATTTTCTAGGTACCAGAGTTCCTGAGAAGTGCATCAACACCCTCTGCTCTAACTGGCTGTGCAAGAAACACTCGATTTTAAAAAGAACTAACTTGTAGTCTAAAGGTGATATAAGAAATGCCATGCATTGAGAAAATATTTATGAGTTATAGTAAATTCACAGTAGAATAACAACATCAAAGGGGAGAGCAGGGAGAAATAGAAAGGAAATGAGGAAGATCTTCGTGGAGATCTTTGCTTCCTGTTTCTCTCTCATTTCCTAAATTCAGCTAGCCATTAATGTCTCATCTCACTTTCTAAGTATCTATTAAATTCTAAATATCTATTAAATCATTTATTTCTCTCAGGAGACTTCCAGACACACCCATTTCCCTTCTCCAGTAAAGAAACAGGTCTGGAATTGGTTGGCCTGTGCCCCTTATGGCCTTCCTGCAATTTCAGCCCTCTGTTCCCAGATTAACAGTTGCAAAATGCAAACTAATCACCACCACGCTTGAAAGTCTTCCATGGTTTCCTATCACAATTATGGCAAAAATCCAACTTCGTCACCATGACAGAGAATCAATTCAAAGTGCATTGCCAACCCGAAGCCAGTTTCTCCTCAATTCCCCAGCAGAGAAACCCTGGCCTTTCTGCAGCAGCTCTACCCAGAGACGCTGTAAACATGCCTGGGGTTCCCTGCCTCCAGGAGGCCGTCTTTGAAACTCTTACAGAGAAATGACCCTTTCTTGGAAGAAGACTTGAGGGGTTAAATCCATCTACAATATCCTCTAGTAGCACCAGTGACCACAGGATTTTAGTAACAATCACAGTATAACTGGGTGATTATTTTATTTTCAGAATGGCCCTGTCACTAGTCTGTACAACTCTTAGGTGTCAGAAACTGTCCTGTACTTAGAAAGTGCCCACTACACATTTGTGGGATGAACAAGAAAAATACAGGAATAAATAAAAAAAATAAATGATTGAGTTGACCAAGTTAAGAAGAGAGCACATATCATTGTATAAATGAAAGGGTTTTTATAGATGATTGACTTGAAAATGAGAGCACCTTTGGCTTTGGACAAGACTGACAAGGACAGGACTCTGTTTCATACGAGAATCTTAAGAAACCTGGAGAGAGAGCTAATCATCTCTGATCTAGTTGTGATAGTAAAAATGACAAACATTATGCATTATTTTACTTTGTTTAGACTGTCCACAGTAGCTTTGAAGATTTCTCAAAACACATACTCCCAACACTTGAGGCAAACATTTTCCCATTATGTCTACAGAGATAATTCTGCAGTCACAATATCAACTTAATAATGCTTTCATATAATTTGATTCTATAACAAAGCAATTTCCATTTGTAAGCTTTGCTGACCTGGTTAAAAAATAAATCTACCTAATAATACTAAGGAAATTATCTGATACAAAGAAGAAGACACAGGAAAACAGATCATTTAAGCTAAATTTATTACAAGGAAGCAAAACAAATCCATCTGATTTGCATGCAAAACAAATCCATACTATTCGTATGCATAAGTACAACTTCCACCTGGGCAATATATTATATTTTTAAACTAATTGGGATATACTATGCTTGAATTGATTTCACGTCAGGTATTTGTGACTTTGTATATAGAATTCATAATAAGTAGTAAAAAATTCTCATGACAGTGTTAGAACATGGGTTTTCATTTTTTAAAGTGTTTCACCCAAGAAAAAGTTATTTTCAGTATTCTGTATGTGTGTGTGTGCATAAACATTACCAATATATAATATACACTCATTACACATATATATCATACAATATGTATGAACATATTATACAGATCTATTTGCATATAAATCAAATACATAGGTAAAACATAAATGTAATTTTGAATGGTAAAATTATGAATAATCTCATTATTTATAATCACCTCTACAGTATATTTTATGTTAGGCACTTATGAACATTATCCCTGCTTCTTATGACTGTCATATGCAATGCTATTTATGTTGTTTACATTTGTTTTCAATGTGAAAATTAAGGATAAGAAGCCAAAGCAAAATTTCCAAGGTTAGAAGATGTAGTACATTTCTGATTTCAAAGTTCCTAACTTTGTTAAGATTTATCAAGCAAATACATGACAAAATTAAAAGAAATTAGCAAAAATCTATGAAATGCTTCTCTCCCTGTGATCTGTGGTAAGAGTTTACTCGAGGTTACGTCACATAATCAACAAAGCTGCCTTATGAGATAGATCTCACTGATATACCAAATACTTACTATTATGTTGTTCTAGGTCTGGATCTTGTATTATCAAACAGCTAATCTGATAAACTCACTCCAATCTGGGATGCTCAAGGGAAATGCTAAGGGTCCTACTCTCATATCAGTACTTGAGCTATGAAATTCAAGACACTGTACCCTTAACTGCTATGCCCACTGATGACTCAACAAATAGTTATGAGAAACAATGAGGGTGGCCATCTTTATGAGCACAGGTGGGTTAGGAATGCTGCTTCTTGAAGAATCTTCCAACACAGTGTAAAGACAGATAGATCAAAGGATCGACAGTATTATAATCACCAAATGTTTTATTTGGCCAGTCATTATTTCTTGCAAAGAGAATAAACGTTTTTTTTTTTTTGTTTTAGTTGAGAGCAGAAAGAAAATGTGCATATTTCAAAGAACAGCTAAATAGTGCATCGAAGAGAATGCATACACAAATTTTATTAGTCCTTTTATATACTATTTATTTCCATGAGAACTTAAGTGGTCCAATCAATATATTAATAGAATCAATGGATTAAAAGATACTAGTACAAGTAATGAAGATACAAACAAAACGATCCCACAGAAATAAAATACCTGAGACACAAAATCATTGTGAAAGTGGTGGAATTGAAAGGCATAAAGAATTTAAATGTGCGCAGCTGTAAGACATAGTCATGTCCTCTGCTTAGAAGCAACGCATCCCCCTTGACCCTATGTCACAAAGAAATGTCTCCTATGGATCATAAACAATATGAAGGACAGATTTTTTTTAAAAAAGTTACAGCTAAAAGAGTACATTTTTCAACAGGCTTTCAATAAAATAAAAAAACAAAAGTTTTAATGCCATCATCTCATTCAGTCCCTTAAGTAATAAAATAATAATGATCACTTCCGTGGTGCCAGGCACACTGCTCTTGCATGAGCAGTGGAAGAGACAATATTTGTCCTAATAATGTTTGTCCTACAATAGAGGAAAATAATCATGATCAAACATCAGAGAAAGTAACAGCAAGGTGAGCTCGTGTAGAGGCTGAACGGCCCCTTGATGGTATGGGTAAGGAAACAGTATGTGAGTAGAAAAGCCATGTGTAACAAGGCTAGAGAATTCCAAGTGTAAGGCCATGCGAAGGGAAAGCGTATGGAACTTTCAAAAGTTATAAAGAAGTCCACATGGATAGACCCAGGATTTGTATTTTAGAAAGGGAGTCAGAGAAGCTAGGAGACAGGCTCTGTAGTTTCTGTGGGCTATCATAAGAATTAAAGATACTCTACAATGAGGAGACACTGAGTGTTTTTTCCTAGAATCATCAGATAACTGAAAACACGGAAAAGCATCCCTAATGAAGACATTAGCTTGTAGAGAAGACACATTAAGACACATTATAATAGCCTGGCTGGACAGTGAGGTAGGTTCAGACATGTGGCATTAAAGGTACTAAGCAAGTAACCAACCAATGGAGATATTATCTGAGTAGCAGCAGAAGCAATGGTGAGAATTGAGAAATTGGAAAATATTTTTTTTTAAATTTCTGGTAGACTTAGAGTGCATATGAACAGAAGGAAAGCTGGAGAATTGTACTGAACTTTTTGGCAAAAGATCTTGACTAAACGATTTAACCATTTGCTGAAATCGGGTATAGAGAGAATCTTAGGCAGCAGAAAGTACTATTTTAAAATATCATTTAAAAATAGTATCACGTTAAATAACATGTTTGTTATTTTTACAGCACAATGACTCCATGGATTACTTTATTTTGTCCTCAATGCAATCACCTGAGAGGTGCAGAGATTGGGATCTTTTTGTATAGATTGGAAATCTGAATTTGAGAAAATACTTAAGTGGCTTCTGAGTCTATAAGACAGCCAAGATGAATTATCACAGCAAATCACACATTGGCAAATATTGACTGTGCTGCTGTATTAAACAGTTCTCCTTGAAGCTAATATTGAATTTTCCTTGAAGTTATCTAATGACCAACGGTATAGCAGATTATTGATAAAGAGATGGAGAGTAGTGATGAATGACTTAGAAAGGTTGAGAAATGGATGGAAGGCTGAAGAAATTGAAGTAATTAGATTAATCAAAAGTAATTTATTTCCTCCTGAAGTTTCTGAGACATACAAAGAAAAATAAACTTTAGTATAAAGCTAATGAATTTTTTGATTTTTTTTCTGCTGTGTAATTAAGAGGGCAAGTAATTCTGATGAATACATGAGAATGTCAGGTGGTTGTAACAAGATGAGTCCACTTTCAGTGAGACAAGGTTAATTGCAGGAAGCAAATTTGTCTAGTTAACTACACATAAGACCAAAAGTCACCATATTAATTTCAATTCACCAACCTTAAGTGACTTCAAGTCTGGTCTTAATTAGTTTTCTTAACCTTTCCATATCAAATTTTCTATTACAAAAAAGGTATCAATAAAATTAATTTCTTACTTTCAAGGCTCTTTTAAAATATAAATAAAAGATAAGATTTTTTTCAAAAATTGATCATTACTTAATTTACTAAATACAAAACAATTTTAGAAAAGCATATGCTTAAGTAAAAAATAAAAATGTTCATTAATAATGAGTCATCAATTTCATTATCATACTAGGGCAGTCAGGATTGAATTTCAACTAGGCTGGCTGTGGGACCCACCCCAGAGATGGGTGGAGTGCTCTTCTAGATGTGTCTGGGTGGGTTATGCAGGTGTGCTTGTCTACTCTATATGGTCCCAGTCCTTAGTCCCTTTCCTTGCCAATGCTACTGCTCTGCTTGGCATTCTGTCTGCTAGGAACTAAGAAGCTTTGCCTACCAAACCCATCTGCCATGATGGCTGTACCATAGAGACTGCCAACCATGAACTGAACCTCTTTAAGGCATGTAGATGCTAGATGTTGTGTTCACCAATGGCAATATCTTAGTTCAGGTGAACTGAATCTCAAATGATTTGTCAAGCAGATATATATTATATCTAACATTCCTAAATTGAAAAATATTCAGCTTCCCTTGCATAAATCTTCGTACTTATAGCACAGTGCTGGGATTCAGATTCAGATGGATCCAACCATGAAGTTTCTGTTCTCTTTTACAAAATGAAACAAAGGAAAAGAAGTTAACTTGGGCCATATATAAAATACCTAATATAGTTAATGCAACAGAGTTACAAAAATCACAGAAAAAAATCTCATAATGATCTCAAAAAGGTTGTGCGATTGTATTGGGTCATATTCAAAGCCACTAGGCCACACACAGCCCACAGCCCAAGGAATGGGCAAGCCTAACATAAGTGACTGTATGAAAAGTCAGTGACGCCAGAGGGTAAAAGGGTCAGCCCTGATGGGTCCACGGGTAAGCTAGGTATCAAACTGCCTCAACTTAAGAATGGGAATCATCGAATTCTGATAATGAAAAACAACTTTCTAGGAATTGAAAACTAGCATGAACACTGCAAGGTATGATTTTTCATGTGCTTTTGAATAAAAATCAAATCATCCTTGTCTGACATATGAACCAACATTTCAAGGCACCTAGTAATTTACAAAGCACTGTCATATGTATATACAAGAATGAGTAACATAGATGTGTGCATGGGCATGTATGTGTGTGTGCATACATGTGATCATTCTTGTTTTGCATGAATCTCCAAGAGTAACTATATAAAAGCAATCAACACTAGAGTTGGAACTCAGAAACTGTGTTTTCTTACTCCTAAATTCATGTATGGAATTAGTGGAGATATAATCAAATAACACACTCAGCTGTTTGCCATAGGGTAAATAAAATCTTTCTCATTTAACATTTGAAATGAGATTTAGTCTGACCTCTCAGTACATCATTCAAAGAGATTCACAAGCCACTCCTGACCTACCTTTCTGGCATCGTGTTCTGAAATCCTTAGTACATGACTTATGCTTCATTGACATCAAACATCTATTTCTTTAAATACATATAAATATTACATCTGTGAACCCTTTATTATGATGTCCCTTATTTAGAGCAAATATTCTTTTCTGTACAACAATAACTAATATTTTATCAGATACAACTAATCCACTTTCTCCATTTTGATATGTATATATGTGATACATAATGTTTACATTGAATTTGAATATTTTGTGCTCATATATATCATGTCAAAATTACAAACTTTCCCCTCTCCCTTTTTGACCCTTCCACACCCTCCCTAGCCCCACTAATTTCCACTATCCCCTCATTTAATTCTATGATATGACTGTATTCTTGCAAGTAACCCAATTTTATGAGGTTTTACTTTGGAGGAAGAAAAAGAGTGGGTTTTATAGGTTGAATAAAACCACCGAAATGTTCCCATTTAAATCTCTGAAACCTGTGTCTAGGTTACAGAATAGGTCAAAAGTGGTAATTTAAAGGTGATTTAGTTTAAGGATATCAAGATGAGAATCGCTCCTGGGTTATTCCGCTGGTCCTCTCAGCTTATCATATAAATCCTTATAAGCAACAAAGGAAGACAAAGAAAAACCAAAATATTTACAGAGGCAGAAAAGATTTAAATAATAAGAGAGAATTCATTCATTGTTGTTGGCTTTGAAGATGGAAGAAGAAAGCCATTAGCCAAGGAATGTAGGTGGTAGCTAAAACCTCAGTGATATCTCAGTGACTGAGATATCAGTCAGTGTGGCAAACAGGTACCTCAGTCTTACAACCCTAAGTAACTGAATTCGGTCACAACCTCAACAAACAAAGTAACTTATGTTATCCTCCCAGAAAAGAACATACTGCAATTAAAATAAAAGATTTTAATTGAATGAGACCCATGTCACATGTTGTGTGTCCAACTTGCGGAGACCATCAAACAGCTGAGGAAAATGTGGTGATGGAGACATTGAAATGACCCCTGGAAATTCGTTTTGGAGAACGCAGTCCACTTTATTAAGTAGAAAGCTAAGCGCATGTAGGGTAGAGTAAGAAGAAGGTCCTAGGATCCACGTAAGTTTCCATTTAGCCAATCATCTCATAGAATTATAACCTTATATGGAAGTCCTGGGAGCTCAGTGCACTAAGCTCGGGTGTCCCAGATGTGAGCTAAATACGCTTGTATCTATGCCAACCCCTCCACAACATGTGCAACATGTGTAACCAACAGAACTGTGGAATGATAAGTTTGAGCTCCTTTCATCCACCAATTTTGAGACCACTGATTACAGTAGTCATATGAATTAATACACTAGGGCATACATGTTGTCAGTAGGAAAATTTGAATATGACTCTCACTCGTCTTTACATAACTTTTTGGTAGGTCATGTCTTTCCTTAGTTACATCACTTAGAAAAGAAAGACAATCTTATTTTTAGCAGAGTGCTTTTGGTAAAGGTTATAAAAAATACTCCTAAAATAATGCCTAACACCATTCAGAATGCTGTACAATAGGGACTATCAATAAATAATGCCTATAATTATCATTATTATTCTACCATAATTACAATTATTTTTATTTTGAGATCTTTATTACACTTAGAATTTCCCCCAGTATTTAGTACATACTATAATTCATTTTATAAATATTTACTTACAAAGATGTCTCGCTATTAAACTTGCTACAGAAGGGCAAGAGGTTCATCGTATCTGCCTTTGCATGAGTAGAGTCTTGAACATTCTCATATATATTCAATCAATAAACACATTGAGCTTAACCGAAGTCGACTACAAATCTAAGCTGTCTGGACTTTATGTTTTAGACACTGGGAAGCTATTCAATAATTATTAGCCAAGGAATGATGTGATTATAGTATTGTTCTAGAAGCTTAATCTTTGATGACTGAAAAAATCAATTGAGATGGAAAGCGACTGAAAGCAAGGAGACTAGATAGGTCTCAAAGAGCATCTTTCATTTGATATCTGACATAGCAGAAAACCAATTAAGTCAGGCAAAGTGACTTAGGGTTATATTTTAAATTTTGCACAGACAAAGGCCTAAAACTTACCTCATATCTAAGGTTCTTCTACAATGTAGCACTGTTACTTGTGGTTAAGAATCCACTGGTAAATTTAAAGCAAACTGAAAAAAAAAGTAACCTTGCAAGCAGTATCTTTTTTGCAAACTGTGATAGGACACTTAGGACGGTGTCTCCTGGCCCAGACTAGTTCCCAGTAAAAATGTGATTCAGAGGACTGGAACTGGGCATGAAACCATGTGAAGCTTTCCCTATGAGTCTAGGCTGACAGTGATTTCTAGTTATGTTAGAGCTTCCAACAGGTCTCACTATTAAGACTTGCAAAGAACAAAGTATAAGAATAATGACTGAAGATAACAAACATAAATAGGGACCATTTGGCCCGAAGAGTTCTTTGCAGTGAAGAAACATATTTCGCAGGAGTCAAAAACCACGTCCACTCACAGCATATCTAACTGGGACAATGGGATCATAAGAATCTATACCAGGACTTGAGAACTTGCCACTCATTGGCCCAACTCGTAGCCAATGAGAAAGTTAAACATTTCAGAAATAGAAAAGTGAATGGTTGGGAGACTTTACCATTGTTTGTAAGAAAAATCCGAGTAAAAATAACTTAGGTCCCATGCTTCAAGAGGACAAAATATAAAAATCTTCTGTAAAGACAAGATTCAAATTATATTTAGCTATATAAGTTATTCATTCTTTAAAAAATATATCTTTTGAACTGGAAGATTAATTTCTTAGTTCCCTGCATGGACACAGGTAGAATAAAAGAACTGATCCCTCACTACTCTGAGCTTAAGATCTTCTTATTAAAATGGAGCATTCAAACAGGAAAAGGGCAGGAAAGACTGGTTTGCTGATGAATGGACTGTCAAAAGCTTGTCCTTGATAGTTGATCTTGGGGCTAGATGCCTGCTGCCACCTAGTGGACACTATCGGCTTTCAGTTTGGCCAAGCCAACAATGAAACAAACCCCAGCACACTGGAAAAATTCCTAGAAGCTGGTTTCCAAGTTAAGACTTCTGCTGTAACTGGCGGTGCTGGGGTACAAGAGCACAGACGTGCCTTTGGACTTTCTACACAAACAAAATACGACTGTAGGACACAAAGAAGATATGTCTGTAGGACCAGACTGGCTTCTCTTTTTAATCTACTCTCTATGTCTAATAAGAGAAAAATGTTGAATGTTTTCCACTCTAATGTTAGCACTGAAGTGGGCAGTGTTTACTGGCGATTCTGTGGGAGCAGCTTCATCTGCACCAGTTCTGTAGAGTGGCCTAGTAACTCTTTTGCAAATAAAATTTACTGAGTAGATCTCTGATGCAGAAATAAGTTAAATACTTAGAATGCTCCAGGCAGAAAATTCTACCTTTTCCGTGAGGCTGTCAGTACAGGTATTCATAAGAAATATCCAGAGTTCAGACTGGGTTTTCCAACCGTAAGCCCAAGAGTAATGCTGCTGAGATGACTTGTTGCACCATTTCTAGCTGGTAAGCTACTGGAGACAGTAGCTAAAATAGGCAGATTTTTCTGGTCAAATATGCAGTATCCGCAAAAGAGATAAACACTGCACATAATATCCAGAAAGTCTAATAAACTGATAGACTTCCTCTTATGTAGTTGGGGCCATAGGACAGTTTTCTATTATTGTCTTGCAGATCAGTGTTGTCACTTCAGCCTACATCGCTCCAAAGAATTTGACTTGGATGTCAAGGATGGTGAAGACTCTGAGATTTCACCCTATTGTACAACACAACAAGATGGCTTGTCAGCATTGCATGGAATGTGTGAGGATACAGAATAGTCCTAGGCTAGACAGGGGACACAGTTTCCTATTCACAGTAATAATACGAGCAAGAGTGCGCTCATTCTGTTTTTGTCTCTTGAATTCCAATTTTCACAGAATAATTTGAAGGGAAGGACAAGGCACCTGGGCAAGCAGTTAACTGCATTGTACAGGAAAAACCTTGAGATTAAGAAACTTGAATATTTCTACAGTAGGAATTTGTCCTCCACTTGAGAGAGAGAGAGAGAAAAAACAAATTCTACATTTCAATCTTACTTCAAAACTTGCATTTTACAAGGAAGAAACACAAGCTTACACCCTTCAAACCAGCTATAATACCAACAACCATCAGTCTGAAACAAGTAAGTCATTGCCTTGATTGGCAAAATGTGTACAAGTGCAAAAGCAATTACAGAATCCCCATATTAGATGTCTGGTCTCTATAACATATCAGGATGAGTTGTTCCCGGGGTCCGACTGGATCTGGGATCTGCTCCAAAGTCCCTGCCATTTGACCTTTGCTTAAGCTTATCAGCCTATCATCAATGTTAGAAACTATGAACCTTTAAGGTGGAAGATTTTTTTTTTTTCTATATCTCAGCGCTGCCATTATATGGCAATCAGGAGAATTTGAAATTTCCTCAGCAACCCGGCAAGTGTGTTCTTTAGACACAGCCAATGGATGCTAAACTGACTTTGATCTGGTACCAAAGAGTTCAAGACAAAGACCTTGGAAACGGCCATGCTGCCTTAGCAGGTGATGCCTGTTGTGCATTTGCATTAATTATAATATCAGTGTTTTACATAGCCCAAGCCACAAGGGACAACTAGTACTTTGCTGACAGGCAATTATACATTTTAGCTGGTCACACAAGGTTGCTAGATCGATATATCGCATGAAGTCTTTCAGGAAAGCTGTGGTTTTCTTTTCCCATCCTAGAACGTCATACTAACATTGTGTAAAACAGAAAACATGAAAACTGTCAAGGAGCTTTCTTTTTCCATGCCCCTATTGATTTCATAACAGCTTAAACATAGCCACCATCTAAACTTTATGTTTTCGTTAACTTTAGCAACATCCTGAAAGGCTTCATGTGTCTACAACAGCATTACTTACACAAAAATCAAATACACAATAAAAAAGAAGACTAAGCAAATGCAAGTATTTTGATGGATTGTTCAAAATCAACAGTTCATTTCTAAGATTATATGTGAAGAATCTGATCGTGATTAAAGGCTTGTCCATGGGCAGGCATTTGAAATATTGTGCCTGAACTGCGATTTAATCCTAAAAATATTCAAAAGGTTTTGTAAGAGTAGATTGGCCTTGGAGCACAAAGAAATATATAATAAAGTGGAAAACAATGAATATTAGTATGACACAAAATATCTTTAAGTGGTGCCCACAGATACCTAGAAACTCATTTTGGAAGCTGCACTTTTTATTGGACCTGAAGTTAAAGATACCTGGGGGAATCCTAGGATTTATTTAGTTTTACTTTCAGAACAATATCCAAAGTGGGTAAGTGCTATGATTCTAGTTTTACTATCCACATAAAGCATGTAATATTTAACAGAAATAGAGAGTGAAAGAGAATATAAAAGAACGAAAGGTGGCAAAGGAAGGGAAGAGATACAGTAACTTATTCTTCGCTTTTTACTGCTTAGATAAATAATATTAACAATCAAGAGCAACTGTACTATGATGCGTAATTGTACCCTCATCAACTATCATCTTCCCATCTATTATTTCCGTGACTGTTTCAGTTCAGGGTCTGGTATTTAGAATGTTTTTCTTTTTTTTTTTTTTCAAGCACATGAGGTTTGCTGCTAATTTTGGTTATGTTTTCACTACAAAGAGATATTTCTTCCTCTGTAGACATGCCCATGATTTAAGGGTTCTTTCAGGGAAAAAAAATAAAATAAAAAAGAACAGCAGCATAACGTCAGCGTGGTAACGTCAACAAGATGATGTCAGCGGGATAACATAAGTGGATGAAGTCAGCGGAATATCGTCGACAGGATAACGTCAGCAGGACTTGTTGCAGAGCCTTTCCATGGCTTTAGTGCAAAAGACAAACTTCTCATGAGCTTATTTAAGAAAGAAAGAAAGAAAGAAAGAAAGAAAGAAAGAAAGAAAGAAAGAAAGGAAGAAAGAAAAAAGCTCTTGAGAACTGCATAAACTCCCAGAGAAGCATTTCATTTAAAGCACGTCTTCGTCTCCTATGAATTTATGGCAAGGGAAAGTGCCTTCACTCCAGCAATGGGACATGGAAAGGTGAAACGAAGTCATTCATTTTCACAAGACATTGGAACTAAAATAGTTGGGGTACAACTGAATCTTATCTAAAGCTTTGACTGAGAGAAGACATGGGAATAACAACTATCATGACAGTTATGATAGCTTACATTCTCATCTCAATTCGATTCACAATGTTTTTTGAGCTTTTCAGTGTTTTTTTTTTTCCTCTGATGACTGTTTTTTTTTTTTGTTTGTTTGTTTTGTTTTCTTTTTTTAGAAGGGTGTGATTTAACTTCTCGGCAATCGGAATATTCTAGGTGTGAAAATATGGGTGTTTAATCAAATCCCACTGTGGAAAGAGAACATACTCTATGTGATTTGGATATATTTACATTTATTGAGACTGATGTTAGCATTCAGCTTCTAGTTTCATGTTCCATATATGCTTGAAGTCACTGTGATATGCTACAGCTGTACGTAAGTTTTCTACTGCTGCATTTAATCACCACAAATTTAGCTGCTCAAACAACACCCATTTATTTCACAGTCTTGCGTGTCCAAAGTACTCAGATGTGCAGACATGAAGGCGAGACTAAAAGGAATATAAAGATTTAGAGAAATATCACCCAGTTGAAATGACAAGTGTATCCTCAGCCACCAATGAGAAAGAGCAAAGGGCTAGAGTTGGCTAACAATTGCTTCAAAATAAAAGTGTGAAAGGCACAGAATACAGGCAACTACCAATGAACAATCATTTCATTCACGTGTGTTTCTGAAACACAATAACTAATATCCACGCCTTAAGGAAGACAAGGTTTATTTTGCCCACATTTTAGAGTTCTTAGCTGATTCACGGTCAGATGGCAGTAACAGAAATACCTAGCATGGAGGACCTGGATGAAGGAAGGACAGCTGCTCAAGCAAATAGCAGTCAAGACATAGAAACCAACAGGAAAGAGCAGGCATTAAGAATGTATCGTTCTAGACCATCTGTTTAGACTATGCCCAGCCTCTTAACAGCTCATGAAGTCCACAATGGATTTATCCAATACACTCAACCCCCATGATTCAGCAGCTGTCCAAATTTATAAGGCTTCTGAGGATATTCCAGATACAAACCCTAACAATAACCAAATAAAAGCAATAAAATAACATGAGAAAAATGAGAATATCAAAACAGAAAATATAAAAGGGAATAAAAATACTCTAGATCTGAAAAACACAATAAACCACATCAAAAGAGTTAGTAGAAAGCTGCTATAGAGTACTTGGGTCAAATAGAAGATATCATTGATGAACCTGAAAACAGGTTTTTGAAAATTATCCAATTAGAGAAGCAAGTAAGGCAAAAACTGAAAAAACAGTGAGAAAAGCCTAAAGTACTTAGGAAACAGTATTAGATAAATTTATATATACATAACAAGCTCTATAAGGAAATGAGAAAGGAAAGAATGCTTGTTTGAAGACACACATGCCTTGAACTTTGCAAATCTAGAGAGAAAAAAATGCATGCAAATTTGGGCAGATAAAAGAAATCAATCATGTGAAATTTAAAAAGCATCCAACAGGACAAACTGTCAAAACCCAATGAGGTTTTTGAAAGCAGCAAGAGAAAAATAAATACATACATTTGTAGTTCTTTTTTGGTCCTTTGCCACCACTTGGGACTTAGACACACCTACTCGGTGTAGTCATTTTTCAGGCTGCTGGCGGGACGAGAATTAATTTCCTGACACTTCCTCTCACTTTGTTCCCAAGGCAGAAGGAAGCTCACGAGCAAAGCAATGTTGGCTATAAAATGTGAAAGCTGAGGCCTCAGGCCTACAGTGGAAAGGACAAGGGGAGGCAGGCGACGGGTACTGATTATATCTGCCCTTTGAATTGCTCGGGGTATGTAAACTTTGGGGAACGGATGCTTTTCATATGTACTTTAATTTTTAGCTCTTTGAAGAAGATGGTCTACACTACCGATTAAGAAACAATGCTTTTTTGGGCAGGTATTACATGTGTCTAGTTGGGAAGTTTGGCTAACGCTGTGATTCACAGCATCTACTTCATGGAGCTGATACTGAGATTAAGAGAGACAACAAGTCTTCTTGGAGACAGGAGCCTGTAGCATAATCGATACGTCCTTGGCCATATTCTAATTTTCTCAAGGGAAAGAAAAGAATATTGAGCATTAGGAGCTCTGACAGAGTCCATCAGCAATTTCATGTGTCTTCGAATTTTTAGTGACTAGCACAGAACCCTCGGGTGGTAACGGAGAGCCACTGGGTTTGACAGAAGGAGACAGAGAGCAGAAGAAAGCTGACTAGACTACTGTCATCACTCGGAGCACTGTCTCTGCTGCAGGGCTGTGTTTAGATTTTTGGTTTTTGGGTTCCCTACCTCCTTCCATGTTTGAAATGGTAATACAAATTATTTGATGTTTTATATTTCAGCCTGCGTGATCACTGAAATTGTTTTTTTGGAAGAATTTTCTACATACAGAAATGCCCAGTATGCATACAAGTGTATCAAAGACTTAATATTTTTCTGCTTCCCAATAAGATTACTTAGGACAATTAACAATCAGTACTTCTACTGACCATGATTACCCCCCTTCAAGATTCCAAAGAAAGGAACTAGCCAGGCTAAAAAATACCATAAATGGTAGCTTTTTCACGTGTCTCATTAATTCTGTATTGCAATCTTAACATGACTATGTTCTTGCATTTAGGCCAGACATTTGAGTCTTTATACTTGATGTACTGGTGTTATTTTAAACCTACATTCTTTGATTTGTATGTTTAGATCATACTGTTTCTGTATTTACACAAAGTTTTTTGAAAACAACTCTTCAGTTTAAATTACGACAACACTATTGTGCACTGAGTTCAGTAAACATTTACTAAGAGTAATTGTATGCTGTCAAACTTACTCTAACATTCCTGTAACAACATTGATTTAGGCTTACTCTTCATCTACAGCAATATTAAACACACTGGTTAAAAATACAAAGAACATTCAAATGGAAACCTGTCTTTCTCAAGTGTCTTGAGGTTTGTAACAAGAACTATTTGTGTCTCCAAATCCTGTTTTACATTAGGCCATAAATATTTCAAATACTTGAAAATAATCTGTCATGTCTATCGTAAGATTGAATCAAATGATTGTATTTGGATGTTTATATAACATAGCTCTATTGGGGCCCATGATTTTAAATTTAGAGCTTTGCTAAAAGGTTCCATGCAGGGTAAAAACAAAACAGAAAATAAGCTATAGTAATTGTTAGCCCTTCAAGTCTCTGGGAATTAAATTCCTATGTATATGCTGTATGGGATACTGAATATTTTAAATATGTATGTCTATAGTTTTAATTTCAGGCCACTAGTCTTTTTTTATCCTTTTAACTAGGGATGTCTTAATTAGACAAATAACACAAATGATAATGCTGTTTTATAAGTGGGCTGGAGGATGGTCATGAGTTCAAGGCCAACCTGGACTACAGTGAGTTAAGCACCAGTCTGGACTGCCAAGAAAGATCCTGTCCTCTCTCCCCAAATACTATGCAAGTACGCGCGCGCACGCGCGCGCGTGTGTGTGTGTGTGTTTATTCTTCTTTCATCAATAGGGGTCAATATTGATGAAATTGTTCAATCTCTTGTTTTCCATGTGTTTAAATCCCTATTAAACTTTTATGCCCCATATATAATATGACATAAATCCTTAAGCAAGCAGCTACATATGTGTGACAGTCATGAAGGTAGAACAATTAGCAGAAGTTTTTGTAGATGTGATCAGAATGGAACTGAGGTTTGGCTGCCATTTTCCCTACCTTAAGTTCAGTTGAACCTGCAGTAAAATGTTTTTATTAAAAGAGTAAATAATCATAATGGCATAGATATAAATTTAAGGAACTTAAACTCTTTAGCAAATGTTGTTATGATTGTTACTTATATTGATTTCTTATTTTTTTCCTTATATTATTCTTTTGGGGAAGGGTACATGTGTCTTGTAACAGAACTGTAATTATATTTAATTACCTATAGATCATCCTGACTTTTAGATCCATATCTACTTTATGATGTAGAAAAGAGATCAAACCTGTACACCAAGTGGAAGAAAAAAAATACAGAATCCTTCTCTAGATTTCTTTGGATTATAAGTGTTCTTCATTACTGAGTTCTTTACCCACAAAGACTCTACATAATCTCCTAACTTGTGAAATAACAATAGTGACTACTTGATTTCAAGGCCAGAATCTAAGAACTGCCTTGACTGCATCCCCAGGTTTATCAATAACTATGTCCAGCTGCTTTCACCACTTAAATCCATCTTCAATCTATTCTTTACCACAGAAGCTAATGATAAACTACTTTTTGATTTAATGTGTTAAGAGAAAGTATTGAATCTTTCAGAATAAAATGTTAAAGAACATTAGAGGTGCTTTCAATGTCATTCAATGACATTAGCAGGCTCACCCCAAAATACCTGATTGTTTTTTTTAAAGCACTATTTCATGATTTACTATTTACTCTTAAAGTATATGACTTTACGGAATTATATAGGAACACAGCCAAGCAACCAGAAGAGGTACAGATAATTTCTATCAGAAAAACCCTATTAAGTTAGAATATATTGCTGAATATGACATTAATCCAATATGTCTTTAATGTTTTTAAGCCTATTTAGCTCCTTGATACTGTTTGAACCCGTTCAGGACCTTGGTGTACTGCTCTTTAAGTAAGTCTGACATGCCATCCTTCTATATTTCCATGAGAACTATGTGTTTCAACTTCTGAAAAGTCTCCTGTGATGACTTCAACTGTCTCTATTCCATTTTTCACAGCGTCCACACTGTTGCTAGAATAACGTATTTTTGAAGCAACCCACTAGGGTATATATTCCTTAAGACATTCCTGTACCCTTCTGTCATCTTTAGGGTAATGTGGTTTATAACTTGGCTTCCATTCCTGTAACAATCAGTTGAGCCCGTTTCATTCCTTCATTCTCAACTTATATGCCCTTTGTTTTTAGAGTGGACTTCAACAAGATATTGAAAATGAGTGACAGCCTCCCGTGCATCCTATCTACCTGAGCATTAAATATGCTGTCAGCTAGAGGGTTCTGGACATGTTCTTTATGTGAAGAAGTCAATTTCAAGTTGGTAAGCACATTTTCTTTACACGACTAGGTGTGAGATATTATTGAATATTTCTTGCATTCATTTCTACATATTTTCTTCAATAAGCTGTTGATATTCTAGATTACATTATCTAATGTTAAGCTAGGTCTACACACTGCAGTTAAACAGCACCTAGTGTGCTGAGTGATATTTTCACACATTACTGGACTTGACTTGCGAAGATTTATTGAGGATTTTCACATGTATTGTAGCCTAGTGTACTATAATCTACTTATGTCCAATGTTAGATTGTCATTTTATGGATATTCAGAAAAAAGACATTGAAATCATACAATGTGAGGACCACGTTGAATGAAAAAAAAACAATGAATTCTAGGATTCTCACATTATGTAAACAATTCTTAAGTGTTAAAGGCAAGCAACATTTAGGAGACTAGATAAGTTGCTGATACTCGAGGCAGAGACTGAAAAAGTATGTTCACGTTCATTCACCTAATTCATAAATTATTCCTCCTTTATATCATTTTATACGTCCAAACAGGAATTTTGTAACATTCGTGAAAACACCATTTTCATAGATAAAAGAAAAATCAGCTAAAACATTATTCACTTGGAAATACGTTTTTCTCAGACCTTCATATTGTTTGTTGTTACACAACATTAAGAATAACTTCATTTTAAAAATGAGATAATAATGAAGACAAGAGAATGAAATAGTACAGATGTATAAGGACAGCTCTTTACAGATAAGACATTTGGTTAATGTGCTTGCAGCAAATCTGGTGATTTAATTCACTACTCAGAAATAAAATGTATTGCAAGAGTATGGTTAAAATTCTTTTCCTCAGATTCATAGTCTGTACCTATAAAATATGTAAATGATGTTATATATTCTTATCTTTAATATAATAATATTGAGGTAATACAGTCACAGTATAAATAAGATTGTATTTTATGAATATTTCATCAGGAGAAAACACTCTGCTTAATTTGTATCTGATTTTGTGTTTGATATCACATAGTTTAAAGTGCTTGACAGTGTGAAAATATGGAAAAATAGCCAGTCTTCATGTCAGTAATAATTTAAGAATATAAGAAATTATATTGTTTTACATTTTAGAAAGCAAATACTTAATAACACATTTATAAATTGTATAATGGAATTTACATAACATAATTTATATAATCAATTCAAAAAGTGACTACCATGTATCCCATTTTTCATTGTATTATTAATTTACATGTGTTTTATTCTGAGTAGTTAATTTATAATAAATCCATATTACATTGGACTGGGAGCACAGAAAAATAAAGGAAAAAAATTCTTCTCAAGTTATTAAGAAGAGATAAGTGCCACTGTTAAAAATCTTCCTCTCTCAAGTAAAAATCACTTATGAGGTTTCTTCTTAAGGAAAACAAAGAGGATTAAGCCCAAACTTATAAAAAAAACAATTCTATGAGACACAGGAATAAATATATAGGTGCAAAATAAAAAAGTGTTATGCATTGAGATTAAGATATAATTAGTTATGTTTAAAATTCTAATGTTACAGAGCAGCATAGGATAACTATGTTTGGCAGTAATTGATGAAATATTTCAAAATAGTTATTGAGACATTTAAACTATTCCTCACACAAAGACATAAAACATGCCAAAAGGGATAAATATCTTAATTACACTTTCCTGATTGATATCTAGTTTATATATTTACAGAAAGCTTACACCATATCCCACAGATATACACAACTGCTATGTGTCATTTAAAATAATAACAGATTTTAAAAACTAAATTTGGCATGTTCTATTATACAACATAAATTTTTCAGTAGAGAATCGGCTCAATCTTAGATACACTTGGGCTATCTAAGGCATACTTAAGGTAGTAAATCAAACTATAGCAAGGGACAGAAACGTCCAGTAGTGGCTGTGTCAGAAGGGAATGACATCAAGATCAGAAAATTTCTTCCAAAGAATAAGAGAATTCATAATAGAGAAATGCACAAGAGTGCAAGGGAATCTTACCTCTGGAAAATGAGAAATGTATGTTGACCTTTCAAGTGTGGAAGCCTGTACTTAGTACGTCACATAAGATTCTGGTAAGAGAGAGTAGGTCTAGTGTGTGACAAGTAAATCCACCAAAGAATGTTATTAGTGGAGCACCTCCACTGACAAGACAGTAGCAAGTCTCTCCTCCCTCAACTTGGGGTAAAAGTTCCAAATAGTATCGCTGACAATACACACAGAGTTAAACATCAATAAGTAAATACAAAAAATATACAAAGAAACCATACTGCTTGGGTTCAATATAATCATACTTTCTATAATACTTATAACTTAAAAATATCACATTGGAGTGAAAAAAGAATTACTTGATAATGTCAAAGTTACAAGGACAATGTTGAAACCATAACAATCGCTTTTAGGTCTCTTCTTTGAATCTTAAATTTCACTAAAATGAACTCATTTTCTCACCGTATGGCTTCAAGTCCCTTTGATATCTAGCTGATGCTTTAATCAATTTTGGGATTGTCTTTTCCGAGAGGCAAACTTTCTTTGTTCTAATTGTCAACCAATTTCTACATCTGAATATTGTTCAAGAGGTACCTAAAATTCAACTTGTCTTGTTCCTCAGGGCATCTGTCCTCAGTAATTATTTGCTAACTTCTGCAAAGGGCCCAAGAGAAACCTTATGCGCATTATGGCCAAGCCTTTTTTTTTTTTTTTAAACCTTTCTAATTATTTCTACTTCACCTTCTGAATTCTAGCCCTTCATCCCACCACTTACCTCAGTGCAAACATTCTTTATCTTTAGTATAAAATATTTTCACTTGTTTGCTTTATTTTATTTTTCCCCAAAGTGATTATTTTTCTTAGTATGTACTTGTGGCATACAAAATTACATTAAGCTTAGGGCATCAGTGTACAAACATAACTATATCACATAACGATGATGAATCCATTCCTCTCCCCAATCTACGTCCTCATCCCCTTCCACAAATCCATCCCCCAACTTCCCGTCATCTCTCTTATTTAGCATTTTTTTTCTTCCTGATACAGAGTTCCCACTCTTTAGTCCAAGCTGGTCCTGAACTCACTACCAGCCTAGACGTCAGAGTGAGACCCTGTCTCAAAACAAAAATGAAAACTAAAGGAAAAAAAAAGGAGAAAATGTAGAATGGGGAATTAAGCACTTGCTCTGTTATATGTTAAACTTTTGACGTAGTAAGTGCTATATTTTTATTTTTTTCATTTTCTGCATCTATCTGAAAAGCCCTTATATTTTCTTTTTACTTTGCTTATATGACAAATACTCATCAATATTCAAATAAATTTTCTGGTTCTTGACATAAACATGGTCAAGGAGTAAGATATCTTGCATATGATCGAGTGTCTAACCTGTATCAGAAGTGTCAAAAGTAACTTGTGTCTCTACTGAACTGATCACTGGTCCAATGAATGCTACATCTCATCTAGTCAATAAGAAGTTTATCACCAAGTTTCCCATCTACCAGCAGAAACTGTGTAGGGCCACAGGATACACATTATTCTTTGTGACTATTATTCTACAGTGCATTGTTTCTGTACTACAGCAGGGACTGCAGCTTGTCCTGATTCTAACAAGCTGAATACACAACTTCTCAGAATAGAGTTCATTTCCCAGGAAACTTTCAGTGATCAAGTGACCGGGACCTGGCCCAAGTGTGCGGTGACAACCTCTTAAAATGTTCCTTAGAGAGCTGACCCCTTGCTTTCTTCTTTATTCATTTTCATGAGCCTTTGATGGTGCTTCCTACCCAGAAGATCCACGGCACACCTTAGAACATGAAGACTGAGGAGCCCCCAGGGCTGCCTAAGACGATGCGTTAGCTGAGTCTTGACTCTAAGAACCATCGGTTGAAGATTATGTGCACATATCTGCAAATCTATGTGCATGTGTCCTTGTATGTTTAACTATGGAAATAGGTTATTAAAATGCTACCTGAAATCATTTCTGATAGATAGTAGTAAATGAAAGGATATAACTGCCTCAAAGCTTTACATAGAATTTCAGAATATTTAATTACAAGGCATGTCATAAATTGCAGAAAGCAGTCTACAGCAATTGTAATTCTGAGCTTTATACTTATCAAATCTCTAGTGTGAACATTTATCATAAAGAATATTGCATTAAAAGTCTTAATTTATCTGAAACAGGTCAGAACATTAATATAAATTGAAATCTTAGCTGTACACTCTGGCATGATAATGTAATATAATTTCTAGAATATTAAAATGCTCTCTGTATTATAAAAAAATGGATTTCTGTATCCATGCTTTATTGTACTATACATGCAGCCAAAATTACTGAGGCATTTAAAAATAGCAGTGTGTTTATATATGCAGTCATAATCACTGGAAACATTTAAAAAGTAGCTAGTGTATGCAGATATTTAAATGAACTATGTTTAAGGGCAATAAAAATGCACAAATTAAAGTCCTTTCACAAGGAGCTGCTCAAGCAATTTTCCAAGTAAAAACTATAATTTATGTTAAGGGAATGGTCAAGAACTAAATTTCTCTCAGTTCAGTTGCTTCTGCACTATTCAAGGTGACGAAGAAACAGGCTACTTGCAAATGGCATTGAACTGATAAATATGTGTTCTTCTATATTCAGTACAAAAGGAACCAACAAAAATCCCAGTATCTCAAATTCCAAATTGATCTATATTTTCACTCTAATGTCTGCATCATGGCTGCAAAATTATGTGAAGACTGCCAGAGCAGCCCCACGAAGAGCCTCCTCTATGCTGCCCTTGAGTAAAGTTTTAAAAACATTGCTACCGTACAATCCTTTTTAGAATGGCGTTTGGGCTTTTTCTCCTCAATAACAAATTGCATACAGAGTATCCTAGTGAAGTTTGGGTGATGTAAATATATTTTTACAATGCAAATATTATTGAAAATAACACTGAAAAAGTGAGTTGTCATCACTTTATGAAGCTTGACTATTAAAAGTGAAAAATGTGCTCTACTGGGAAATCACCTATTGAGAAAACATTCTGGAAATTGTTCCTGTGCATAACCTTTTTCTCTGTTCACGTCCCAGTGTCTTCTGTGAATCTCAGTTCTCTCTTTCAGTTTTAAAACTCGAAGCCACTCTAATCTTGCCATCACCTCCTTCACCCATCACTGGCTGCTATGTCAGTCTACTGCTAGTTTTTTTTCTTGTGATTGCTGCTTCTTCTCCATTTTTATTACGAATAATAATTTCAGCCATCACATTTAGCAAAAAGACGTTTTTGGGACTTCTGTGAGAGCTGTTTCCTTGGAGGGCACAGGAAGGGCAAAAAGAAAGCCAAACACTTGCTTTGAGTAATTACTGGGATGTGGGGAAGGAAGAATTGTAAATATACTTTATGTTGTAAGAATTTTCAACTTCCCTATGGTTTAATTTCATAATTGCCATGGCATGGAAAAGAGGCACAGGATAAGCGAGGAAGGTAACACGGAATACTATTTTACATGCTAGACATTGTGCAAGGCACTTTGTGTCTTATTACCTCAATTATTTTTCATATCACTCAACTAGATTCCAACGGTCCTATTTTCACAGAAGATAAAGATAAGAATTAGAGAAGTTGATTATGGGAGATATCACAGAATTAGCAATGAGTACCAAGGTCCAAGTTCATGTCCTTATATCCTAGAACACATGCACTTCACATGAAATATCACAACAGGGCTCTCTAGATAATTAAGCCTTGTACAATCAAGGCTCTGAATTGCTAGGCAATTGCTAAACATTTCAAGGAGATGAATGGCCTAATCCTTTAGTCCTGATTTACGTATTTTTTCTTTTAAGCAAAAATTGCTTGCCATATTGTATCCTAAAATTGCATTTTATATGACTCCTATTTGCAAATATCTGTAGTTATTAAACACAAATGCATACATATATGCTCCAAACTTGTCACTCCAAAGTTCTAGGTGAAGTGTTACACAGCACTGAGAAATTGAGAACCATTAAACATTTCCAAGATACTCATATTATCACACATTATTACCGAATTATTTACAGATTTTCAATGAATACTAAGATTGGTGATGTAAAACAAAAATAATTACTTGCTTGTGATATTCCACAAGAAAAAAAATGGGACAGTATGTCCTTAATAAAACACAAATATGAGGTTTTGTCTTAAATGCTTATACTACCTAAAGAATAGTAGTAAAGGTAGCAATATAAAAATTCTTTTAAATTCTAAAATACATTAAAATGTAAAATTTTATTTGATTTAAAATATCAAATAAATGCCTAATGTATCTCAGACATTAAGCTAGGCAAATTAAATGGAGGATCGCCTCCTTCAATTCTTAATGGTCTAAGAATCTAAGAAATACATAGATACTGTCTCCACTTTTCTTTTTGTTTTTTTTCTTTTCTCTTTGAGACACAGTCACTTCCACTAGCCCAAGCCAATCCTGACTCAGTATGTAACTCAAGTTAGCCTTAGACTTATGACAATCCTCCTGCCTCAAACTCCCGAGGGCTGGGACTATAGATGTGCCCCACCATGCTCAGCTTATGTGGTGCTGGGGAATTGAACTCAGGGTGTTGTACTTGCAATGCAAGTACTTTAACCACTGTGCTGTTCCTCCAACACCCATCTCTATAGATGAGAAAACATCTCAAATAAGTTGTGGAACATAACACCAGTCAAGAGTCTGCCATTAATACATAGTTCATTAGAAGATGGATCTGGGTTTTCACATGTGAGTTCGGGTGCAGTTTTGTGCTTTTACTTTCACAAGAATATAACCAAAGCATTTTGCAGCTTGAGTCTCTAAATAAAGTTTACCAGCGTTTAAGATGAACTTAGATGCCTTAGTTTACAGAAATGTGAACTGTACAGAAACACGAGTTCTGGGCACATTGTCCATTAAAAATATTTCATTTTGTGATTAAATATGCCATATTTATTAAACACATAGATTAAGGTGTTATATAAATTATTGATGCCTGTTATTGTCACATTTTACAATGCCATTAAATGTATATATTATATTTCACATCTGTCCATGCAGTAGTTTTCTATAATTCTTTAGACAAATTACTAAAAGATATTTTAGATTAAAATGTCATAAAGACATAATCATCTATATTATTTAAATATATACAAAAAGCTCAATCATTTAAATTGCCTTGTCAACAAATGTACGAAAAACAAGGCCAATGCAAAGAATACTGGACTTACAGTGATCCAAGGATGATTTTCTAACTTTATGATGGGGAGAAATTCGACATTCAGTAAAAACCATACTGAAAAGTCTGAATTCTGATGTGTTTCCTGGGTCAATGATTAATAGCATGATACTCTATCCTGATGCTGGACACCAGGTGAGACAAACCATCATGAGAGCAGTAGCATTCTGCAGTGCTGTGCTGTGCTGTGGTGCTCAGTAGGTTAAGTGCATTAACTAAATTTTTGATTTATATTTAAAAGTGATTTTGCAAGCCTTTACTCATAAAATGTCTTCGAGTTTTGTTCTATTTACCAGTTTCCAGCTGTTTTGTTTACTCAGTTAAGCTATGTCAGCCATACAGGAGATAACTCCTGTGTTTGCAGCCTAATATAGAATTTAATCTGAAACAAAATCCACTCACTTTTAGCAAACTATAAGAAAGTCAAGATCAGAATTACATCTATTATACTCAGATGTTCCTCAACTTAGGAAAGGGCCACGTTTTGATAATTATACTGTTAAAATGTTGCACAAGTTTTTTCTGGTAACATAATGTATTACCAAGTTATTTATGTGATTTCTTCCAATGTTCTTCTTCTCTATCCCCCAACCAACACACGCGTGCACACACACACACACACACACACACACACACACACACACACAAAACATCACTAAGCAAACACAAACTAAGACATACCTGTTGGAAATGGCACAGCTACTTCTTTCCCAGAGTGGTGCAGTGACAGACAATTTTTTGTAAGCACGATGTCATCAAGTGCGATGTCACCATGGTAACCTTTCCCAACTCTTCCTTCAAACATGAGCTGGAAGTCCTCATCACCAAACAGCGATAACTCCTTCCTTCGCCAGTAATTGCCTTGTTCTTTGGTGAGGTTAAGCAGAACCTTCGTTTGGTTTGAGACCGATACCTGGGTCAATGTGAGGGCCCCGATGCCATTTCCATACATGTGATAATTAAAAATAATCTGCAATCAAAAACGAGAATATCACATATGACGAATACAATTAATTCCACTTTATTTTGATATTATACCACAAAGCCCTTTTTTTGCTAATAGATGAAACAAAAATTTCTCTTGCCCTGCGAATGCTTTCACACTGAATGAATAACATTACATCAGTCTCAAGTCACATGTTGTGGTGTATGGAAGATAGTCCAGTCACAACTAAATAGAAATTTAACAGAAAGAAAGAAATGAAACTGGGCTTATTTTCTTTCCATGAATTATAGAAGTCAGAGTTCTTGAGATTATGAATTCAATGTATCTTGTAAAATTCATGCATTAGGGTTTTATTGCCAATATAACAAAGCTGAGAAAAGAAACCCTGAGGAGTTGATCACGTCACAAAGATGCTTTCATGGATGGATTCATGTTGCTGCTGTGACTGTGAGCTCATTGTCACAGGAGTTAAGTAAGTCATTTTCCTAACATCATTAAAGATTTCCTTGCTTCTCCAACTACAGTTTCAGTAAATGCAATATGACATTAAAAACAAACAATGGTTTCACCTAGAAAAAGACTGGCAGTGGTAGGATGCTGACAGTGGGTCAGGATGTCTTTCCCAGGGCTATGGGTATCTCTGTTGTAGACACAACATGCCAGACCAATGAGACATGAAGATGAAAAGAGTTAAAGTCATGTAAGTATCTCCACATCTGCCCGTCTCAGCTAACAACCACCTGAAGGTAACTGGCCGTCCTTCTGCATTCACATACTCGGGACAGCCATCTCTGAGGACTTGAATCGGGACACACATGATCACTGGATCTTGTGGAGACCGCATGTCTCATCCTAAATGTTGTGTTAATGTATGTAGCAGCCTCTGACAAGCACGTCACTTGTGAAGTCATCTCCAAGTACTCTCTATTATATGCACAGGGAAATTTAGGCCCTAGTTTTTCAGACTAAGTGCTTTTATAGAATATAAGCAAATAATCAATAAAGCAATGAATAAAGAAAAATAAAAATTCCTTCAAATATATATTCATCCTATGAACCATAACAGCTTAGTTTTACTATTAAATCTTCAAGAATAGTTTCTTCAAATTTTCACAAGCTAAAGATTAAGTTTTGTTTTCTTCTTATTTAGGGAATATTATTCTTTTCAGGAACAGATTCATTCTTTCCTTCCCCAGAAACATTTCTTCATTATTTTTACACTGGTTCTATCTTTAATATTATTTCTGGCAAATATTTAATTACATAATATATAGTGTTTAAATTTTTGGAGATGAAATTCCCATAGACAGAAATAAACTCTTTGAGGGGAAACAACTAGTAGTTTTTCTTAATACTGTATAGGGTCATCAATAATTAGTCATGAAATTTCCCCAGACCTTCTAAAGTTTTAACACCCAAGAAATTCATCCAAGGAGAAATTTTTGCAAATTTGCAAGAATCCTCGCCTTGCACTCTTCTTTTTCTCTCTTTCACATACCCCATGTTGAATAAATTCAAAGTCGTATTTGCTCTGACACAAGAATTTCTATTTTCTGCACTTGAACCTATCAACAGTTCACAATATTTCTGGTTTCTGTTCCTTTTTTAGGCTGGCTGGTTCCCATACCTTGCAGTTTTTACTTCTCTTACTTATCACTGGACCAGTTATTCTGGCTGCTTTCATGGGCTGCTGAAGGAAATAGCTCTTTATCAGGATGTAATGACCAGATGAGTCTCCCATGGTGTGGTCCACAGCCGGCTCTGTGCTGGCCTCTGAGACACCACTGGCTTTCAGTTGCCAGTCTAAGTCGTCATCCTGCTCCTGCTTCCAGGAACAAAAGTCAAATTCAAAATCACAGCGCCCACTGGAAGGATCTGAAAAACATTTCCCAAATTATGTTGGAGAGAAAGAAAATCTGTTGCCTTTAAAGTTATGCAGTTCAAAATGATAGTGACCTTCTATACAATAATATTTACAATTTGACATTGCTATCTCGACATCAATATTTACAGATAATTTATTAGATACAACCATTATGTGTTAGATACGACATAAGTAAGTGCATTTCTCCACCTATCTGGTCCTGTTCTCAAAATCATTCAGAAAATATTTTAGAATTGCAAACATTTCTTCTCACAAACACCTGCACAGTCAATGCAATGTGTTGCTTCTTCTTCTTCTTTTTTTATTTTTACTTATCACATCTTAGTAAAGAATTTAGGAAGTTTATGACAGAGTATAGCTTGGGAAATGCTACCAAACACAAAAGTCATTACTGATCCTTACAATTACTTTTAGAAATGCTACTCATTTTAGAGACGACAACATGGTGAGACAGAAAAGTAATATAAAAGGTATGACAATTTGAATTCACTTATTGTAATGAATTGCACAAATTAAGCATGTTGTGTTGAACATCAAACTATCTCCCAGGTGCTCTTTTAAATATTTTGGTATTCACATGGTTAAGTTACTTTTTCTCCATTTCCTACAGAGTATGAATTATACCTACATGTCTTTACAAGTTTGTAGTTAGCTATAAAGCTAAAACTATGATTGTAGAAATTTCAAAATGGAGCATTTGGCCTTAAAAGTCATATATTATAAAGTGATGTTTAGGATATATTATAAAGTAAATGATTATCTTTATCATAAGTAGTAATATGTTTCATTCAGAAGTCTTTAAAAACTTATTAATTTCTGTTTGAACATGATAGTTTAAAAAAATGTATAAAATCAGAAATGAGAGTGTATCTGTAAAGCACATGAGAAGAACCTGTTGTAACATATCACTATAAACTCAGAAAAGAATTCTCATTTGAACAAACTGCTCAAATACTTCAAGGCGATTTTATTTACATGGGAATAAGAATTATTTTGACATTAAAACATTAAAAAATTACTATCCAGCACACTAACCAAAGGGGGAGAAAAAAATCCTGCAGAGGTTACAGGCAAAAGTCACACTCAATTACACAAAGTGTAAGAATGTCCAAGCTCCAATGAAAACATCATTAAATGTTTTTCTTCATAGATACTCTTATCAAAAATCAGATAAACAGTTTAATACATAAAAGAAATGATATGCTCTTTGTGGCTCAGAAGGCCAAAATTATAAAACATATGGGCTTGTCATTACACTTACAGTGGGGTATATAAACTTGCTAAAACAAAAGCTAATTTTATCACACTACACACTGGAGGATTTTGCCAAATAAGGGCCTGAAAGTGATTATTTTTAGCTATTTTAAAATCTAAAACAAATATTAAACTTAAGGATTGGAAATAATGTACTTTTAAAATTATTTGACTTAGTAGTCAGGCTAATATTAATTTCTAATGTTTTCAAGGATAGAGAAAATTTTTCTCTCATAACTTCTATCATCAAATCAATTACATGGCTTTTTTTTTTTTTAACCAACTGGTGGCTCACTGTAAACTCCATTTGAAATTCATTTTAAAATCTGTAACATTCCAGAATATACTGTAATATGTATACCTCTTTTTGAGTCAGAATATTCAACTTCTCCTTTTTTCTGTTGAGCAAGGAATAAATCTCACAAAAGTAAAAATGTATTCCAAGACAATACCTCCTTAATCTAAACTGTTTTTGTCCTTGTAATGGAAAAATTTGCATTGTCAGGTCCCAGTTATCATACTGATAAGCACCTAAAAAGCCCTTTATATATGTCCAAAGACTCTTGCTCCCCTTCCCCCACCCCCGGCAAAAAAATAAAGTCACATTCTGAGGTTCTAGGTGGATCAGAGTCTTAGGTAACACTACTCAACCCAGGTGGACAAAAATTTAGGAGAAATTCTATATGACATGGTCCTGGAATGTTCTCTATGTAAAGGTAAATCTCTTGGACTTCTGTGATATATAATCACTCTCAAGTCATTATAATTTAGTTTTCTTTCATTTTATGTCTCACACACTGACCAAAGTAAAGAAAAATATTAAATAGATAAACTACTTGTTTTCTTGATATGTTCTTGAGTTCATAAAAATACTCATTGTTTCTTAGAGTCCATCTAATATATCTTTATCACATCAAGTATTATTCTACTTATGTTATAAGGAAGAGTTGCTTAATTTAAATATTATGCATCAGTTTATGAATTTTTCACTGACTGAATACATATATAGATTTCCTCATTAAAAGATTTAAAAAGCATATCCTCATTTTAACATGAATATTATATACTTATATAATATTGAATTTAGTTGTTAGTCTCTTAAGTTTTTGCATATCTATAATTCTAGAGTTTAAAATATACTTCTCTTCTTTAATTTTTGAAGGACTCATTATCAGTGATATATAAACATCACAAAATAAATTGTATTATTTTATATGGCTGGACTGGGAATTATTTCTTCATTGAAATTTGTTAGTACTCAGCAGTGTCTACCTCAGAAAACTAAAATCGAATGGCATTTGTTGATAACTTTATTTAATAGTTAATGGTCTATTCAAGTTCTCTGCTTCACTAGTTAATTTAGGTCACCTTCTCCTAAAATTTAATCACTTTATTGACATTTGTAAACTAGGAGAGACTTAATAGTCTCCACAGGGTTGTCATTCCCCTTTCCAAAGCCATATTTGTTGAATTATATTTTTCCTCCTTTTAAATATGAAAAAATGGTGGTGGAGTTGGTCAATTTTTTTTATTTGTTTGGATTTTTTTTTTTTTTTTTGAGTCAGTGTCTCACTCTGCAGTCCAGGCTGGAGTTTTCTCTATTTTTAGAAATGGTATACTTTTACATTTATAGTTTACAATTTTCCTAAGTTAGTATTTCTACTTTATGATTTTTCTGTTATTTTATGTCTGCAATCTTTTTATTTTGAAGTAGTTTTTAAGTTAGGGAGAATATGCAAGAATAGGCAACAGTATCTCCCACTTACTATTTTTAATTGGCACATATTATTTATGCAGAGAACTGAATTTCATTGCAGGCATAAAACTTCCTGTGAACACATCTATCCTCTATTAAGCCTTTCCTGCTCCTAATACCCCCTTCCAAAATCTCCTGTCTCTTATCTCTTTAATCAAGTTGATAATTTGTTATGTTTTCTAGATTTTTCTGTGTGTATATCTATATAATGTATTTTTCAGAAACATTTGGAGACACTGAAACATTTTATCAAATAATTCTATACTCTTTGCCCATAAACAAAAATATTTCCTTATATTTCTAAAAAATCATAAAACCAGTTAATTTTATATTACTATATAATCTAAATTATAGTCTATATCTTCTAAACCATTTTAATTATGCCTTTTATATGTGTATGGCCCCCTAAATCAGAATCAAATCCAAGATAGCACATCTCATCGAGCTATCATAATTCTTTAGATGAAATGTAAAAGAATATAACAACATTTCTTTGTCCTTCCTAGGTAAAATGCATTTGAAGAGAATCAGCCAGTTGTATGGAAGATTTCAAAAACCTGATTTCTGCCAATGGTATTTTATATTTTCAATTTTTATTAATTATACTATAAAGTGCATCCTGCTTTTGATCATGACCATGGATTCAATGTTCAATCCAAAACTCATGTTGAATATCAATTTTGATGGTAAAAATTGTAGGTCCTATAAAAGGAAGTTAGGTCATGAGTGGATTAAGCCTGTGTCCTGGGAGTGAGTTATGTAGAAAGTTTGGTCCCTTTTCTCTCTCAGGGCACTTGTCCCAGTGCCCATTACCGTGCAACACAAAGGCTCCCACCAGATGCCAGCACCAACCTCCTTTTTCTGCCCAGACTACAGAACTATGGACCACATAAATATCTAGTATTTATAAATTACATAGTCTGCAATATTTTCACAAAGCAAATGAAAAGTGGCCTAAAACAGAAACTGGTGTAAATAAAATTATTAAAACGAATTAGAAAGAAATCCTTTGCCTTTTGTGCTCTGATGGAGGTTCTTAAAATATAAAAAGGTTTTAAAACTGATGGAGATATTATTTCTTTTTCAATAGTTTACTAAATGTTATGAGCAAATTCATCTGAGATTAAATTTGGGCTTTAGGAAAAATGTCATGTTATAAATTAAATTTCTGCAGATATAGTTTTATCCAATTTTTTTCATTTTTATTAAGTTATTTTAAGTGTTTGGCCAATTCTCTGAAGCTGTTGAATTAAAGATATTATTCATAAAAATGTAAATAATTTTATCAATTTAAGAAATAAAAGAGCAAACGAGTATTGCTTATTATGCTTTCAATGTCAGTTTTGTTTGTACTATGTTGATAGAATCTTTCACTACTGAAATTTCAAAGGTGTATTTTCTCCCTTTGATTCTGATCAGTTTCATCTAGGATCTGTTAAAAAATTGTTTTTGATCTTCTTAGAAGTACACTACTTGTTTCTATTCACAGTTTCTTAAGTCCCGATCTGTATTTTTTTTCCTTCCAGAATAACTAAGCGGTTTAATATCTTCGTTTTCTTGCAATCTTCCTAAATTAGAGGTTCTGATCACTGTGTTAGAACCTTTTTTGTGTAATATAAATACACCATACACAATTCTGTGCTGTTTAATACTTGAAGACGTTTGTGTCACCCATCATGTCTTAGTCCAGCTTTGCTTCTGGCAATGCCCAAGCCCCACACTTAGAGACAAAAGCAGATTTTCCTTTTAATATTATTTGTTCTGATTTCTTAAGCTCTCTCATACTTTTATTACTAATATGTTTCAATAACTAAAAAAAGCATATATGACACAAAAAGAAGCAGTTTTACACAGCACACATACACACACATGTGGAGAGAGAAAGAGAGAGAGAGAGAGAGAGGAAGTATATGCACACTATGAGTAAAAGAATGCTTGCATTTTATCTGTGGTATTTAAATTTTTCATAGCTCTTTTAAATTGTCTTAATTTTAACTTTTCACTTTAGATTTAAATTGTATTTATTTCACATATTTGAAAAAGGGAAATGGAAGCTTAAAGTTTGCATAAATTCATGTTAAAAGCAAATGAATAAGTTCATAGGAAAATATAAAAAGTTAAGATACATATCTGGCATCCTAATAACCATTCACATTAATTTAATCTTATGACTGACAGCTATGACATAGAGTGTTTAGTCACAAAAGATCCTTGTTGAATGTTTTGTTCTGTTGATGAGCTGTAGCCTTGTTATTACTCACATATATGCTACAGCTGAAGAAAAAAAGTAGGCTAGAGAAATAAATTCTCCAAAGTTGAAAAGACATGTAATTCTAAAATCACACTTGTTTTACTAAATCCTTCATTTGAAATCAACTCCTTCTTGCTAGCAAACTTTCCTGTTCTCCTATTCAAAAGACTTAAACATTGCTTTCATGTGATATCTCAGTTTTGACAGATTAATCAATTAAGTCCTACATAAGAAAAAATAACAAGAACAGGGAAATTTTAAAGATTAAAAGAATGTACATAGACACATGCACATGTACACTTTTGAGCATATCTCTCTCCCTGTAACAGCAAGAGAGAAAAAGACATTTTGATCTTTGGTCGTTGATGATTAATTCGTTGGTTTTCTTCTGTTTTGGTGGTTGTTGTTTATTTTCAGATTAGAGAGCAGCAAGTTGAATTAACCAGGTCTCAAAAACTGAATTTTAGATATATTCCTTTGGCCTAGTATCAAAAACTCTTGGCTGTGGTATATTCATTCTAAATTTCATCTTTAAATAGTCAATTATTTTGATTTAGAAATGAGTGTCCAACTGACTACTTTTTCATTTCCACATACATCGGTGTCCTTGTCTTGCATGATTTACAACATTATTTATACCATCGCTAAGAATGTTTCTAACACTCTGGGAGTCTAAGGCAGGTGAACTGCAAGTTTAACCCCACCCTGGGCAAAACAAACATTTAGAAGACTTTATTTTGAAAGGAGGAAGAGGACAGCGCTATGGTTGTAGCTTAGTTTTAAGGCCCTATGTTCAATCCTAGCACCACAAAAGCTTCTACATTATGACTTATCAACCTTTGAATAGCTTTTAACTTCAATTTTCTTCAGTTGTAAGTAATGTAAATATTGCAATTTAATGAAAGCTAAAATTTTACATATATTGACTATTTTTACCAAACTTAAAATTACTAATAAAATTAAGTATTTTAATCTTACTCTTATCATCAATTATACATGAAATTATACTTTTCTTTTCTTTCCTACCTATCATTTCATCTCAGTCATTTCATCACATCAATTTCTTTCCTTGTCCTTAGCAAGACTAAGCTTCTCGGACAATATATTACTTGTCTACAATGGGATTTCTGCCTAAAATTTGACTTGAGAATTTAACTGTTATTTTTATAATTTTTGTCTTACTCAACTCCAAATTAATCATTCTCATGTCATTCTTTTATATGCAACTTAATTTCTAATTTTTATATGTTTCAGAGCATGACATATTATATAACACATGTAATATATATTTGATTTTTAAATGAGTATAATCATATTTGAATAATTCAATCTCTCTGGTTTCTCAATTTTTGTTGACACTTTACTGTTCTCTCCTAACATGACATTTTTGAACTGGCTTTACTTTAGCTCCATCAGTGTTATTCGTTGGCTTTTGTAAGCCATAACTTTTGGTCATGTACCGTTCGTACTTCAATTTCCAGCATATAGTACATTACAATTAACGTGACATTTTATAATGAGATGGAACAATTTCTCACTCCAATTCTTGGTCTTATGACTCTTTAATCAATGAAATACAAAAGAACCACAAGTGCAACAACTCCCCCCCACACTAGCAACATGTGTGCAGCAATGCCTAGAATCTTCCTGACTGAATTTCTATCGTGATCCTGAGTTTCAGTTGCCAAGGTAGTATTCCCCATTCCTACAATATCCACAATGTAAATCCTTGCTGTATTTTGCATAATGTTTTTTTGTAACTCCACAGAAGCAATCATTTGGACATCATGTAAATGTTAACATGTCTATTCTTATAAAATTATAAAGGGAAAATTGATTTCTAGGATATTAAATACCAGGTTATGTTACAAAATAAAGAAATCTACTTATTTTCGCATTAACAGTGAAATTCAAAATCTACAGTTATATGTAATATCATTACCCTTTTGTATGATTACAAAAAGGACATCTGGTTCAAAAAATATTCAACTGCAGCAAGATATTTAGAGTGTATGTAACTACACAAATAGAATGCTTGTTTACACTGATTATGTTAGACAGGTTCAAAATTGGTAGAAATCGCAGCAACAGATTTTTAATGCAAATAAATAGCAAACCATGTTTTACATTTTGTATTTTAAATTACCAAGACAGAATATAAGCACGCCGACTACACTGGGAATAGAATTGGCAACGCTAAATGTCAAAAGTAATTTCTAAACTTAAATTGTATTCACTTCTTAAGACAAACAGTTTGTGATCACCAATGCCCCTCTTATTGTTTACTATTTATTATTTATTTATTATTATTCAATAAAAGGTTCTGAATACTTATGCTACTTAATGATTGTCCATTTGATGATACTGGTTATTTCTTTAGCAATTTAACTTTCCCTGTCTTCTATGATATCAGGATATGGATTTTTCCCTTTCCTTTTCTTCTGCCTACTCTACATCTACTCCCTTTGTAGGAATCATCCTCTGAAATATTACTGTGATTCAGAGTTCTGCCATTTGTTTTTGTTCTCTACCGATTGTCTATACCTTCAATATGTGACATCTCCACTAAGTGCTTTTGATCACAACCATATAGGGTTAGTTCCTGATGTATAGCTCCTAAAGAAATATCCATGATATGCTTATTATCTACATAGCCAGCTATTAACTGGACACACGTCAAGTAATAAATCAAGAAGTGAAGTGTTGACTTCTAAAGTCTATACACATCCTTTGGTTTCATTAATTAAGAAACTAAATGAACCTTCTCATTAATTGCCAAAATCAAGAAACCCTCTACAATTAAGTAATTAGATTGTTTGAATAATTTCTTTCAAATGGTTATTCACTTCTTTTTATTTTATTAAAAAAAAAAGTACTTGGTGCCATTCTCTCGTGATCGGAAAACTGACATAGACATTCTATGATCCTCCTGTTCCAAAGTTGCTCTCTAGAGCACTATCAGATGATGCTTCTCACCCCTAAATTTCATTATGTTATTATTTTGTTTAAAATGCTTCCTGTTACTCTCCTGTTATAAGACACATTTCTTAACATAGGCTACTGAGTAAGCATTCACTCTGAGCTATTTTCTGCACTCAAGCAAACTGCTCTGAAAAGGCTAAACTACTCTGCTTCTCCTTGGCTCAAAGTCTCTCCTATCACCTCTGTGATCTCTGTCATCAGGAACTCGCTCTACCTACCCTTTATCCAACCAATTTGGATCTTTCTTGAACACAGACAGCATAAGACTAATGAAAACAATAAAAATTAAGTTGGTAAAATTCTTAGGCTACCTAAATTTTTATGGTAAGCCAAAATAAAAAGGAGAGATAATGAATTTTATGGTGGTTTAATTATAATACATTATTGTGCTAATTTCTGAATACTTATTTCATTTCCACCCTTAAGGGAAAATTTAAGAGTTGAAACTCTGCAGTTCAAGACTGAACTACAGAGGTTATGGGCAACGCATGTGTGATGCTGTCAAAGACTCAAGAATATTATTACTGACTCCATGTTTAATAATATAAGAATAATGTGAAGAGATATTTTATGCACAAATGATGGTATCTATTTTCTAATAATATTTTATTATCTAGGAGAAGAATAAGTAGCAAGAAATATTATCAATGAAAGCCCACGCTGCAAAACAGAAAAAAAGATATTAGAAAAGCATTATTAGAATAAGGGGCGCCTAACTATCAACAAAGTTTTTCTTGATAGAGGCAGTGTATTTTGTCTTATGAGAGTGCTAAAGCTAGACCTAATTCATCCTTTTCCATTTGTATTCCTTGCCAGCTAAGGGAAGTGATAGAAATTACTACTTTGTCATTTCATCTAATAACAATTTCATAGACTTTGAGGCACATTCATCAATAAGCATGTCCTTGTAAAGTTGTCACTTTAATAGAACGCAGTAAGTTCTAGAATAGACCAAAATTTTTACGTTTAATTGTAATCAAGCAAAAATGAATCCTTCTTAGATATTTGATATTAAATCTTAGTTTCAAAGAGCTTCAACCAACTAGTATGATCCTTTGCAACTCTACAATTTTTTTCTTTCTTTCCTCTTTAGAGACAGACTCTCACTCTGTAGTTCAAGCTGGTCCTGAACCTAATTTCTAGCCCAGGCTGGCCTTGAATGCGCAGTAATCCCGCCTCAAGAATCCCAAAAGCTGGGATTACAGCTGGGATGCCTGATTTATGTGGTGTTGGGGAATAGAACTCAGGGCCTTGCGCTTGTTAGGTAAGTTCTTTAGGCATTGTACTATCATCCTTCCAAACTCCACCAATATTTTAACAATTTAACTACCCAATATTTGACAAACCGCTTATATAGCATTCATATACAGGATTAATACATACAGCTGTTCTTTCTCATTTTTCTTTTTCTTTTCTCATTTTTCTTAGTCAGTTTCTTTTTCTTCAAAAGTAAAGACAAAGAAAGGGGGTAATCATCTTAGTTAAATGAAAGAGGGGATAACAGATCCCATCATTATAAAAGTAAGATAACAGAACTTCTATGAACATTTGTAAATGCATAGATTGAATAAATTGGGTTAAGTATACCGATTTCTTGCAAAGTACAGATTTGCTATAAAATAGATGATCTGGCTAGCCTTAAACTACTAAAGAAATGTAACTAATGATTTCAAAATCCCTGGAAATGTAATCTCTAAGCTCAGTGCATCTCCCTCATGCTTTCTACAGATTCTTCATGGCATCCAGATCAGATAAGGAGATTTAAAATTGTCTCTCTTTTCACATGACACAAATGTCTACAAAGAAACTTCTACAAAGTTCTAAGAGCTTTCCTATGTCGATGACATCACAGGATGTGAAATAACACAAAAAAATTAACTATATTTTATATACTAATAATGAACACATGGAAACATGAATTTGAAATATAACGGCACTTATATTCAAACATAAACTATTTAGGTATACATCTAGCAAAACATGTACATACAGGAGTTATACACACAAAACACTGATGAAAATTTGAAGAAAATCTAAATAATAAAAGGATACACTATGCTTACAGACTGGATGATAGGATATATTGAAGATATTCTCCCAATATCGATCTCCTTAATTTATACTAATCTTAACAAAACCACATCACTCCTGTTTGTAGATATAAGCAACATGCATCTAAATTTTACATGGAAAGTCAAAGGAACTGGAATAACCAAAACATTTTATTGATGGATAATAAAATACGAGGAATCATAACAAAATTCAAAATGCATTGCACAGTTTAAATTACAAATATTGTGAAGGGAAATAGAAACTTTGTGTTATCAATATTTCATTATTAAAATAAAAAGTTGAGATAAAGCAACCTATAAAGATTAGCACTCGATTAGCACTGTTGCTTTTAGGCCTGTAGTGAAGAACCGTATTATGATAAGAGCACAGGACAGAAAAGATTAATCAGCTCACGGCAGCCAGGAGGGAAGAGAGAAGAGAGCAAGGGACCAAAGTCCCATTCTCTGCTCCTAGGGCACGCCAATGACCTAACCTCCTAAGCCCACATCTTTAACACTCCACACCCTTCTGGTAGACAAGGCTGAGGAACAAGTCTCAGCATTACCTATGAATGAAAAGCCCATATGGAGCTTAGGAAAAAATAGTTCCCACTCATTATTCTGTAATCTATCAAACAACACTAAAACTTAGTAATTGAGAAATTCAATGATAAAGTTGGCAAGAGACATGAGGAGATTCATTTTAACGGAAAGAATGCACAGATACCAAGCAGATGAAAAGACATTCAATACCAGTAGTTAGCAGGGAAATGCAAATTAAGATCATGATGAGATATTACTCTTTTATCAGAGAGCAGCAAAATATTAAGTAGAATAATTACGATTCTAGATGCTCACAAGGTCTTGGAGAAGCTGTATCTCTAATACCTTCTTAAGACTAAAGTCAAATGACACAGCAGTTCTGGACAGTACTACTACAGTGTGTGGCACCCACACAACACAACAGGACTCAGTGATGAGAAGTAGCAAATGGCTCACACATACAACTTGAAAGGATGCCCAAAGGTTTATTATGCCGAGAGAAAAAGGACAGCCTTGAAAGGTCGTGTACTGTAGAGTTCCGTCTAAAAAAATTCTTTCAAAATGAGAAAACATTCCAATGGAAAATGACGCAGTGATTTCCCAGTTACGTAGGGTGAAGTAAGCATCTCGAGGGTGATGTCTGAAGAGATCAAAAATATTAACAGCAATGATGACTACACAATTCCGCAGATTTAATAACATGCCATAAAATCATACACATAAATCCAGTGTAGAGATAGATAGATATAGAGAGATGAAAGACACTCAAACATTTTTCTGTATTATGTTTGCAACTTCCTATGAATTTCTCTTATTTTGAAGAGTTAAATAAAATAACATTTTTTTCCAATCACTGGGTATGCTATGCTTAGAAATTTGTGTTATAATGATTTCACTTGTGTTTCCTTATTTACTTACTATCTCCAGGAAATAAAATAAAACCACACTGTAAACAAAATCCTGAGGAACAACAAGAAAAGAAAAGAAAAAGAAAGAAAAAGAAAGAGAGAGACTGTAAAACTCTTCTGTTTAGAATATATTTGTTTCCATGAAGGAAGGGTTTGGAGGGTAAGTAATTTAGAAAAAGTCTATAAGACTGATAGAAATATACAATGCATGTTACATAAAAATCATTTGGAAAATCTGGTTTCTCTCATGACTGTCTAAGAGAGTCCCTTTAGACTTAATTTCTTCTCCTTTGCTAGTTATCATCATGTGAAACACTAGGAGAGCAAGAGCAGGATCAGAGTTGGCAATCTGGGAAAGACGATGACGGTCTAAACCCCAGTCCCCCAGTCTCAGCCCACGCTAATACATTCATGAAGCTCACAGCAGTCGATCCTTCTCAGGAGGCCTGCTGTATTGACTTACAGTACCTGACCTACTTTCTAACATAATCTTCCAAAAGAAACCAAAGTTACTCCCAATTCAATGGCTAATAAAGTCTCTGAAAACACACTGGCTGTTTTCAAGGTGAAGTATTCCTTTTATGCAAGCTCACGTTGGGATTAGTATTTAAGTATGACTTAATTATCTCCTTTTTTCACCTCCAGAAGCAATTTGCACTTCATTCTCTCTCTCAAAATGTGAATGCTTATGTACTTATCTCTTTTATAAACAGAGAGCTCTGAAATTATTCAGGTTGTATCTTGTTTTCTTTATTTTTGCTCTAGGATCATTTATATTGGAGGCACCCGAAGCTTACAAGATAAATAAAGGCAGAGGAAATATAGTACTAATTTTCAGGTAATGTGAGTGTTAATAAAAATATTTGCTTGGATTTCAAATGATCATTCAGAATTAAGCATAGGTTCTCCAACTCATAATGGTTTGACTTCAAATCTTTTGACTTGTGAGAGAAACACGTTCAGTGGAAATCATTCTCTAAATTTCAATCCTTTCCCATCAAGCAATAAGCTACACTCTCACAACACTGGGCAGCTCCCTGCCAGCCACGCCATCATAAGGCTAAACAGCAAATACTTCACAGTGCAGCTGGTTGCTAAGCTATGATGTTCACTAGGCTAGAGACATTAAATACAGTTTTAATTTACCAACATTTTGAACTTATACATTTATCACGATGTACCCCAGTGTGAGCTCTAGAGCCCCTAAAGTATGTAGAGCAGACTTTATCATTAACAAGAAAAACACACACAGGTGTCCACAAGACACACTCTATACTGTCCATGTACTTTTGCCTCAACCGAGCACAGATCTTGGTAACAGATTTTGTCTGATGAACATTTCATTGATACTCATATATGTGGTATGACCGGAAAATGCAGGTTCTTTGGTTATGCGATTGTGGCTGCTTTGACTTCCTGAACGGATGCAAAACGTTAACCTTTCAGGGTCATTTTGACTCTGGGGGAGATGCACAGAGTGCACAGAATCAGCTGGGGTGGATAATGTGGATGAGAACACACCGCGATGCTGCAATTCTTCCTTCCCACTGGCCGGCACTTGGCTGCAGCATTCACCGCCTTTATCAATCACACTTCATAAGGACACTTACAAGAGAGGCCTTTCAGAATTGTGTTAGGAAGTGGCAGGATGCTGAAATAAGTATGTTAATAGTGAGTGTTACCACTCAGATCTGGGACAAGACCCAAAAGCCTCATTTGGATGTTGTAGCATACTATGGAAGTATGTACTGTTGAGAGGTGGGGCCTGGTTGGAAGGGACAGAACACTGAGGGCTGACCCAGAAGGGTGGGTCCCTGGGATAAGATCTGGAAGGATACATGCTAGTTCTCCCCCTCCTTGCTCACCTGATTTCCTGTCTGCCATACTCTGAACAGCTTTTCTTCTGCTGGGCTTCTGCCAAGTGCGTCAACCATTGCTGGCTGCCCATGAATGGACTGACACCTTCTGAAATGGTGAGCTAAAATAAATCTTTCATTCCTTAACTCACGGATGTCAGATATTCCGTTCCAGCAGGTGAGCCTTTCATAATGAATAAAGCATGGGGGCATTTCCTTCATTAGCAGAAGCACTAATTGAAGCATTCATTAGGTGAATGTATTATTAGGAGGTGACGCTCATTGGAGGGAGCTGTTTCCTGAGAGCATGGACTTGCCTTTCTGCCTCCTGGATGCCATGAACTGAGTGGCTTTCCTCTGTCTAGAAAATCCTCCATTTTGTTTCTGTCTCAGAGCTATCCTACCATGGAATGATACCTCTAAGTTCTGAGTCAAAATAACTCCTTTCCTCCTGGAAGTTGTACAGGTCAGAGAAGTTTCCCAGGAATTAAGTTGACAAATACAATATTTAATAACTCAATTCCGTATATGTTTATAAGAAAATAATAAATATCATAATGGCCTGACCTCCTCACCAGAAACCTTTGAAAAATTTGTCTTAGTTTGATTGGTGCTTCTGAGATCTTTAAGGCACAGATGAAAGATTTCAGGATCTTCTTAAAATGTAGTTATGATTCAGTGTATCTGGGTTTAGACATAAAGGATGTTTGTCTATGAACTAATATTTGAACACATAATTTTTATTAATTCAAATTATGCTCTGATATGACTAAAAAGTATTTTTGATGAACATTCTACTCAGTAGGAAAGAAAAAGTGTTTAAAAATCCTTGACAGGGCACGACGGCTTGCACATGGAGGCCCAAGGACTCTTGAGTTTGAGGTAAAAACCCTTTGAGCCAAGAAGACGGAGATCAGTCTGGGAAATACAGTGATGCTCAGCGGTAGGAAAGATAAAAACCTAAGTACTTAAAAAATTCAGTCTAACTGACATTAATAAATTAAGTATAAGAGCTTGCCTTGTTGTTTATTAAATACTATTTCTCTTCCTTTTCTTAGGAAGAATATTCTTTCCTATCTCAGTAATATTGGGCTTTGGGATGTGATTTGTTAGAGTCAGTGGGACACTAAGAGGCCAGGCGTAGCTAGAGACTATACAAATACTTTGATGTATATAAAAAGTTTGCATAGCAAGCAAATGCTAACAAAAAGACAGCACCCTAAAAAGTATATATTGGACAATTTTCTATAACCTCTTTCAGAATATAGATACAAAAATCCTTAAACATATTAGCATATAAAACCCCAACATGAAAAAGTAACTCTATGCTATGACTAAATGAGATTAATTTCATATTTTCACCATTAGATCAGTACCAAAAACTCAAGTAATGTAGTGCATCAGTTCAACAGGTGACAAAGGTCAATTATCAACAGAGGAAAAAGATTTGACAAAATCTGCTATCTGTCCATGACAAAACCTCTCAGCAAGGCAGAAATAGAGGGAAACTTTATTAACTTTATTAATAACTGTACAAAATTCAGATGACACATTTAAAATGGAAAGCTAGATGTTTTCCTGGTAAGAAACAAAATACGGATGTGTCTTCTTACAAGTGCTTTGGAACGTCTCAGTGAACGCACTCTCTAGTACAATGAAATTAAGTAGAAGCAAAAGGAATAAAGATTTACTTGGAAACACATGACATAATTGTCTTCGTGCAAAATCTAAAAATGCCAATTAAAATCCTGGTTTTCATAATTAATTATACTGTGGTTGCAGAATGCCTGATTAATATTGATATGAGGCAATTAATTCCATATGTACCAGCAATGAACATGTGGAATTTGAAATTAAAAACAAAACACCCTTCGTATCAGCATCTCCTAAAAGAGGAAATGTTTAAGTGCATCTCTAAACAAATATATACAAAATTTATATAAGGAAATCTAGAAGAATGATGGTGAAAGAAAATAAAGTACTATTAAATATGTAGAGATGGGTTGGGCATCCTGCTCAGTGGTTAAAGCACTTGCCTCGCTAACACAAGGCCCTGGGGTCAATTTCTCAGCACCAGCACCACATTAGCTGAGCATGGTGGTGCACACCTTTAATCCCAACACTAAGGAAGCTGAGGCAGAAGGACTGATTTAATTTCAAGGCCAGCCTGGCCTACACAGTGAGTTCAATAGCAGCCTGAACTACAAAGCAAGATTCTGTCTCTAAATAAAAAGATAAAGATAGATAGATAGATAGATAGATAGACAGATAGATAGGTATTGATATCCATGTTGATAATAGAAAGACCCAATGCTGTCAAGAGGTCAAGTTCTCAACAAATTTGACTTTTAGACTTAGAACAATCCCAATGGAATACCTGTAAATTATTTTGCAGATGTTGGCTAACTGACCAGAGAAGTTTATATGAAGAGGTAAATAATCAAGAACATCCAAGAAATAGCAAAGAAGGAGCCGAAGACTGGCACTACTCACGTCAAGTCATGCAATAAAGCTACATTAATCAAGATAGTGCATTGACAAGAAACAGACAGACAGATACAGACCAATCAAGGGCAAGATGTACACCATAATAATAATAATAATAGATGCACAAAAATATTTTCAGCTGCTACTTACAAAAAGGCAAAGCAACAGAAAAAAGATAGCATTTTCAACAAATGATGAAAAATTCACATCCACATGCAAAAAATTGAACCTGGAAATTCACTTTACGCCTTTCACAAAAAAAAAAAGATCTCACAACAGGCTGCAAACCTCAACATAAAATAAGGGACTATGAATATCTTACAAAATAACATGTGAAAAAATCGAGATGATCTTGTCATAAATACAATGTTTCAAATACAGTATCAAATGAGTTAGCAATGACAAAAATGTGTTTAATGTTTAAAATGTTATCTTTTTGATTTTAAATAAATGTTTTCTGTTTGAAAGCAAAAGACATCAGTTTGATAAGCAGTGCTATAAATATTCATTAGGTTTAAGGTACTGACTAATTATGTTAATTAAACAATCTGCATTTTTACTTATCATCACACAAAAATAAATTATTAATATTTTCATAATTCCTGAGATACTCTAAATTGCATACTGGAAAAAAATTGCTAATTATAGTACATAGGAAGGTAAGAAATTATTGTTGTTTTCCAAATGGAAGTTTATATTCAAATAAGATTTTACAGCTCATGGGTAACCCAAATCACCATCAGTGCTGCCTATATTTTAAAAATACTATTCAAATTAATGCAACAAATAAAACTTTCACTTTTCTGTTAGATTTTGATTTCAGAGTCTACAGAAAACTAAAGCAGCTGGTACTTTTATATTAAAATATTGGATATTTTCTTTTTAATAAGAAATGTTTTATATTTTTAATAATAGTTGATTTTTTATTATTTATGCTATTCCTTAATGGTTCATTTCTGCCTAATAATACCTGGAATATCTCTATAGTTCAATATATTTTCAACTTTTACTTGGAAGTTTTTAAAAAGTAGATTTTAAACCCAATACTTGGTAGACTGCCAGCCAAACTTCTGAAATCAGTTGCTATGGTGATTCTTTTTTATTTTTTCTCTTCTTCTGGGTCTAATTAGAACATCACACTTTATAGCATATGCAGGATAATAGTACCACTCATAATTCCTATACCAGATTCTCACTGCTCTATAATTAAAACATAACATTTAAGACCAGTAGACTGGGAATACATTTGAATCGTTGTAACACATAATAAAAATAAGCAGGGCTTTGTAAAAGAAATCATTCTTAAATAATGAGAGCCAATGTCAAAACGTAGGTTGCTTTTAGGACTTGTTCTTTTTATTGTTTATTTATGCTAAGTAATGAAAAAGTTTTCCTTTATCTACATAGTCTCTGAAACTAAGTCAGACTCTTGATTCAGTATTACTGAAATAAACAGGACTCCTAAAATCTTAAAATTATTTGTCAATTGACTCTCCAGAAAGAGCCTTCTGAGAAATGTTACTGTCTAGAGGCTTATGATTACTTCTACTTTTATATCTCAAATAGAAGAATGACACAAAGTATATTTTCCAGTACACTTCTGTTACTCACAGTACATCATAATTTCCAAAATAAAGAAGCTCCTAGAAACAGACAATATTTTTGAACCTGAGTCCAAACCATTAAAAAAATAGCTAGGAACAAATTGATAGTTTATGAACTACAAATACATATGTCATAAGAAGATATATTGCCAGTATTACAAAGCACAAAAGCATACTGTCCTGTCTGTGTGATAGAGTTATCTGATACTCCAATGAAAATCTCAGAGACTATACAAGAATTTCATATATTCCTTTCTCCCCATTTTATTGATATGTATATATGTGAGATATAAGGTTTTTGTTGAACGTGAGTATTTTGTGAATATCTGTATCTATATCTCTATATATATCATCAAGAAATCTTAACTGATTTGTAGTCTTATCTGAAATTTTGCAGAAGATATTTAAAAGTAAAATAAATTTCTTATAAATATAAAATCCAAGATTGACCCAGTATTTTTATTTGGTTTATACATAATTAAAGTGGATATTATAGTAAACACTATCCATAATACAAGAAACAAATAGCAACGCAATAGAGAATATGTATCTCTGTGTGTTTATGTATGTATGTTTGTATGATATACACATATGTGTTGATTTATCTATTTACATTTATGACTTAAAAATATTTGGCTCAGAAGTGGTGTAGCAACGTGGACAAAGCAATCGATCGTAATTCGTAGTATTTGAGTAATAACAGGACCAGTTTTGTTAGTGCTATGAACTTGGACAGATCTTAACTACCCTGATTGATAACTTTATCCATAAAAGTCACTGTCATCTGTCCTACTTACCTCTGAGGGCTTTTGTAAATATCAAGTGAAAATTAGCAAATGAAAGGACTTTGAAAGGTAAAAGCTGTACACGAGTGTGAGATCTTATTATTCCAAAGTTGTCCTTGATATTTCACATTGGTTTTCTAGAAGCAAGTAACAGAGAACTGTAATCTTCCACCTCCTTTGAGGCAGGCAGTTAGGAAGTAGCTGCAAGCTAGAAAGGTGAGAGGCCTGGGGAACTGAAGACAGCAGAAATACTACAAGAAACACTAGCCCACAAACATTTGCTCCGGGGGAGATATGAGCTCATTAGTAGCTCATGAATACAGAAGCCCAAGGAATCTGGGAACACACATGCACATGTAAAATACCCTAAAAAGCATATATAGCAAAATTAATGTAAAGTCTCTACACATAAGGCTCATACATATGTACTGAATCCCATGCAGCCAATTTAAAAGGGATCATGCGAAGACACCAGAATGGAAATATGAGTTAAAAATCACTGGGTCGTTCCTGCCCAAGAAATCTCCTAGGTTACTTCACTCAGTATTCTCTCCTAGGTAGAGTTTTTATTCTTCTGTTCTTTGTTTCTAAACACAGGACATATATACATACCATCCTTTCTTTCTCATTATAAGATGTAAACTGATACAGAAACAGTACTCAATTATGAAGTTACTAGAAGTTGTATTAAAGTACTTTGTTGGTGTTTTTCCTTGACAATTTATAATCATCTCATTTATGATAAAATCATACAAGATTGAACTATGCTGCATAGTTTTACAAGATTATAAGAATGAACATAGGTTGTGTTTATTCTGAGTTTTATTTTTTACAACAGTTTCATACATAGCTGATGAGAATCCCCATTGGGAAACCACTTTATCTATTTTACATCTACTCAGATATATTATTTGAGTATTCCTTTATAAACTTATCAACCTGATCACTTAGTCCGTAAAATGACAACCCCATGAAATGCGTCAAGTTGTAGAGATCCACAAACCGGCCCCACGTAAGTTAACCGATACATATTTTGCTTTTTTTCCCAAAAAAATAAATGTTTCTCATGTGGTAAATACTTGTTTCCATACTATCTGTCTCCAAGTACACTGGTTTTCCTCCAGGTTCATCCCAGTCACTTTATCCATATGTAGAAAAATCCATCAAACAGTTTTAAATAAATTCTGATTCCAAATTAATATTGAGAGAAAGAAAGGAATGCATTTAAATAGTAAAGGGACCTTACCTGAGTCTGCTACTGAGATATATCAACACTGTTTCTCGTTAATGGACACAGCCTACTGAGCAAGATTACGCAAGATAATGGATGAAGAGAGTTCACAGAACACTTCTACTTACTGCAAATGGAAGTAGTTTCATCGGAGTTATCAGCACAATCATTCACAAAATCGCACAACCTGTCCTCTGCGATGCAGTGCCTGTTAGCACACGTGAATTCTTGAGCAGTACACGTCCTGTCTGGGCTAGGTAAGGGCGAGCAATCCTGGAAGGAAACATCATCCACAGCTACATCTCCTATGTAACTGACACCACGTTTCGCCCGGAAGACAATCTATAGAAGGACACAAAAACAAAACAAAATACAAGCAAAAGCTAAAGGAAAGCCAGTGAGAATTTTAGCTGTCAATCAGAAGTTAAAAAAGAGACCAAGGAGCAAACCTAACATATCAAGTTTCACTGCGATAGGAAAAAAAAAAAAAATTCTTCCAGAACACAAGTGACCCACGAAACCATGAGGTGCATTGAAATATTCAGGACCCTCAACACCAAAGAACGTAAGAAGCAACTTCACTGCCTGATATCTGTGGTTAGAATATGTGTGTAGAAAATTAACAGAGTCACCGACCCACAGTTGCTGCCTCTGAGAGATTTCAGATCTAAAAAAAGCCTGTTAACTTCTCACACTGCCATCACACACAGACACATCAGGCTTATCAGTTCACCCAAAGTTTGAAGGAAGAAGATCACTGGTGCAACCTCATTTTTTAAAATTAAATTCTTGCCATTTCTCATATATGGTCACCAAAAACTTGAAAGTCAAGAAATTAAACCTCAACACGAAGAATTACTATTTTTACTTTGCCACATTGTTGGAATGGAAATGATTTTGATCTACCTTTGATTATGGTATGGGATGAAGACATTCCGCCTGTGTCTTACCTTTGGACATTTCTCATTTATATGAAACTCAGTAGATCAGAAATGATTTTAAAAATTACACAAAATTAAAATTTTTAAAAAATTTACCTTTTGTTTGTAATACTACTACTTTTGAAATAACGATGGTCACTTACAGAATGTATAAAGTCACATTTCTTTTAGATCTGTAAGTGAAATTAGCATTAACTTTCGATTATATTTCATTGCAAGATATATTAATACAGGAAATGTTTCAAGCAAATTTATAACAATTAGAGATGAGCAAACAAGAGGTGAATTTTTGGACAAATATTTGCTATTCCAACCTTCTAAATATATTTTTACCAATGACAAAAAATTATTTTTTAGGAAGCAACTTTTTTCTCAAAATCAGATACAATTTCATATTATTGTGTGAAGGTGTTTTATTTTAAAGACTAGAAAACTTGCAACCATGCCTCTCACATTATCAAAGGAAAATTGTAATAGTCTTCAAATGTTTAATTTACATGAAAAAAAATTTTATAGCAGACGAGGAAGAAAGCACTGTAAAATAGAAAGGAATTACAGTCACTGAAAAGAAATTGAACTAGAAAGAAAATAGAAATTAGAACTTTCTCATAGGGATATTAAGCATTGGCACAATACTGATGGCAAAACAAAAGATTATTATTTGAGTTAACTAAATATATATGTGACACATAGCCTTATGAGGTGGAAATCCAACAATAAATATCATGCAATCAATTTTATGGTTTCCTACCAATACAATCTCAGTGCTATGCCTGCTATGTTTAGATGATCAAAATATTATTTCTCAATGTTCTATTTTCTATAGAATTCCATAAATGATAATACTGAATGTGATTGAATATTCTCAATTAAAAAGAAATCATACTATCCCATTTTTGGTTTAGGCAGGACAGCATGTGGATCATATATTTTAATAAAAGCGGAAGGGTGAGAGACCATAGCAGCGAAGGTTAGATGGCCTATCTGTTTTTAAAGTCTATTTCTACCATTGGGTAATTACATAATGAGGGTAAGTTATCTAACTTTTAGGCATTTCTGTATTGCAACCTATAGAATGGAGAATTAAATTTTAAAGTATTCATTTCATTGAATTATTGTAAACAAAGTAAATATACTACTCAAAAAGTATTTAGTAGTTAATAAATACTATCTGTGTGATCATTTTATTATGAAATTATTATAGTTACTAATTTTGTTTAAATTTAAGAGTTCACAAAATATAGGCAAATATCCAAGGAACGCTTCAGTAACCAATTTTTAAATCATACTTTTGCTCAAGAATTAGAGGCTTTCTTCATGCAGTAGAAAAAAGGAAGAGTATAGTAAGAACAAAAGAATCTCGAACAATGCGCTGACTCGTGGCTGTATCTTCCACGCTTTTAAGTGGAAGCATGAGAGGTGTGCATTATGTTTTTAATGGGGAATGAGTGAGTCACAGGGAAAAGCAAATGTTCAACAAGCAGTAATATTGAATTTTAAGTTTCAAGCAATATGAGTACTGTTCTTTGTAGTCAAATTCAATATGGGAAAGTGAAGAAATTTAAGAGAGCTTAATCAATAATTTATGTCATTTGCTCCAAACCCCCTTATGTTATTTTAAATATATTTTTATAAGAAAAACATTCTATGTACACAGAACCAGTTAAGAATGCATGTCCTCTGGTGGATGCCTAGAACTGACAGGAACAGATCTACTTTTTTTTTTTTTTTTCAATACTGGGGTCGAATCAAGGAGTCTCCATACTCAGCTATATTTCCAGCCTTTTTCGATTTATTTTCAGATAAGGTCTTACTAAGTTTGCCCAGTTTAGCTCAAACTTGTATTCTTCCCACATAATCCTTCCACGGTACTAGGATGACAGACATGCGCTATTAATCCTAGCTCTTCCATTCATTCTTGATGAGGATTCTTCTTGCCTCAACTGAAGGACCATGGAGGTTGAACAGGCCTAACCCTTTCAAATAGTAAATTTCGTACTGTATGGAACATTAAACTGCTAACCAATATTTACTTCTTTACGTTTATTTTCACATCAATGTCTTCAACAATGTGCAAATGAGCCCCCAAAATGTATATCCCAATAAGGGGGGGGGAAGTAAATGGAAAAAAGAAATCACACTGTCATTTTAAGAAATTGGGCAGAATCATGTCTCCGTGTTTTACACAATTATACTATATCCACTCTACGTTTCTACTGGAGTTGAAAGAGGCTGCCCTATCAGAGAGCCTGGATGGTGGTAGACAGAGTTACTGAACATTGACTGCCAATTCAGTTAATTTTACAGCGCACAGAAAAGCCTGGAAATAGAATTACATATCGGGATCATTTCCCTTTTCTTTTGAGAAAATGGTTCAAGTTCATACTATTAAGCTCCAGGTAATGAACATTCAGAAGAAACGTTTTTCTACATGAACGGCGCTGGTTTCTTACTCTGCTTACTCAAATCTTAATAACTAAGTTTCATCTTCCAAGCAAAATCCCAACAATCCTGTGGCCCAGGTAGCTCTTGTTTTTATAATTACCCAGAAAAATAAAACTCATAAAAATACCTTGGCACATAATTATTTTCAGTGCTGATATTTTAATCTTCTACCTAAATTTTCCTTTCTTTTTAAAATATTATTCCTTACCTCCTACTATTATTATGACCTGTATAAAAACAACTCTAGAATCATGCAATAGAATCTGATCGAAAAATTTGGATTTACATAAATTACTTGAAAGAAGTTTCAAATGCGGAACGTGTTTTCAAAGACAGCCTTTTAATCATATCTGAGAAAATTTCGTTTTAGTCCCTGTGTATAGTCTAAAACCAAGGAAGGTGCTCTTCACATGAAGGAAACCGTTCTTCATTATGTGAGATACTGATTAGAGCAAGGAGGAAGCTTATCATTCAAGTTCAATGTTATAAGAAATTCGGCTGTCTAATTAGGTGGAGTTAGGGCTTTGTAAAATTGTAAATTCCTTGTGGAAAATGTCAGATGGAGTGTTAAATGTTGTGTATTCACCCAGCAGATCAAATTACCAATGAGAGGACCTGAAACTTATGAGTGGGAGACACAAATTAATGTGAAAAAGGTTAGCAAATCCATTACTACTTGGATTACAAACCTGAGTATATGAGCGAATGCCAAGAAACACCTCTACTTTCCTCCACTGTGCACCTTGCTGTCCAGTTTGGGCCCATATTTTAGAGGTAACATTGCCACTCCTGATGAGTACCTGCGGGGATGAACAATAGTCATTGAAATATTGTGTCTTCATAAATTTTAACCATGTGGAATTTCTATAGGGATTTAAAGAAATTTAATAACCACTTAAAGTCCCTGAGAGAAAAGTGGAGACTTTTTTTCATTAGATGTCTTTGTTTTCTATTAGCAAGATACAGCACTGTGTCCCTGGAATACCCCACAAGCTTTGCATAGAACAGGCATGCATAAATACCTGTCAGCCAAGTCTTAAGTCAGGTCTCCTGAACACCATTTTACTAAGAATTCTAGCTTTATAAACGCCGGGCAGTAGTAAAGGTTGATATATTATTAACTAACATACACAGAGTTGAATCAAAAAGTATAAAATTACTAAGTAAAAAGCTCTCTCAAGAATGACTTTTGTCATCTGGTTGATTTCGGCGGGGCAGTGATCCTACAATGTTAATCCATTTGTCTGTGACAGCACAGACCTGGCACCGAGTCACACTGTAGCAGCTTCCTGCCTAAGAGCCTTGAAGACAAAACACTTCTGTTAGTATTTGTAGTTTGGATCTTAAGGACTACTCCCCAAGGATCCACAGGTTCATCCGCAGTAGCACTGCTGTGTGGTAGTGGAGCTTTTAAGAGGCAGGGCTTAGTGAGAGGTCTTTAGGTCACTGAGACTAGAACCTTGAAGAGGATAGTAGGACTCAGCCTCATTTACTAAATTCTTTCTCTTCTGCCTCCACAAAATAAGCAGTGGTGATCGAGTGGCACCATGCCTTGTGGGCACCCCAAAGCTGAAAACAGAAGGGCCAACCAAACAGAAACTGGAATTTCCAAAATCACGATCCAAAATAAATCTTTTAAAAGTTGATTACCTCAAGGTTTTTTCTTTTCTGTTTTTTGGAACAGAAAGTTGACTAAGATAGTACTCTTCCTCCAAAGTAGAAATTGGATTAGTCTTACCAGAAAAGCAATCCTGGCTTTATTTTTTTTTCCAGACTGATACAAAATGAGCCATCAAAAGTGTAGCAGAAAACAGGAGAAAAAAACGAAATGGTTTTGCTTATAAAAATAATTTACTAAGACAGTTTATATAGTTCATAATATTACTTTTCAAATATACTTTATACAACTAAAGGATTATTCAACTGGGAGCTGCGAAAGTTTTGGCTTTCAATAGTTAAAATAATTTTAATGGTACTAACTTTTTTGTAAAAATTAAACTCACATGAAATAATTTTATATCCCTAGAGTTTTGTGAGTAGTATGTTGCTGAAAAATATCAAATCCTTTATCCATAAAATTCAAAATAGTTCAAAAAATAATTCAACATATCATTAAAAATCAGGAAAACATAATTTCTTACCAACAAAATAATTTTTGAAGGACAATGAAAAGAATTCATACAAAATAAGGAATATAAAGTGAGAAACACTGTGATTAATATATTAATATATCAGTATTATTTTATTCAGCTGTGCATAAAATAAAGATCATATGGACTATCATTTTACTCATTTGATAATTAGTTCCTTATACAATTTAAATATTAACAATATTAACTTAATAATTTTTCATCCACAAATAAAAACACTTTTCTGAAAAATATAGATATATTTCAAAATATTAATCTCAACCAAAAAAAAACAGGTAACTAACTTTTGACTAATAAAAAAATCTGTAGTAAATTATGTTTATTGTTATGCCTAAGACAGATTTGAAAAGACAACAACAAACAAAGTATAAGGTATGCTTCTAGATTTTTTAAAACACACACAGACCCATATATACACACATACATACTTTCAAACAAATTTTGATTAGAATTCTCACCTATCATAAGAACCAGTACTTCACAAAAGCTATAATCTCAGATTAGATATAATACTCAAACTAATAGAAATAGCAATTACATACCTGCTACTGAAGTAAAATCCTGCTATAGACTTTACTCAATCACATCATTTTTAAAAGTCTAGTGAAGCACTGGCTATTGTCTATTTTCATTTGGTAAGAAACTATTTTAATACCATTCCATTACCTAGTGTGCATTTTCCTAGAGAAAATTCAGAAAATGCTATTGCCTGAGCAGTACCTGGAGCGAACCCACAGTGGCACCATTCATGTAGGTCCAGAACACCAAGGTGCATTTTGGTCCCGTGAGTGAAATAAGAGGAGTAAGGATGTCGGCTGTGTCTCCAAATTTCCCATTGGAACTATCGGCATACAGGTACCATCCAGCTGAAGTATTTCTGGAGAAAGAATAAAATCATAAAACATGGCAGAGTTTGTCACTGGCCATGTTTTATTATTCTATATATTTCAAAAAGTATAATGTCTTATAGCATAGTTTTTAACCTTCATCAGAAGTAGTAATATTATTTTGATTCTGAATTCATGGCTCTTGTAATAATATCCATTTATACAATGTGTAAAAATCATGGCACAGGCTAAATGGTCAAATATACACCAATATGATCTTTTTAATAAATAATAATACTGCAAGTATCCTTGTATCTGTATTCAGAGCTTATGTTCACGTGGCTAAAACAAGCCCCCAGAGCAATGAATATATTTAGAAGTCTTCAAAGAAGGAGAAAAATAAATAAGGCATGAAAACAGGAACAAATCTAGTCTGTAGCTCAGCCCATAGGTCTAAAAGGCTCTCGATTCAAATTTATTCTCTCTACCCAGTTCAATTTCACTTCAGGATATTTTAATAACCTTGTAGATAATTTTAAAATGTATTTTTTCATTCCCTGTCCAATATTAAAAATGAAAAATAGAATGGAAACAATTAAATGTCAATGTACTTTTGCTATAAAAGATGAAAAATTTCACCCTCTCCTTACGAATTCAAAAAGTTAATAAAACACTGAAGACACATGGAGTTTTACGTAGCTTTTGAAGATTTAAATAGCGAATGACTCTTCAGATTTTTGATTAACTTGACTTTTTGTCACTTTTTATCCTAAGTATGTTATATATTATAGAGTTTATACTACCTAGTCATGAGAAACATTTCATTTTAAAATGTTTCTTTTTTTAGCAATGTGAAATATTAATATCAAATAGATGGTGACGTAGATAGCAAGATTCATCCAGTCATCATATATTTATTGGGTACTTAGTCTCAAAGACTTGCCAGTGGCTGTCCAAGACACCGGGAACATGATGGTCTGCAAAAGACTAAGCCGGGTTTGTCCTCTGGCTTTGTTATTTACGAGGTAGGCGATTTGGGGCAGAGCATTTAACACCTCTGAACATGTCTCCACACTGTATAAAATATATAGTTATTCTTAGAATTGGGAAGAAAAGATGAGGGATGTCTAATACCGTACCTGGAGTTCTTTATAAACAAAGTAAATGGTAGTCATAGTCACGTATATGTTTAGATCATTAATTGTTTCTAATAAAATAGAGTTTAGTGTCCTGAAAGCCACAAAGGTATGATTTACGATTACTTCTAACAGGTAAGATTATGAATTTGTCTGAATTGTATCTCACTGAAAAAGCACTTTCAGTCTTGTTCTCGTATATATTCTTAAATATCCCAATATCCCAGGGACACCAAGAAGCAAGATGATAAACTTATACATCCTGATATACAAGAAAAGCAGTGAGAAACAGGCATATTTCTACATGGGTATGATTTATCCAATCTATGGATATTTCTTTTAGCAAGGTTTAGGATCACTGTAATTAATTTCACAATTTTTTTCAACAACATGGTATCTGCTCTCAAAGAAATTGGGTTGTACTCCTGAAATATAGCTTGAATTACCCATTCTACTCTGATTTAAGCCAAATCCTTGCCAGCTCTTTCCTAGAATAATTATCTCCTTATTTTTCTTTCCCACTTATTCTATTAATTATACAGCACTAAAGATGAGATATTCACATACGTGCCTTCAGAGGACATCAGATACTCTACAGAACAAGCACAGCAGAAATGACCACAGCTAGCAACAGTATTCCACATAAAATATTGTCATCTCTCTACCGTCCTTCAAATTCTCTGTTCTCATATAGATCAGAAAATGGAATGTTTTAGACAAACGTACCTACTTTCTCACAAAACACATCTTGAATCACATCATAAAAGTTTTTAAGAAAATTGTGCCCATGTTTTCAGGTGTTGCAAAAGCAAAGATCTGAGATAATATAAGCATGGCATGTCAAGTCATTATTAAAATACTTTATGTATTTTGTAGTTTTAAAGAAAGTCAACTACTCTCATAAGAAAATCAGCTTCTGAAGTCCTACCTACAAGTTATTTAATTAAAATTCTGTAAACTGTCTTAGCTGGGGATCTCCTGAGTTTCCATCCTATTTAACGTTGTCGGGAAAATAATCACCCTGGGCGGCAGAGCCAAGCTGGCACCATCGGAGGATTGCTTCCTCATGAGCTTGGATAGAAAACTGAGAGTAAAGGCGGTCCCTTTAAGGGTCAGCTTGGCAGAAGAAAGGAACTGCCAAATCCGCAGGGCAGAAAAAACCCTAAGAGCATCCGGGTGAGCGCAACTTGCCAGGGGCCTGGAGCAGCTGAAGGAGGCAGCCAGGGCCATCCCTTGGATCTCAAGCCGTGTGCATCTGAGGCGAAGTTCAGCCATGAGAGCATCCTAGAAGGTGCCCGAGAATCTCGTGGCTGTGTGAGACTGACAACAGGGGTCTCGGCCACAGTGTGCCAGGGCCAGTTGGGTTGCTGGAACAAAGGTCCTGCAGCTGCGAGGCATCTGAGCTTAGTCACTGCGCGCTGGAAGTGCAGCGCAGGAGTCACAGGCTCCCTTGGGGGCAGCCCCAAAAGCACAGCTTGCTCACCCAGGAAATGGCCAGGAGAGGGAAATGAAACATGAGTCCTTCTGAAAGAACTGAGCTCAAGGAGAGCAAGCCTAAGATAGCAGAGGTCTCATCTCCGCGCCTCCACAGCCCAGGAGCTGTGAGAAACACCTTCCTGAGGAAAATTTGCTCCCACAAGGAAACACGGGGTGCATGCAGCTGCTTCCTAGGTAGATTCCCAGCTGTCATCCAGACTGTTAAGATTTATGCCAAATTTACATGACGTGCTGAAGCCAAAAGCAGAATTTGGGTGGGAAATTTGGGAAGCCACAGCTTTCCGCAGAATGTACCCATTTGCAATCTTTTCTCCATTTTTCTCGTGAACCACACAAAACAAGGCAAGAACATAAGAAACAGCCTTCCCGGGTAGCAAGGGCTGCTGGACAAAGACACGCAGAATGAATCGAGACTGCTCTGCGATGGGAAAAGAGCTGAAAGAACCCACTTAAAGGAGCATTAGAAACAGTAGTAATTAAGTTACATTTCTAAAACTCATATTTCATTACCTTTTAAGCAAACAATATATGACTAACCTCTCCTTCAGCTTGCTTGGTTCCATGTTTTCTGTTGTTTATCTTAATATACTTGGTTTACATTAAGCATAAAAAGTGTAATTATCTTTTACTTTTAAACACATATTTTGTTTGAACTCATTAACTCTCATTATATTAGTTACAAGTGAAAAAAACAAAGGGTCCTGCTCCTTCTTATTTCTAGAGGATTATGGATGTGTTTTGGGAGTAAAAAAAAGCAAACAAGTAAACAAGTAAATTCAGAAGTTGGAAAATTTGCTATGAGGAACCAGAAAGCATATAATTTACACCTTTTATACCTTTACATTCTGCAAGGTGTGAAATCTTTATCATAACTACTTAACTCTGGTTTTGAAGTGCAAAGATCTATCTATCTATCTATCTAACACACACACATATATATATGCATATTTATTGATCATGTTCCAATAAATTGGTGTTTCTAAAAATAGGCATTATGCCAGACTTGGCCCACAGGACAGAGCTTGTGAATTCCATTTCCATTATGTGAACTATTGCTGTGATAATTATATATATATATATATATATATATATATATATATATATATGACACAAAATAGGAGATAAGCAAATTCCCTTATGATTTCTCACAATATATTCTCAAACTGACACAGAAAAGATAAATGCAGGAATTCTCAGAAGAAAGGGAACCACAAGACGACGGGCCATATCTTTGCCTACATCTTGGTTGATTACCAAATTGCCCAATAAAGCAAGAGTAGAAGCCACATGTATGAATAATATATATTAGAACCTACACACTACAGAAAAAACGGTTCATGGTTTAAACACAGGCAATTAACTCCTCGTTACATTAACACTACAGAGTGCAGTCACTATATAATTTATTATTCACAATATTCAATTTTTTAATTAAAAGCTGCTAAGAAGTAGCTGAAATAAGCAAGCACGGGAGACACTAAAAATCCTCTAAGTGGTATTGTCTCAGACTGATCAAAGATATTACATAAAGATACATTCAAGAATAAAGGAAAATGTGTTTGAAGAAAATGAAAGAAATGTGCTATCAATGAATATGCAATAGAACAGCTAGAGGGTAAAAACAGAAATCCAATATAATAAAATAGAAATTCATTTTATAAAATGTAATTGAAAATTTTCCCTACCCACAAAAATGTAAGTGGGACCAAAAGTAGATTGTATATGGCCAAAGCAGCAATAAGTCAGTATAAGAATATATCAGTAAAGATGAATCCCCCCAAACTCCTGAAAGATGGAAAAAACTGAAAAACACCTCAGAGACCTGTGACACAATATGAAATGATATAATATTAATATAATTGGAAGTGTAGAAACAAAGAAGAAAATGTTTTAAGTTAATGGCTGAAAAACTCCTCAAATTAAGCACACATTGAAAAATCTTTATGTTATAAACAATAATGAATCAGACATAAAGAGTAAAAGGTGATGGCAGACACAGACAACAGCCACTGTACACAGAGGAAAATCCACACACACACACACACACACACACACACACACACACACACACACACACACACAAACAGGGAAGTCTCATCTGAAACTACAGAGGACACCACAATGACAAGTTCAAAATGTTGGGGGAAAAGACCAAGAAACAAAGATTTTCTGGTCTACTGAAGCTATCTTTCAAAATTGGAGGGGAATGAAACACATTTTCAGATATACAGAGAGAAAGGGAGACAGAGAGAGAGAGGAGACAAGATGAGGTGAGATGAGAAGAAAGAGGAGAGAGAGGAGGTGATAGGAGATGAGACTAGGAGACGGGGGAGAGAGAGAGAGAGATACTACAAAATAGGCTACTGGAAGGTCCTCAGAAAGACAAAAAAACAACAAAGGTACATTCATATCTAACAAAAGGAGTGTGTGTGGGGGGGTATGTGTACATATTATCCACATATTTTATTTGCAAATTTAATGAATATTTAATATCATATATATAGTATCTGGCTATTTTTCTCTCTTAACCTTACATGTAGGCACATGACTGAGCAAAGTAAAAATTATACTAGTAACACAATTGATCACAAAATTATAACAACACATCTGGCTAATAGTGTATCTAAGTGTAAAATATCTTACAACAATAACAGCAAAACTTGGTGACTATAAATTAAAACAACCATCACTAAATTGCTTATATTTTACAATAAAAAAGTTACTAGTAATACTAGTTATGTTTAAAAATTAATATTTTTGTACTAATCTGTATCACTGAAATTTCAGAAAATAATAAGTAGGAAGAATACAGGAAAATTAATTTTTTATTCTAAAACCAATAAAAGTAAAAAGGACAAAGGAAGACTAGTAAGAAAAAAATAGTCCAGCACTAAAACTTAATACAAGAATGACAAACATTAAACATAAATGAATTAATATGCTATCAAAAACAGACTAAGAAGGAATTGTGTTTCTATAAGAAATGTGTCTTAAATACAAAAAATAAATGTGACTGAATATAAACACAAGAAAACCATAAAATAAGAAAGCTATCATAACTACATTAATTCCAGACATAATAGATCACAAGACTGAAGGTACTACTAAAAATAAAAAAATACTTTATAATTGCAAAGACTTGAACATATCTGGAACATATCAAATGTAAATGTGTATTTCATTAAGATAAAATGTCAAAATGGATAAAGCCAAAATCAACATACTAAAACAAGGTGGAGACTATTCTACAATCATAATTATATATACTAACAAGCTAAAAAACAAGTAGATAAAATCAGAGAGAACTTGTATCATTTAAACGATACTATCATCCACTTTCACAGTGGAATTTATGGAATATTTTGTTATAATTCAGGCGTGGTGGCACCAATCCAACATGGCTCTGGCAAGCTGAGGCAGAAGTATCTAAATTTGGACTCTGACCTGTGTAACTTAATGAGATCCCATCTCAATATAAAATTTAAAAAATAATAAAACAAAACAAAACCCCCACAAAATGTAAAAGTCTGGGATAGAACTAAGAATAAAAGCCCTGAGTTCAATTTTAGCAACATAAAACAAAATAAAACACAAAACCTAACACACATTATTTTAAGGACACATGGAACATTTACTAAAATTTATGCAGACATAAATTGTTTGAACAATTTCAAACCACAGATGACATTTTGTGAATATCTTCTTAGAACTCCATAAATAAGAAAATAAAATATTTTAACTTCGAGGTATTGAAAAACATGCATCAAGCATTGTGAGATGTATCTAAATTAGTGCTTAAAGAGAAATGTGTCCCAGTGAATGCTTCCAGCAAGAAAACGATTAATATCAACAAACTGGTGAAGTGCAAAGCCCTTTAAACTTTAGTCATTCATGGAGACCTCAAAGAACAACAAAAATGTAGGCAAAATACATTTATCAGACTCGGGAAAATATTCAAAGCAGTACATCACCCAAGCAAACGTCCAATCCAGGAGAAATTCACATTCAAAATAAGAGGATAACAGGTAATAGCGGGCAGGAGGAATGGCTCAGCAGTTAAAGCGCTTGCCTAGCAAGTGCTAAGTACCCTAGTTCGATTCTCCAGCACCACATAAACTGGGCGTGGTGGCGCACGCCTGTAATCTCAGCACACGGGAGGCTGAGACAGGAGGATTGCCCTGAGTCCAAGGCCAGCCTGTGCTCCGAAGTGAGTTCAGGACCAGCCCGGACCACAGAGTAAGACCCTGCCTCAAAAAACGAACAACAACCAAAAAAAGAAAAAAAAAAAAAACAGCTAATATTGTTGCATTTCCATTAAACTTCATATCCCTTCTATCCTGAAATTGCACTCTTAGACTGGAGGAGGTGATACCCAAAGTCCAAATCCCTTTTCCTAAACATAGCAGATTCTACGTGTAAAACCTGCCTAGAGCTGCCAGAAACAGAGATTTATGTATTGCCGAAGTGGATCTGACACACGGAGACATAGCAGGCCATGCTTAGGACAGCCACAGAAAGATTAAGACCCACAGTTTTCTGGGTTAAGAAATTACAGATGTACACTACTAATCATCTAATCTAAGGAAATGCTGAGATGGCCTTTATGAAACTAAGGTGTCAAAACGACATAAAATCAGGGAACTGAAAGAATAACAGAGGTCTAGGTAAAAACGTATTCAGAAAAGAAATGAAAACAATTAAACCATATGGGCTGATTCCAAGGCACAGAGTATCCCCAGATAACTATCGAAGATTCCTTTGCTGAACAAGAATGGTCTACAAAAATAGGAAACGATGACCAGTTTTTCAACATCCAGTTTAAAAAAAAACATAAGACATTGAAGAAAGCAGAAAACATAACAATTCAAAGTAGGAAATAAAATGGTAGAAACCATGCCTGAAGAAACATCGACATGAGATGTACTAGACAGACTTTAAGGCAGCTATCTTAGATGTGCTCACAGACCTACATAGGGAAAATGTGGACACACACACACAAAAGAAAAAAAAAACTGATGATAATATCAATGAGGTAAAAATAGAAAGTCTGGAGTTAAAAAACAGAATAGCTACATTAAAAACTCATTAGAGTGACTGAAAAGTAGACTTGAGAGGGCAAAGAATGCATGCAGAGACTTGAAGACATTCAACATGAATCCCCAGTGTGAATGACGGGGTACAAAGAGGGGCAGCGGTCAGCTAGAACGGGTAGGGCCACTGAAAAAGGGGAGAGCACAGATGCTCACTAATTCCCCAAACCCGATATCTCTAATGTGCCAAGGAATTTGGAATTTGTGCATATACAAATTTTAAAAAATTAAAGAAACAGAACTCCAAGAAGTTGTAATGCAGTGTGTTGTCTCCAACTGAAGCAATATAAAAAGACTTCATATTTTTCAAGCTTCAGAGTGAGATAATATGTGCTTAAAGAATCTTCAAGTATTCTATGTTTGGTAAACATTGCTCAAAATATTTAAAGTTATCAAGATTTGTAAAATTTAATGAAGAATTTGATTTTAAGCCAGATAGATTATCGGCTATATGAAATAGAAGACTTTGAGTTCTTGTAAAGAGAAAATAAAAATATTAAAATTCTAAAATCTAAAGAGCGAGGACAAAAAGAAAGAAAAGTAATCTGAACTGGATGATATCAATAGGGCTGATACATAGATGCATTTGGATTGACAGGAGGGGAAAAGGTAAGGAAAAAGGAAGAAAGGGCAGAGAAGGAAAGAGAGAAAATTATCTGAGGACATGTTAGTATGATATTTTCTAAAAATGTCCAGAGACATGAGTCTACAAATCCAAAAAGCTCAACAAACTCCAAGAGGCATGCTGTTAAAATAAACACCACCAAAGCGCATGAAAATCAAACTGTGAAGAGTCAAAGATAGTCGTGAAAGCAACAAGAAAAATGTACCTCGTATCAATAAAATGGAAAAAAAAAACGTTAACTCATTACTTGTAAAAGACTCTTAATGATCCACTTAGTGAATCCTCCATCAGAAATGTTGTAGGCCAGAAGATACAGGGCTGATATACGTATACTAGAAAAAGAAAACAATTCTAGCCACAAGTCTATAATGGAGCAAAGAATCTTCCAAAAAGAACAGATATGAAGACATTCTCAAATAAAAATCAAGGAACTGGATGATCTTTATATTTGTGTAAAAGAAGTAATGAAGATTGGAATGAAAGCCTGTTAGATCCAACTTGAAGCTGCTTATTATCACTTTCATTTGTAAATTCAATTTTTATTGTTTTCTTCCTTCAGGTTCAGAACATTTAATTCATGAAAATATAAATATAGGCTAATGTGTACATAGTTCATAGTGATATAAGTTGTGGTGTCTATAAATGAAGGTAATTGATGAGTATGCATAGGGGAAAGATTCCTACAAAAGACTAACTAAATTTGGATTGATCAAATCACATTGTTAACACATGAAATACAATTATATATCAATTGCCTTTGTAGTATAATTAAATATAATTTCCATGGTAACCACAAAGAAACTAGCTGTAGAATTTCTAAAAATCAAAACTAGAAATAATCAAAATAATTACAACAAACTAAACACAAAAGTAGTAGTAAAGAGGAAAAGAGAAACAAAAAATAAATCTGTGAGGCATACAGAAAACAGCAAAGTGGTGAAGTATTATCATATTAGTAGTTACTTAAATGTTAATGCAATAAACATCCCAATCAAAAATGGTTAGCAGAAGTGATTTAAAAAGAAATGATCCAAGTACAGACTGTCTATAAAAAACTTACTATATACTTAAAGACACAAAGGTAAAAAGAAAGAAAATCGAAACAAGATATCTCAATAAACAGTTTCCCAAAAAAGGTGAGGTGTTCAAACTAGTATCATCCAAATGTTTTGAGCTCAAAACTGTCACAAGAGACAAAAAGAACAAAATATGCATAATAAAAGTTGGAGTTAGAAGTTGAAACATGAAGGAACACAACCATAACACTGTCTCAAAAAAAATAAACTATCTGTAGAGTTGACAGGCAATGACAGCGTAGAGTTTCTTTGTTTCTTGGGCTAGTGACCTCACGAGGAATAGCATTTTCCAGATTAACTTTTAGGCCAAAAAAAATCCCTTTATCTCAGGAAGTAACACATGTATAAACCACAGCTCTTGCCGCTGAAATTGGTCTCACCAGCCTTTTCTATGTGGCATTTCATCCCAGGGTCCTGACAGTGGTCCTGTCAGGACTCCTGTGTCTCCATGTTTTAGTCAGTAGTTGATAGATAGCGGACAGTGATCCTTACTCTGCTCTGCTCCCAGCACAGAGCAGCCTCCTCCATCAAGCGTACTCCCTTAGGTACTTTTCAGAAGATACTCACTTTATACAATGACCCACCCCCGTGGCTTTCTGTGTCAGGCATCAGCCGTTCTCTCTCTTTCGCTTTTATTCACATCTATAACCAACTCCCGTGTCTATAATAAAGGTTCTGTTGAAAGGTAGTTTCAATTGTCTTAGAAAATCTAAATTTCCTATAAGGGGATAAAGCAATGTGCAAGGAGAGGAGAGGTAACAGGCTTGTCACACGTAAATGACGAGCGCACACATCCCCATGAGTCCAGTCAGGGTTCTAGTCACACTCTTCCTCTTTCAATAAAATCAAGTTCTGAAAAAGCAGAGAAGGCTACCTATGTTCAAAGATTAAGTGGTTCTTATATTTGGGTATTCACTTACTGAAACACTTTTGAGATATCACAAACTATGCTAGTGTTTATTTATTTAAAAGAGAAAAAATTTACCCCCAAATGATTCCTTTTATGAGTGTGTGTCTAGATATATAATAACGGCAGTCAAGCTGCGGGATTCGAGCATGTCCACACTGCATCTTGATTTTGGCTTCTTGGTCCTCTCCCTGTCCGCCATCTTCCCCTTCTCCCAGATGTTCTTCCCATCTCCACAGTCCACCTCTATTTTTTTCCAACCATCTCTCTTTAACTTTGCTCTTTTGTTATTTACATTTTCAGTTACAGTTAACCTTCTCTTCTGATTTATTTTACTTAGCATAATGGTCTCAAGGTGCATCCATTTCCCGCAAATGTCTCAAAATTATCTTTATTCACCATTTTTTTTAAAAAAAATACACTATACTGAACTTGAAATTAATAACAGAGCACTAGTAAGTAAATCTATTGCCAGAGTAATTGCAATTACTCTACAGTGTTACACCCAGAACACTGAACTTGGATTTGCATATTAATTGAAAGGAGAGATGGGTAGGTTGTAGGTTTTAAGCTGCTCAGAGCCACTTTTATCAAGAGATTCATGCTGAGTCACTTCTTTCCTGTACTTTGCCAACAGGGTTCAGTATTGGTATTTTAACGAAGTGTTTATTTTGTTAAAGAGCTCATAAATTATCATTCTTTGACCTTACTTTACTATTCAGCAATTGCTATTATTGGTTATTTACAGTAGGTTGGCCTGTGATGGAAAAGGCCAGTCTTAATTCTGAGTGCACAAAAGATACAGATCCTTTTATAAGTATTTTACATTGTAAACAAACACTACCAGAGCAGTTTGTGACCAATTTTTTGTGTTTATAATCATATAAATATAAAATACTAAAGGTGAAATCTATGCTAATGTTAATGTTGTTCAAATGTTGGATTTTAATGTTAATAATGAAATAAAATGGTACAATATACAGCAGTCTAAGTACTGTTAGGAGGAAATTTTTTTGTTTGAATATAAATAGGAATTGAGCTAATTTGTAATAATTTTGGAGCTATATTTCTAATTCCACAAAAATAAACTTCTTTCTTTTTTGTAAACCAGGCTTTGAAATAATGTCGATTCTACTAAGAAAATCATAGTGTGCTCATATTCATGTGCTTTAGAACAAATAAATATTAGTAATAAATAATAAAATAAACATTTTCATATATTTAAAAATATTTAGCAAATAAAAAGTTTTATTTTTAAAATCCAATTTTTTACTTAACCAAGTACTTTCCCATACTATGATTTTGAGTGCATGATGTTCTAGCCAATGTTTGGTTTAAAAAAATTAGATTTAATTTTAAAAAGAATGAAAAGTAATCCCTGGAAGAAAATTTAGAACTTAAAGAACACATAAAAAAATGTAATTTTAAACCTAGTGATTTCCCCAAAGAAATTCTAGCTCAAGACATTTCATTTGTCTTCTTTTGCACACAAACTTCCATATACACTCATATAAGACATATCCAAAATTAATAAAAATATATTTGTTCATATGAATTAGGAATATAACTTAGGAGGAATTGATCCAAATAAGTAATAAAGATATCTCTATAGCAGCTTAGCAAAGTGGAATAATTTTATTCTCAAGACATTCTTGGCATCAATCTCTCTCACCTCTATTTTCAAGTTCTACTTATCATTTAGTGACTGTAGTTTTTCCTCATGTTAATTGCTTCTAGTTTGTTTTCGTTTTTACCCTTCTTGGCATCAACTCTTTCTTCAGAAACACCCAGCCCAAAACAAGCACTATGACTACAGTTTGTCCTCATATTAGGTGTTTCCAGTTTGTTTTTATTTTACTCTTAATAGCATCAACTCTTGATTCAAAAACACCTAGCTTGAAATAAGCACTGTAACTGGTATTGACTAAATCAGTTTCATCAGCATCCTTTCTCTTGAGATACCTGCAGAATCATGGAGTTTGGAAAACAAATTCAGATTGATGCAATTCTTGGTCATGCACTGTTGTACAGATAATGCCCAGAGAAGAAAAATTATATCAGATTAAAAGAGTGGTTAGGGGATGGCTTCCAGAAGAGTTGACTTCCAGCTAAGTGTGGAAAGGTAAGGAGGGGATTGTTGAATGAGACCCAATGAAATGAAACTGAGTTAGCTTTGGCCGATGAGTTTTATGAACGGGAGAGGGGGTGGATGATGAGGCTAAAACAAGACAACCAGAAAGATCCTAAGGCCAAGGTAAAGAGAGGAAAGGCATCTGATTGGATGTCTTCTAGGTTCTTCAAAGGATTAAAAAATAAACTGGATTGTTTTTCTGTCCACAGGTAATTTCTTATTGAATTTCTGCCAGTCTAGATTTCTAGGTTTAACCTAATAATGTTTTACAGTCACTCTTTGTTTTTCACTTTGCATTTCAATTAATCACTAAATTGCATGGCTTTGTATCATAAATGATCACTGTTCTATTAATGCAGGCTTCTCGCTATGGCTCTTCCCACATCCTTATCCATGATTACTTGGGGGTTTCATCTACGAAGAAGCCTCCATGCACCACGTGATCCTATACCCCATGCTCATACCAAGCCCTGTAAGAAAACAAATCTAAGCACCTCCTTCCCTTCTGTCCCTCTCACTGCTGTATTATTTGCAAAACAGTCCCAACTCTGAGAACCTCTACAGACTGCATTATTCAAGTTCCATGAACTTTCTGACTTTGATTAGATCTGGACAGTGCAAGACATAATTAGATTAAAGGGTGAAAGGAAATAGAGTTCCAGGAATTTATTTCCAACACTCTAACCCTTCTCATCCCTGTCTCCTTACGGTTCCGGTAGGCAGCTCTTCTGTTCTAAGGCTTTTCCCTGTTGTGCAATGACTCTTCTCTAGATCACACACACACACACACACACACACACACACACACACACACACACACACACACACACACACATAAACTCTAGTCTTGTTCCTCATCCACTCAGGAGTAGGGGTGGTCAAGGCTTCCATTTCTTGCTAATCTTTGACTGTGTCACTATTGCATGAGTGATTTTTCCTAAGGTGATGTGAAAAACAACATCTGTTCACCCCAGAAAGGGCACACATATGGGCCAAACTAACAATAACACAAAAGCCCAATGTGGCAAGTCCAAGAGTTTACTAGGATTCCTTACAGAAGTATGGGTAAGGGCTATCAAGGGGAACATGTGTGAGGGATCATTCACAGGCCTGACAGTGGCTCAAAGGGAAGCTTGCATAACCAAAAAGCCCACCCCAGTAGAGATGGCAATTCCTCAAAAGGGCATAGCACTTCCCGGGACTTGCCCACAGTTCTGGCTTGAGATTCCCTCTTGCTCACTGTGGGCGGCTGCAGTTCTCTCCCACTCTTTCTTCTTCCCAGCTCCTCCATGCTTCCCTGGTTCCCCTTGCTCCCCCTAACCCTGTGGCCTCTGCATCCTCAAATAACCCTAGTGCGATGTCTGCCTGAAGGAAGGAGTGTACCATGTACCACAAGCCAGAGCGTGTGCACCCTAGAGGCACCTGTGAATTGTCCCTCCTTCCTCCAAGAGGGTCAGAGAACTTGCTATGTCACAATCACTTCAGCTTCTGAAGTCTTCCCAGTACGCTCTGTTTGATGATATCCTTTGTGTTATTTCATGCCAAGGCCAAGGAAATATAATCCCCATCCTATGCCTACTTGTTCTAGTTCTTTGTCGTTTTCCTCTGCAGCTTGTGTCATATGCTACTTAACATCAACATATAAATAATCTTTGCTTTGATGTTGTTTCCTGGTTTCCAAAATCTACTAACTCCTCATTAAATACTACCAACCAGCTAGTTCATATAGTAAATTCTCACTATTAAACACAAAGAAAACAAAAATGAAAAATAAAATAAAAGGGAGATTATAAATTGTTCCTTGAAGGCCCTTGTCAAAAAGCAAAAGCCACCACATCGAAGAAGACCCTAGTGTGACTCTGATTGCTAGCTGTTCACTAAAAATTTTGACGTTCCAAGTGTCACTCTTATCAAAATTTATCTCCACTAAAATGTGACTGGCAAGCAATCACACACAAAAAAATTCTATTTCATGTAGTAATGATGTTACAACCATTAAATTTAGGTGTATGGTATCAGAACAAATTTAAATCCTGCAGTTCCTGATGCATCTGTCTTTCTCCCTACTTTGCAACCCAGGTGCAAAACCCAACATGTAGTCTATATCAACCTCACAAAACACACAAAAATAACTTTTCTTTAACCAGTGATGTCAGACAATAGTGCCTGTCTACAATCCCAGCACTCTGAGAGGCTGAGGCAGGAGGAACTCAAGCTCAAGACTAGACTGAAAAACTTAGCAACTAAGTGAGATCCTCTCGAAAGAAAGAAAGAAAGAAAGAAAGAAAGAAAGGAAAAGAAAAGAAAAGAAAGAAAGAGAGAAAGGAAGAAAGGAAAGAAGGAAGGAAGGAAGGAAGAGAGATAGAAAGAAAGAAAGGACGGATGATTGAATGAACAAACTGCTGGGAATGCAACTCAGTGAGAAGGTCTTGGGCTCAATTCCCCATACCATACATACATGGCCCACATTTTTACTTAAGTGTAGCTCTAACGAATCTACATAAATTATCTGGTATATTAAGCATGGCCAGATAAGTGGAAAAGAGACTATACATGGGAAAATAACCTACGGAAGGAAGGTTTTGGGCTATGGATGGAATTTTTCCATTTCCAGAAGAAAAAAAAAAAGGACAAGAAAAAATCTGGAAAGAATTATTCCTAAAGAATATGGAAAACCCACAGTGTACCAGCAATTATAATAAACAAATACATTTTTCTAACACACACACCACAAGGTAGATTTTTTCCTTTCGAACATAAAAATTAAACTTCAGTTAAAGTTTTCAAGTAGGTAGCAGGTTGCAGAATTCTGATTCAGTCGTTTTGCATTTCAAACTCAATTCTCTGTCCAATAAATATTCTCCCCTCCCCAGGGGGAAACTATACAGAGCAACTCTGCATCTGTTACCCGCTTCTGTGTGCTGTTTTCATTACCAATTTGTATCAAAGAGCTGTGCCATGCACTTTGCAGGCAAAAATATCTCTCAGTCTTTTCCCCCAAGAAATTACCATACTCTGCACTAATACTTCATCTGTAATACTAGTTAGTTATGTATCACTAAAATTTTATTTTATGACTCAGTGTGTCAAATTCTCATTAATTTTTCCCATCTCCTGAGCTAAAGCAGGTAGAATTACGAGCTCTGCACTGTGTAGCTCTTCCGTATCTGATGGATGGTCTCCCGTCTGACCGTTGAGCAGCTCACAGAAATTGTGTCCTGGTGGAATCAGAGCATATGCTAGAGACAAGTGGTAGAGTTGGGCAGAGCTAGTTCATCAAGTATACCTCCTAATGACAAATGAAACGATAAAACCCATTGGTTCAGATGAAGAGTTTCACATTTCTATAGCAAAACCAGCTTCGTTGTGTCCATGTATTCATTGTTTCTGTTTATCCATAAAAACATCGTCTAAGGCCTCAGGAGGCGCTTGAACTATATATAATACTAATCCCCACGTGGGCTACATTTTACCATTCTTTTTATATGAAGAAGAAATTAGATTTATAAATTAGCCACTCTAGAAGATTAATAATCATAACTATGAGGCTGTGTCAATAAGGGTCACATGAAAACTACCGCTGAGTGATCGCAACAGTCTGGACTAAGATGATTACTGACTGACTCACGAGCTGGCAGCATGAACGGGCGGGCACACAGGACAAAGTGATGACTCACGGCACAGGCGGGTTGGAATGAGACGGCATGAAACTCCATCACACTGCTCAGACGGCACTTCTAAAGTTCTCCATGAGTATATCTGAACCATGTGATCATGAGTAACTGATAGATTATGGAAGGGGAGATCGGGAGACGTCGTGGACTACTATAACGGGTACAGCACCTCCATGATGACAGTCCAGTACATTTCAACTCAAATAATAGCGTTGCTATGTCACGGATACAGGCTGTATACAACATGATTGTAAAAATGTTGGCCCTTCCCAATTTCTTGTTTTTTTGAACGGCACTAACAAACCTCATGTTGGTATGATTTGATAGGTCTCTTTCATATCATTTCATCTTAAATATACAAGTAGAAATTGTTTCAATGTTGGTTATACACAGTATTACACTGATTTGTATTAGGATAAAGTTATTTTGTCTTCTTGAAGACAATTAGGGAAAATACGGAGACAATGAAAAGAGGACTCAAGTGGAAGACCTGAAATAAAATTCATGTAAATCCAAATGATGGCCTCAAGAATTCAAAACTGTTCAAACCATAACATATTGGTTTAAGATGAAAATTTTCATGTAATATTCTTTAGCTTTACAGTGAGTTATATTCCATGAGTGACACTGCCTGACACTTTTAGCACACTTGAGTCTCAAAGAAATTCCTAACTTTACAAAAAAAAAAAAAAAAAAAAAAAAAAAAAAAAAAAAAAAAAAAAAAAAAAAAAAAAAAAAAAAAAAAAAAAAAAAAAAA